>JAINUG010000337.1:330000-447500 GCA_029706075.1 Aldrovandia affinis | reverse complement strand
CACGGTCGCCTATCTGCTGGTCACTGAGGGAACTCCTTGTTTAATTACATTTTGTATTTTTTATGCTTTTATCGCTGTTTCTCCCAATTTCAAATTTCAAAATCTGTTCTAAGCCACATCCACTGTCAATTTGGGAGAGCGTAGACGAGTGCGTGTGATGTCGGCTCATTACCTTTGACATTTGACATTTTTAAGCATTTAGCAGACGCTCTTATCCAGAGCGACTTACAAGATGTGCATTAATACATAGTAGGAACAATCATAGTTCGCGCAAGAGATCAGTGCAGTAATACAGTGATAGACATCGTTGTTGGCAGTTGCGTACCATACCTGTAACACTGGGAAGGAAAAGGTTTGCGAAAAAGGTGTGCTTTTTTTCACACTGTAGTCTACAGGTTAATCTCGCACAGACGTGAGTCAGAGGAAGACACTTTGTGCACAGCTTTATACCGGCAGACCGTGGGTGAGGGGTCGCTGGTGTGGATGAGCCCCACAGTCTGCATGCTGTTAAGACACTGTTCTAGTGTGTGGATGAGCCCCACGGTCTGCATGCTGTTAAGACACTGTTCTAGTGTGTGGATGAGCCCCACGGTCTGCATGCTGTTAAGACACTGTTCTAGTGTGTGGATGAGCCCCACAGTCTGCATCCTGTTAAGGCACTGTTCTAGTATGTAGATGAGCCCCACAGTCTGCATCCTGTTAAGGCACTGCTCTAGTGTGTGGATAAGCCCCACGGTCTGCATCCTGTTAAGGCACTGCTCTAGTGTGTGGATGAGCCCCACGGTCTGCATCCTGTTAAGGCGCTGTTCTAGTGTGTGGATGAGCCCCATGATCTGCATGCTGTTAAGACACTGTTCTAGTGTGTGGATGAGCCCCACGGTCTACATCCTGTTAAGGCACTGTTCTAGTGTGTGGATGAGCCCCACGGTCTGCATCCTGTTAAGACACTGTTCTAGTGTGTGGATGAGCCCCACGGTCTGCATGCTGTTAAGACACTGTTCCAGTGTGTGGATGAGCCCCACGGTCTGCATCCTGTTAAGACATTGTTCTAGTGTGTGGATGAGCCCCACGGTCTGCATCCTGTTAAGACACTGTTCTAGTGTGTGGATGAGCCCCACGGTCTGCATCCTGTTAAGACACTGTTCTAGTGTGTGGATGAGCCCCACGGTCTGCATCCTGTTAAGACACCGTTCTAGTGTGTGGATGAGCCCCACGGTCTGCATCCTGTTAAGACACTGTTCTAGTGTGTGGATGAGCCCCACGGTCTGCATCCTGTTAAGACACTGTTCTAGTGTGTGGATGAGCCCCACGGTCTGCATCCTGTTAAGACACTGTTCTTGTGTGTAGATGAGCCCCACGGTCTGTATCCTGTTAAGGCACTGTTCTAGTGTGTGGATGAGCCCCACGGTCTGCATCCTGTTAAGACACTGTTCTAGTGTGTAGATGAGCCCCACGGTCTGTATCCTGTTAAGGCACTGTTCTAGTGTGTGGATGAGCCCCACGGTCTGCATGCTGTTAAGGCACTGTTCTAGTGTGTGGATGAGCCCCACGGTCTGCACCCTGTTAAGACACTGTTCTAGTGTGTGGATGAGCCCCACGGTCTGCATGCTGTTAAGACACTGTTCTAGTGTGTGGATGAGCCCCACGGTCTGCACCCTCTTAAGGCACTGTTCTAGTGTGTGGATGAGCCCCACGGTCTGCATCCTGTTAAGGCACTGTTCTAGTGTGTGGATGAGCCCCACGATCTGCATCCTGTTAAGACACTGTTCTAGTGTGTGGATGAGCCCCACGGTCTGAATCCTGTTAAGACACTGTTCTAGTGTGTGGATGAGCCCCACGGTCTGCATCCTGTTAAGACACTGTTCTAGTGTGTGGATGAGCCCCACGGTCTGCATCCTGTTAAGACACTGTTCTAGTGGGTGGATGAGCCCCACGGTCTGCATCCTGTTAAGACACTGTTCTAGTGTGTGGATGAGCCCCACGGTCTACATCCTGTTAAGGCACTGTTCTAGTGTGTGGATGAGCCCCACGATCTGCATGCTGTTAAGGCACTGTTCTAGTGTGTGGATGAGCCCCACGGTCTGCATCCTGTTAAGACACTGTTCTAGTGTGTGGATGAGCCCCACGGTCTGCATCCTATTAAGACACTGTTCTAGTGTGTGGATGAGCCCCACGGTCTGCATCCTGTTAAGGCACTGTTCTAGTGTGTGGATGAGCCCCACGGTCTGCATGCTGTTAAGGCACTGTTCTAGTGTGTGGATGAGCCCCACGGTCTGCATGCTGTTAAGGCACTGTTCTAGTGTGTGGATGAGCCCCACGGTCTGCATCCTGTTAAGACACTGTTCTAGTGTGTGGATGAGCCCCACAGTCTGCATCCTGCTAAGACACTGTTCTAGTGTGTGGATGAGCCCCACAGTCTGCATCCTGTTAAGACACTGTTCTAGTGTGTGGATGAGCCCCACAGTCTGCATCCTGTTAAGACACTGTTCTAGTGTGTGGATGAGCCCCACAGTCTGCATCCTGCTAAGATACTGTTCTAGTGTGTGGTTGAGCCCCACAGTCTGCACCCTGTTAAGGCACTGTTCTAGTGTGTGGATGAGCCCCACGGTCTGCATGCTGTTAAGACACTGTTCTAGTGTGTGGATGAGCCCCACGGTCTGCATGCTGTTAAGACACTGTTCTAGTGTGGGGATGAGCCCCACGGTCTGCATCCTGTTAAGACACTGTTCTAGTGTGTGGAGGAGCCCCACGGTCTGGAATCGAACCCGTCAGTGATCAGATGAAATGAATCCCCCCTGCGCTGGGCTGTGGTGTTAAATCTGCTTTGTGCTCTCGTCCCGCGGCACTTCCTGTTGAACAGTACTGCCCCGTCGGCTTTAAGGGGTCATCCCTCTAACACAGAACCCGTAATATCTTTGAGCTATACACCCAGAGGGTGCAGATAATCCCGATGCGGGTTTCCTGTCATTTTGTACCATGTTCACTCACGAGAGGGCGAGAGAGCGCACAGAGTTTGGTACACTGTGGTGTGGAGTCACCCGTCCCTACAGTGAAGGATTTTGTACTTTGGTCGTCCTTTGATCCAACAGAATGGCATATCTGGATGTCGATGTTGTCTTGACCGCGTCTACCCATTGTGCACTGGCAAACAAATAAACACTACAATGACCTATAACTCCCCCAAAAAAAGCACAGAACATCCAGCACTCGATGGGCGGGGCCAGCCCCTTTTAAAAATCAGCCAATGGCAGGCCTCGGCAGCCCTGCCCACAGAGTGCTCCTGAAGGCCCCACAATTGGAGAAAGAGAGCGACTTCTTCAGCGCGTTATGCAGTCATGCTGAGAGCGACGTGCGCCCCCTACAGGCCATTGTTAAAAAGCCAGCAAACTGACTCCAAATGTCCCATCTGGAACGTCCCCAGCTGGTCGCGATGGAGCGAGCGTCGGCAGCATGGTCAGAACCTTCCGGAACGTTCCAGAACGTTCCAGAACCTTCCAGCCGCGCGTGAGGCTCCAGCCCTCCGTCCTGTGTCGTTTGGGGTGACTTTGGCACCGCTGCAGTTTGCTTATCAGGGTCTGTGGTTTCTGGAGCTGCTCTCGGTTACTCACCACGCGACTTCCGGTCACTGCAGGAAACAGGAAGTGAGATACTCCACCGGTGAGGTTAAAGGTCGGCCGGCCCTCTCACAAATGGAGGCCGCTTGTGTTTGGCGCTTTGAAGTGACACCATGCGCGTTTGAAACCAAACGACGAGTGTCTTAAACAACACGATGCAGTTCAGTTTAATCTCACGTGTGCAGCGCTTTTTACAGAGCACTGTCACAAAGACGCTTTACAGGACACGGGAGATCTGAAAACACCTGGAAAGCCAGAAAGTGAGTCAAAACCTTCCCCAGTGGGAAGAGAAAAAGGCCTCCCAGCAGCGAGGAGAGAAGAGCTCCCCAGTGGGCAGGAGTCTCAGGAGGAGGAGACGGGTGTCAGCCGTGAAGGTTTGAAACGATGAGCGTTTGAAACGTAGAGCTCGACGAGTAGCTGTGGGCTCGTCCTCAGGCCGCCTCCTGTGCTCCTGTGTCCCTCTCGTCGCGCGCGCCGTGCTTGTCGAGGAAGCCGAAGGGAATCGCGCGGGGCGGAGCGCGTAAACTCTTTCCCCCTCGACCGAACTCCTCCATCGACCCGTTAAACCGGCACACGGGCCTCGGCCAGAGCCTGACACCCTCGTCATGTGACACCCTCGTCATGTGACAACCTCGTCATGTGACACCCTCGTCATGTGACACCCTCGTCATGTGACACCCTCGTCATGTGACACCGGGGACGGATCTAGATCAGAGGTCCCCGAAAAGGGGTCCAGCGACCGCCAGCTGTCTAACGCCCACCCCCTCCACCCCCCCACCCACCCCCCCCACCCACCCCGCTCACCCCGTTTGACCCCGACTCCAGCACCGGCTTTTACGCCTCAAACTGGGCCATCGCCTCCTGCCTCTGTGTGTTCATATTTCATAGAGATGATATTAACGATAACAAGACTGTGTTTATATACAGTCTTTAGTCTAAGGGGCTGAAGGTGCTTTCGGGAGGGGAGGGGGAGGGGGAGGGGGACCTCGTCTCTAACAGGGGTTCACAGCCCCTGCCTGGGCGAGCGGCGAGCGGCGGCCATTTTGCGGCAAAACTCCCGCCACACGGGCCGAGGTGGGAGAGGCAAGGATTAATACAGTCAATTAGAGCGGCCGATGGTTAGGGGGACAGATTGAGAGCACTGCTCGGGAATTCGGCCAGGACAGTCGGGGGTGTGCTTGTGCGTGCGCGTGCGTGTGTGTCTGCGTGTGTGTGTGCGTGTGTGCGTGCGTGCGTGTGAGTGTGTGTGTGTGTGTGTGTGTGTGTGTGGGAGGAAGGAAGCAGCGGGCGACGGGGATGGCGAGGTGCGTCGGCTGAAGGAATGGTCACGATTCCTGAAACAAGCCACACATTCCACGACCCCGCGGCAGCCTGGCGGGAGAGAGAGAGGGCCCGCCCCCGGGAGCATAGCCCGCTCTGATTGGGCAAACCGGGGCGAAGGGAGGCGTGGCTTTTTAATCGGACCCGTGATTGACAGGCAGTGATGTTGTGTTACAGCACAGGGGGGCTCGGAGAGGTGGGGGGGGCATTTATAAAAGTGTAATACCTTCTGGGATCACTCCTGATCTCTCAATCCACCCCTCCCTGCCCTTTTCTTTCAATTCTCATTCTATTCTCTCTCTCTTCTCTCTCTCTTTCTCCCCCTCTCTCTCTCGCTCCTTATCACCCTCTCTGCCCCCCCTCTCTCTCTCTTTCTCCCCCTCTCTCTCTCGCTCCTTATCACCCTCTCTGCCCCCCCCCTCTCTGTCTCTTTCTCCCCCCCCACCCTCTCTGTCTCTCTCTCCCCCCCCTCTCTGTCTCTCTCTCTCCCTCTCTCTCTCTTTCTCCCCCTCTCTCTCTCCCCCTCCTCTCTCTCGCTCCTTATCACCCTCTCTGTCTCTCTCTCTTTCTCCCCCCCTCTCTCTCCCCCTGTCTCTCTCCTTTATCAGTCCCTGGGACATGGTTATTAAAAATATATTAATAAAAAGATCCTTTGCTGACAGCCCCTCTCTGAGCCCCTAAAAGTGAGTGAGGTGTTTATAGCCCACACGAGGGGGGCATGGAGGGGGGCGGGGAGGGTGAGGGGGGGGGGGGGTGGAGTGGGCGGGCGAGAGACGGATGAGGCCGAGGCGATGTGCTTTGTGGCACCGCCCCACGGTGGCCGAGCGGAAAAGGGAGACAAAGGAGAGGCGGAGGCTGGCACGGGCCGGCCGATTGGCGTTTTTTTAGTTTGTTTTTTTACGGCTGTGTTTGCCGCCCCCCTTTCATTCCTGTACTGCCATGTACTGTACTGGGGGTGTTATTAGAAAGAAGAAAAATGTAGAATGTACAAATGTAAGAAAAACCAAATGGAATTATGCCAGTCTCCCTTTTGCCATTCTTTTCCGTTTGTGCACATATCTCTTTCTACTGTTCTCTCTTTCTACTGTTCTCTCTTTCTCTCTCTCTCTCTCTCTCTCTCTCAGAGCTGCTGTGTTGGCTGGCACGGTGCCCGGCACTGTGTGTGTGTGTGCATGCGCGTGCGTGCGTGTGTGTGTGTGTGTGTTTGCGTGTGCGTGCATGCATGTGTGGTGGGCGTTGTGGGGGAGGGGCTGTGTGAGGGTTGAGGAGAGAGAGAGAGAGAGAGAGAGAGGAGAGAGAGAGAGAGAGAGGGAGAGAGGGAGAGAGGGAGAGAGGGAGAGAAAAGGGGGAGATGGAGAAAGAGAGAACAGTAGAAAGAGAGAGAGAGAGGAGAGGTGTGTGTAGCTGTAACAGCTGAGTGAAACAGTCAGTATATTATGTAAAGGGACGCGGGAGCAGCAGGGGGGTAGAGACACACACACACCACAGGGCACTTCTGATTGGCTCATGCCTGCCTGCGTGCCCGCCCCCTCTCTCTTTCTCTCTCTCTCTCTGCCTCCCCCCTCCCTTCCTCTCTCTCTCACTTTCTCTTTCAATCTCCTCTCCCTCTTTCCCTGCCTCCCCCTCCCTCTCCCCCTCCTTCTCTCCCTCCCCCTCCCTCTCCCCCTCCTTCTCTCCCTCCCCTCCCTCTCCCCCTCCCCCTCCCTCCCCCTCCTCCCCTCCCTCCCCCTCTCCCCCTCTCCCCTCCCCCTCCCCCTCCCCCTCCCCCCTCCCCCTCCCCCCTCCCCTCCCCCTCCCCCTCCCCCCTCTCTCTCTCTCCTCTCTCTCTGAAGGTGGGTGGTTTGAGGCGTTTGTTGGATCTGTGGCGGGGTTTTTTTCCCCATTTTATTTTTTTAAATAAAGGGAGCCGTGACTTCTGTGTGAGGAAGGGAGTGGCGGTGTGTCGCAGATAGGACCCGAAAAAGCACCAACACCCCCCCACCTTTCCCCGGGCGGGGGCGGGGTGGGGTGGGGTGGGGCAGGCGTGCGTTACGTTACGTTACGTTTCGTCATCGGGTCACACAGACCCGTCTCCATTGGCTGCAGCCCGCGGAGCCAAACCACCAAAGAGCTCAGGCAGAGGGCATCGCAAATAATATGCCTAAAAATAAACACACGAAACACCTCCACACGGCGAAACAACGACACAGTCAAACGATCTTATTCTTTCCCTTTTACAGCTGGACAATGCAAAGGCGAATATCGGGCAGATTTGCCTCGGGTTTCGCCGGCTCAGTGAGCCCGCATCACGTCTGAGCTGTGGTTCCGTTCCGCTTCATATTCGGTCAGTTCGGGGAAACCAGTTACAATTCAAGTCATTCATACATTTAAAAACAAATCCTCATAGAACATCAGGGGGCATTTTTTCAGCTCATGAATAGAGTTGCGGTGGAATTAACCCCGCCCCTGACCCTGTATATCACAGCTCATTTTGGATAATTGGCTTCAGGTTGATTAGCCCGGGCTAGATCAAAAGCACAGAATACAGTGTCTTGGGTCAGCAAGGCAGACCTGGCCGTGTCACCGAGGCTCTGAGGCTAATTTCTCCCAATTTCTCAAATCTCTCGTGCTAGCCTTGTGCCGCCTGGAACATTCACACTACACCCGGCAGTGTAGTATAATGGTTAGGGAACTGGGTTTGTAACTCAGAGGTTGCTGGTTTGATTCCCAGGTGGGGGCACTGCCGTTGTACCCTTGAGCTAAAGGTACGTAACCTGAATTGCTTCAGTAAAAATATCCAGCTGTATAAATGGATTGTATGTAAAGAAATGTAAACTGTGTAAGTCGCTCTGGATAAGAGCGTCTGCTAAATGCCTCAAATGTAAATGTAATGGTCCATTAACAGAACTTCGCACTTTCTGTTGGAACAAATTGACCATTCTCGTGAGAATTCCCACGCACCGTCTCCCCACCACCCGCTCATCTGATTGGCTACACACCGCCTCCCCACTTCCTCTACAGGAGGGGCACATGCCCCCAGTGCTCCAGATTGACCATTCTCGCATTCTCCACCAAAAATATCGACATATGCAGGAGGGGCACACCTCCAGGCGCAGTCTCCACCAAAATCGACAGAAATTTTTCGGCAGCATTTGCGCTCGGCTGTGACGGTGGTCCCCGCGGCGGATTCCGGAGTTTACCGCGGCGGCGACCCGGCTCGCGCTCCAATCACACGGCGGTTTAGCAACGCGCGCCCCGGCACAGAATTTAGATGAGGGCTCGCATTTTGGTGTTTAGCTTCAGAACCCAGAGGCAGCGGTGGGGTTTCTGAGCGTGGGGGGGGGGACAGAGAAACCCGAAAGCGTTCACTTTCACATTCGCTGTCGGGTGTGAAAACCGAGGCCTCTGTGTGACTCCGACCGCATAGCCCTCCCGACTCCATACTCTGAGCTGCTGGCTACCACAGGCGGCCCCTTCTCTCTCTCTCTCTCTCTCTCTCTGCGTGCGCACAACGCCGCGAGAACAGTCGTTTCCGAAATTAAACACTGCATCTGAATTCGTAGGAAGACGTAAAGATGCAGTTACCCGAATTGAGGAGGAAAAAAAGGTATATATAAATGATTCATTTAAAAGAAACGAAGTGAAATTCAAACCAGCCGGCCATGGCCACTAAGCTGACTGCACAGTTCCATTCATAATGCATTGTGGGTAGTTTTGGTCTCTGAGTAATGCAGTGCATTGTGGGTAGTGTTGGACTACAGGTAATGTAATGCATTGTGGGCAGTTTTGGCATAGATGGATATACAGGCAACTGCCAAAATAAAGGAAATACCAACATATGGCGTCTTCATAGGGCATTTGGCCTCCATGAGCCACTAGAACAACTTCAGTGCAAATGGGCAAGTGTCTGGATCTCTAAAGGAGGATGCAACACTATTCTTCCACAATAAATTCCATCAGTTGGTGTTTTGTTGATGGTGGTGGAAAATGCTGTCTCAGGCGCTGCTCCAGAATCTCCCATAAGTGTTCAATTGGGATGAGATTTGGTGACTAATACAGTCATAGCATATGGTTTACATAGTTTTCATACTCATAAAACCATTCAGTGACCAGTCGTGCCCTGTGGATGGGGGCATTGTCATCCTGGAAGAGACCACTCCCATCAGGATAGAAATGGCTTTGTATTTATTGGCATTTACCTTGCCCTCTAAGGGGTTGAGTGGACCTTAACCATGCCAGGAAAATGCATCCCACACCATAACAGAGTCGCCAGAACCCTTCATTTACTCAAGTGTTTCCTTTATTTTGGCAGTTGACTGTACAGGTACTCCTCACTTAACGACCTACCTGTTTAATGACCGGGCGGACTTACGACCAGCTCTCCGACCAGTCGGTATTGTACGCTGTACGAGAACTTTGGTCGTGGAAATTCGCAGCGCGGCGTCTCAGCGTCAAGCATCTCATCTCGCATCACCCTTTCTCAGTCTGTCTCGTTCCCGCAGTCGGTCAGTATTCACTACACGACCCACTAACAGTTCAGTATGCTTGAAATATCGGTAAACAGCGGCTCCTCGCTTATCGACCAATTTGCTTAACGACCTAGTCGTAGGAACGGAACTTGGTCGTTAAGTGCGGAGTACCTGATCTGGGCATTCCGTGAAATACTGTCGCCATCTTGTGGAGGGCATTACCCGGACGTGCTTATTGTGCTTATTGACACCACTAGAACATTTAGTTAACCATTTTTATTTAAATAAGTGTATTTTAGATTCAATATGACTTGTGAAATGTGAAACTTAAGTTATCTAGGCTGGATATGCGTGTCAAAGTAGTATGTATGTGATACTGATACGTTTAGAAACTATCTGCATATGATGAAGTCACTTGCTACAAAATTCACCCGTGATTGGTCAAAAAAAAAAAGCAAAGAAACATTTCTGAGCCAATCAAGTAAGAGTAGTTTAGCAACATTAATAATGATTGGCTGCATCGGTTGTAGCCTGATTTGTAGCTAGCTGTTGCGAGGGAAAATAACACATCAGCATACTTATCTAGCCAGAGCTACCTGGTGTTATATTAAGCTGACTTATGCAAGGTGGAATTTCTGTGGTGATTCTAGCTTGCATAAGTTTGCTCATGACAATTTCAATAATAAGCTTCTCATTAAATCGTTGGCTAGCTAGCTAGCTAGCTAGCTAGCTATAGGTCTACACAGTGAAAAGTTTCATTCAGTTCACTAGTGAGCTGTGCTGGTTTAGCAAGTGAGCTATGGGCTATGGCCTACCTAACATTGCTAACAAAACAAGCTTGTGCTAGCCAGCAAGCTGAGCTAGCATAGCATCCAAGCTAGCTCCAGCTAGTAAAGCAGGCTAACTAGGGCCCCTTGAAATGTCAGTGCATCTAGCCTGCCACCTGACAAGCTAACATTTAAGGTGATATGAATCAGAATTGTCAAGTGACTAGCTAGCTGGCTAACCAACTTACTAGCTAGATTAATATCAGGAAGCTTAATAACATGAAGCTCTGAAGTAGGGCTAGTGCTACCTAGCCACCATACTAAATTGCTTGGACACAGTAATCTTATAAATTTCCGCTGAACATCCAGGGACTTCCAATAGGCATATAGCTACATTTTATGTTGTTTGTCATTTGTCTAATGCAGTATTTTCGTTGATTTCCCTTTATACAATGCTCAGCATTAATTATTGTTAACGAGGGACTGTGTCATTTTCTGCTTTAGATCAAACATTTTTGCTCCTCTGTGTCATACCTTAGTGTTCTATATATATATATATATAGATGTTGGACTCTGGGTAATGTTATGTAGTCTGGGTAGTGTTAGTTGTAGTGTAATAATGCATTGTGGCTAGTGTTGGTTGTGGCGTAATGCATTGTGGCTGGTGTTGGTTGCAGTGTAGTGTAATGCATTGTGGCTGGTGTTGGTTGCAGTGTAGTGTAATGCATTGTGGCTGGTGTTGGTTGCAGTGTAGTGTAATGCATTGTGGCTAGTGTTGGTTGCAGTGTAGTGTAATGCATTGTGGCTAGTGTTGGTTGCAGTGTAATGTAATGCATTGTGGCTAGTATTGGTTGTGGCGTAATGCATTGTGGCTAGTGTTGGTTGCAGTGTAATGTAATGCATTGTGGCTAGTGTTGGTTGCAGTGTAATGTAATGCATTGTGGCTAGTGTTGGTTGCAGTGTAGTGTAATGCATTGTGGCTAGTGTTGGTTGCAGTGTAGTGTAATGCATTGTGGCTAGTGTTGGTTGCAGTGTAATGTAATGCATTGTGGCTAGTGTTGGTTGCAATGTAATGCATTGTGGCTAGTGTTGGTTGTAGTGTAATGCATTGTGGGTAGTGTTGTTCTCTGGGTAAGAGTGTCGATGACTCTGTGTGTTGATGACTCATTGTCACACCTGGAAAGGACGAGAGAGGGCTGGTGTTTTGTCTGCTCAGGTGAGGTGTCGGACAGGGGCACACTGTGTTACTCATGGCAACACCTGTCAGGTGGGAACGGCGCTGGTCTGTGGTGGAAGGAGTGTTCCCCTCTGTCTCTCTTTTCATGTCGGCTTGCTGATCGGAAGCTGGTTTTTGTGTGAAAAGGAGAAAAAGTACGGAGCCCGCAGCCCGTCTGGAGCATGTGGAGATGCTCTCGTTGTTCTGAGGTCTGTCAGGTTTTTTTTTGTGAGCGCTTCCTGCGGCCACGTGGAAGTGTATTTTATGGCGAGGCTCCAGGATGTGGTCAAAATGTGGGAGTGCGGCTTCATAACGCAGGTCAAAAGTCAAATGATTTCAGAACCGAATGTTGATGCAGAGGTCATGTAAACCTCTCCACACATGCACAAAATCAATTGTGACCTGCAACAAGCCCGTACATCATAATACAATAACCTATATATGAAATATCTGCTTGTTATTGTTACTATTTGATTTAATTTGTCAGGTGATGAGAGTCTGCAGTGAGTGAACGATACACGACTGCACACATTGTGTCCCCAAAGATCATTCATCACAAGCGAGACCCCATCGCCTGTGTTCCTTCCTGTTCAGGCCGTGGAGTTCCTCTGGGAGTCTTGACAAGCAGGCAGGCCTGGCTTTCCTGGCTCTGACATGACTGGCCGCCATGGCTCCGTGTGTGTATCCATAGCGATTAGAATCGGAGATGAAGGCGGTGTTGGAGTGGAAGTGTTGGAGCTGAATATTCATAAGCACCTGGCATCGGCCAGCTCTCTCTCTCTCTCTCACGAGGGAGAGCGAGAGCGAGAGCGAGGCGTCGGACGTCTCTCTGTCAGAGCCGCGGTATTGCCGCGGTCCACGGCCTGGGCCCCCCAGTGCCCAACCACAAGGTCTAACCCAAACCGTCACGTACGCACACATGACCACTACCATCACCAGCACATGATCCGCACAGACCCCAGCATACACAGAACATACACACACACATGCACACACATAGAGAACATACACACACACACACACACTTACACAGAACATACACGCACACACACACACACACACACACACTTACATAGTACACACACACACACACACACACCGAATGTACACACACACACACACAGATAGAACACACACACACACACACAGATAGAACACACACATACTCGCACATGCACACGCACACACACCGAACGTACACACACACACAGATAGAACACACACATACTCACTCGCGCGCACACACGCACACACACACACAGATAGAACACACACATAGAACACACACACACACACACACACACACACACACACACACAAGGTCATATATGCACCACGCTCCAGAACACACACCCAAACATGTCAGCCCCCGAGCGCCTTCTCTCACATGTGCGACCGTGTGACCGCGCCTGCGGTCCTGCCTTCTTAACCGCTCGAAAGAACGGGTTCAGTTGGGGTTCAGCCGGAGGCCAGTGAACGTGACTGGGACCAGCTGATGGGTCATTGTGTTTCTGGAGTGATTCCTTCGCATTTTATCTCAGTGGTTTTCCTTTTTCAAATTCATTGGTATTTCCTATCCTAAATGAACAGCGTCGGAGCCTTGTCATTACAGCTGTGTGTGTGTGTGTGTGTGTGTGGGAGGGAGTGTATGTTCTGGGTGTGTGTGTGAGTGTATGTTCTGTGTGTGTGTGCGTGCGTGTCTGAGTATGTGTGTGTTATATCTATCTCTGAGTGTATGTGTGTGTTCTATCTCTCTGTGTGTGTGTGTGTGTGTGTGTGTGTGTGTGTGTCTGTGTGTGTGTGTGTGTTCTGTGTGTGTGTGTGTGTGTGTGCGTGTGTTGTTGTAGGTTTGTTTCATGTGCTAGTCACATGGCGAGTTGATATGTAGTCAGGAGAAGTGACGACCCTTCCTTGAGTCACGGTGGTCACAAGACCTCCTGGTGCGCTGGTGGCTGTGGAGTGAGACCGCAGCGCGTACGGAAGCTGGTCAAAAGCAGGTCTTCTCCGGGCCGGCCCTCCAGATCTGAGGTACAGTGAGGCTTAGGCAGCCCTACTGACGACACCCCCCCCCCCAGCCTGGTCGCGACCCCGGCCGGGATTACAAGCTTCCGGGTTCCGTCATGTGATCTCTCTGATCTCAACCGATGACGTCCTCGGTTACCGGGATGTGATTGGCAGGTCACTGTTATACCGTCCGTAACGAAAGCAACGTCGGGCGTTGTCACAACAACCAGTTGCCCTCGTAGTAATGCATTTACATCACATTTACATTACAGGCATTTAGCAGACGCTCTTATCCAGAGCGACTTGCACAGTTTACATTTCTTTACAATCCATTTATACAGCTGGATATTTTACTGAAGCAATTCAGGTTAAGTACCTTGCTCAAGGGTACAACAGCAGTGCCCCCACCTGGGAATTGAACCTGCAACCTCTGAGTTACAAGCCCAGCTCCTTAACCATTATACTACACTGCCAGCCCTGTGTGCGTGCGTGCGTGGTAAATAACGTAATAAATAACTAATAAGTGACAACGGCAACTGACAAACCAGCCGATATGTTGTATTTTTTGTATTTACATGTGGTGTGGAAAAGCAGCGCATGTAACCTACTACTTCAACCAGTTAAAAAATATCAAGTTAGCTACGCTGAACACTCCTGAACTGAACACAAGTGTCACACAAGACAAAATAATAATGCATTACAAACAACAGGAAAATTATGCGCCTTATATGATATTAATATAGGGCGTCATTGGGTCCGTGAGGCTGTCGGCTCCATGAAGAGATTTGGTGAAGTGATGTCGTGTCACAGTGGGGCCCTGTTTCACCCGGGCGGCCCTGTTTTCTGTGCGTCTGGCTGAACGGCCACTTCGCGTGCGTCTGTGTGAACTCTCAAAACACTGCACATCAAACCTCAGCCTCTGCAGCGCTTGTGTCGTTAATCAATTAGCGATCACATGATCACGACCGCAATGGCGCTCGCTCACTGCTCCCCGGCAGCCACGGGGCAGAGCGGCGCGTTGCCGGGGCGATGGCAAACTGTCAGGAGGTTTTCGAATGATTGTTATTATTATTGTTGTATTTTTTTAGAACACTTTTTCCTCCCATTTTCAACGCACAGTCCGATTGGCTGGCCTGCCATGAGCTCAGACCAGCAGGACGAGCGTGTGGAACCGCCACCACTGCGCTCTGAAGTCCACCGACCAGAGGGGGGCGCTGTTACGCTTTGAGGGCAGGGGATATTCTCTAAGGAGAAAAACACAAGATGCAAAATGTGAGAAAAATACAGCAGGGTGATACCAGATCTCCAGCCGAAAGATGGCAGCTTGCGCTAGCAGATAACCCCGTGGGCTCAGAGGACAAACGTGCTCTGATTCAGCTGAAATGCGGGGAGACGGGAGCCAATGACAGTCTATGATCGTCGATCATAACTTTAACGAATCCGTCATCTGGAAGAAAAAAAAAACTCGTTTTAAAAAATGGTGGGTCGCCGTCGTGTGGCAGTAACGGACCGCGATTGTGAGCTATCGGAACGAAACGGAGCAGCTAATATGGATTATGCCCTTTTTAATATTGTCAAGACGACCACGGACGCTGTGGGGCTTGGCCTTTCAACTGTAAAGAAAACTTGGATTTTTTTTTTTAGATCAGTTAAAGGCACTCTTTTATCAGTCGGTGTGTGTCAGTGTGTGTCTCTGGCCGCGATGCCCACAGGAAGGAATGCAGCTGGCTCTCTGTCATGGCTCAACAGTGCCTCCTCTGGTGGATTGGGGGTCTGCGTGTGGTGACAGCGGGTGGTGCCATTCAGTCTCCAATATTAATATCTGCACAGTCTGCTTTAAACTCAGAATCTGTTTGATCTGTAATGTATAACATATTTGAAACTCAAAATCTCTCTCCCCTCCCTCCTCCTCGCTCCCCCTTCCCTCTCTCCTCCCCCTTATCTCCCCCATCTCGCTCCCTTTCTTCCTCCCCCCCTCCCTCTCCCCTCCCCCCTCTCTCCCCCCTCTCTCTCTTCCTCTCATTCTCTCCCTCTCCCCCCCTCCCTCCCTCTCTTCCTCCCTCTCTCTCCCCTCCCCTCCCTCTCCCCTCCACCCCCCCCTCCCTCTCTCCCCCCCCCTCTCTCTCTCTCCCCTCCCCCTCTCTCCCCCTCTCTCTCCCCTCTCTCCCCCCTCCCCCTCCCTCTCCCCCTCCCCTCCCTCCCCTCCCCCTCTCTCTCTCTCTCTCAGTATGGAGAGGATAACAGAGGAGGCGTTGCGGATGAATCTGCTGAAGCGTGGTGTCGAGGCCCCAGAGGAGCGGGAGGAGGCCCTCTCCAAGAGGCTGAAGATGGAGGGCCACGAGGCCATGGAGCGGCTCAAGATGCTGGCGCTGCTCAAGCGCAAGGACCTGGAGGGGGGCGGGGCCAAGGGAGGGGGCGGGGCCTCGGGGCCGCTGGGCGAGGCCAAGGGGGGGCCGGGGGCCCGGCGGGGGGGGCCGGGTACGAGGAGAAGATGAACGGGAGCCTGAGGGGCCAGGCGGGGGCCCACGGGGGGGCCGGCAAGAACGGGAAGGAGAACCTGGGGGACGAGCCGGTGGATATGAGCGCCAGGAGAGCGTGAGTGAGTGAGGGGGAGGGCGGGGCAGGTTGGGGTATGTGGGCGGGGCAGGTTGGGGTGTGTTGGGGCGGGGGGCAGGTTGGGGTGTGTGGGCGGGGCAGGTTGGGTTTGGGGTATGTGGGCGGGGCAGGTTGGGGTGTGTGGGCGGGGCAGGTTGGGGTATGTGGGCGGGGCAGGTTGGGGTATGTGGGCGGGGCAGGTTGGGGTATGTGGGCGGGGCAGGTTGGGGTATGTGGGCGGGGCAGGTTGGGGTATGTGGGCGGGGCAGGTTGGGGTATGTGGGCGGGGTAGGTTGGGGTAGGTTGAGGTAGGTTGGGGGAGTCTTTATCAGAGGGTAGCAGGGCCTTAGCGGTTCTGTTTTTCATTCCACCCCAGATTTAATTACTGGATTGATTTAACTCAGCACTGGGACTCTGGACATATTGACTCAAGAACCACATCAGCAGCTCTCATTAACCAACGCCCTCAACACACACACACACACACACACACACACACACTTACATACACACACACACACACACACACACACACACACACACACTGACACACACACAGACACACACTGATACACACACACACACACACACACACACACACACACTTACATACACACACACACACACACTGACACACACATACACACACACACACACACACACACACACTGACACACACACACACATTACACACACACACACACACACACTCACACTTACACACACACACACACACACACACACACACACACACATACATTCACATGCACACTTGACCTTGAGAGAGATCCTCAGAGCGTGTGTGAGCAGCACTAACCCGCCCCCCCCCCCACAGGGATGTGGATCGGGAGCGCCGCACGCCCTCCCCAGACGTGATCATCCTGTCCGACAACGAGGCTTCCAGCCCCCGCGGCCCCCCCCACATGGAGGAGAGGCTGAGGTCCGCCAACCTGGAGATGTTCAAGGTACAAGAGAGGGGGGAGAGGGAGAGGGAGAGAGAGGGGGGGCGGGCAAGGGAGAGCAAAGGAGACGGAGGGAGGGAGCGAGAGAAAGAGAGAGCAAAGGAGACAGAGAGTGAAGAGAGGGAGGAGGGCAAGGGAGGGAGAGAAAGAGAGTCAGAGAGAGAAGGGAGGGAGGGAGGGAGGGAGTGAGGGAGCGAGGGGGAGAGAGAGAGAGAGCCAGGGCCCACTGCGTCAGATTCAGAGTTGGCACCTTGTTGAAATTCATTCATGTAAGTTCATTAATATAAGTGAGCCGAATGTGTTCGCCAAGTTGTCACTTTCTTACCAGATAACCTTAAAAAAGAGGGAATAAATGTCCACACAGCCAGGTGCTGAAGGGAGCTCTAGAATGTTCTCCAGTGCAGAAAGCCCGGCATCACGTTGATGAGTTATTGCACAGACCGCATTGTGCTGATTGTGCCGGAACTGCACGTGGACTTCAATTCCCATCAGGCCCTTCACCAACTGCACAGCCAATGAGAGCAAAGCATGGTTTGGAACTCTGCCTCACGGAACACCTCCACACCAGGGGTGTGTTCAGCAGAAAGTTCCAGACTGTTTAAGGAAGTGACACGGTGCTGTATTGAGCGTACGGTTGCCGGGCGCTGTTACATAAGAACATAAGAATACATAATGATGAGAATGGGCCGTTCGGCCCATCTAGGCTCGTCATGTCCTAATCTAAAGAGTATCTAGTACTACATCTAGCCTGGACTTGAATAGCCCAAGTGTTTCTGCCTCTACTACCCGACCTGGCAAGCTGTTCCAGGCATTGACAACTCTCTGTGTAAAGAAAAACGTCCTAATATCTGTGCGGAATTTGCCTTTAACTCATTTCCACCTGTGGCCTCTTGTTCTGCTGACCCCACTTATCTTAAAAAATCTTTGCTATTTCACTTTGTTAATCCCTTTTAGGAATTTAAAAACCTCAATAAAATCCCCTCTAAGTCTCCGTTTGCTAAGCTTAAATAGATTGAGTGCCTTAAGTCTATCATCATAACTTTTACCTTTCATACCAGGTATCAGTTTAGTTGCCCTTCTTTGGACTTTTTCAAGAGCTTCTATATCTTTCTTGTAGTGCGGTGCCCAGAACTGCACACAGTACTCTAAGTAAGGTCTGACAAAGGCATTATATAACATTAATATAACCTCCTTTGATTTATACTCAATACTTTTTGCTATGTATCCCAGCATCCTGTTGGCTTTTTTCACTGCTGTAGCACACTGCTTTGATGCAGATAGGCTTTGATCAACTACAATTCCTAAGTCCTTTTCAAATTGAACACCTACTAATTTTTCTCCTCCCATAAAATACTCCTGTCTAATGTTTTTATTTCCCACATGCATAACTCTACATTTAGCAATATTGAATGTCATCTGCCATGTATCTGCCCATTTTTGGATTTTGTTTAAATCATCTTGGATTACTTTAGTCGATTCCAAACTGTTTGCCAAACCCCCAAGTTTAGTATCATCTGCAAATTTAACTATTTTGCTACTAATGTCCAAATCAAGATCATTTATGTAAATAAGGAAGGGCAGAGGTCCCAGCACCGATCGCTGCGGGACACCACTGCCCACAGCACAGAGGTCAGATTCAGCCCCACTTACTGTTACTCTTTGAATTTGCCCTTGCAGCCAATTTTTAACCCACTGTGAAACTACTCCTGCAATTCCTACTGATTTCATTTTAACAATGAGCCTCTCATGTGGTACCTTGTCAAATGCTTTCTGAAAGTCTAAATATATAATATCATAAGCCTGGTTCAGGTCAACACACTTTGTAGCCTCTTCGAAAAAGTCCAGGAGGTTTGTTAGGCATGACCTCCCTTTGAGAAAACCATTTTGGCTCTCCCTTAAAATACTATTCTTTTTCAAGAATGATTCCCACTTATCCCTAATAATACATTCCAGTACTTTACATGTGATGCAAGTTAAACTGACAGGCCTATAGTTCCCTGGGCCAGTACGGTCCCCCTTCTTATATATTGGAATTATACTACCCTGCTTCCAGTCATCTGGTATTTCTCCAGTGATTATGGATTGAATGAAAATATCTGTCAATGGTTTATATATAATTTATAATTTTCTTTGAGTACTCTGGGATACATGCCATCCAGGTCTGCTGCCTTATTTGTCTTAAGTTTTTGTAGTACTTCTACGTCCTTCTATAATCCAAAGTTCCTTCCTTATTCTTAATGCACTTAACCTCATCCTTAACTTTCCTTTTTCTACTACAATATTGAAAAAACTAATTAGGATTGCTTTTTGCATCTTGGGAAATGTTAATTTCAAACCGCCTTTTAGCTGATCTTATTTCCTTTTTAGCCTTTACAATAATCAAACTTGTTTCTCTCTGAGTTATATTTTTATATACTCTGTACAGTCGCTTCTTTTGCCTCAAAATCTCCCGTAAAGATTTAGTCATCCACTGCGGAGACTGTTTTTTCATCCTATTTTTCCTTACTTTTGTGATGAATTTACACAGTACATCTGCAATAACCCTTTTAAATATAGTCAATTTTTCATTCACAGTTCTGCATTATATCATTAAGTAATAATCTATATTACTTAAATTCTTAAATTCTCTCATTTTATCAAAGTCAGCTCGTCTAGAATTTTTAATTTTAGACGAGATGACTTTAATAAAATGAGAGAGAATTTAAGTAATATAGATTTAAGTATAAGAGAGTTACTGTGATCTCTGATTGGGTGACTGTGTACCGGTGACTGGTCGATTCTTAAATACGCCACTCCCTGCTTCTGGAAACAGCCCTGACACGCCCACCGAACTGGAACTAACTCACCTGTGAGGTCATTGCGTAACGGTGAGAGCAAACAAGGCCGTTCAATAGCAAAACGTTTCACTTACTCAGCTCACCCCTGGTTTTCCTGTCCTATTCCTATAGTTTTAACACAGGTGTTGTGTGTGTGTGTGTGTGTGTGTGTGTGTGTGTGTGTGTGTGTGTGTGTGTGTGTGTGTGTGTGTGTGTGTCCCTGTGTGTGTGTGTGTGTGTGTCTCTCTCTGTGTGTCCCTGTGTGTGTGTGTGTGTGTATCCCTGTGTGTGTGTGTGTGTGTGTGTGTGTCCCTGTGTATCTCTCTGTGTGTCCCTGTGTGTGTGTGTCTCTCTCTCTGTGTGTGTGTGTGTGTGTCTCTGTGTGTGTGTGTGTGTCTGTCTGTGTGTCCCTGTGTGTGTGTGTGTGTGTGTGTCCCTGTGTGTCCTTGTGTGTGTATGTATGTGTGTCTCTGTGTGTGTGTGTGTCTGTGTCTGTGTGTGTGTGTGTGTGTGTGTGTGTGTGTGTGTGTGTGTGTCTCTGTGTGTGTAGGGTAAGAGCGGGGAGGAGAGGCAGCAGATGATTAAGTCTCTGAGGGAGGAGCTTCGGCTGGAGGAGGCGCGGCTCGTTCTGCTCAAGAAGCTGCGGCAGAGCCAGATCCAGAAGGAGAACGTGGTGCAGAAGGTTAGTGTGACCGCAGCACGACCGCAGCGCGACCGTGACGACCGCTCACACAGGACGGCCGCCCTCACACCACAACTGCATTCACAGAGTGGTGCGGTCACTGCGTAACCATGCCATCAGCCCAACCGCACACAACCAGAGCACGCCAGCAGCCACAGCAGGACCGTGACCACAGCCTGACCATACTCACCACACAAAGGAGCAGAATAACAACAGTCACTGCACATGTGCGGTCATGACCGCACTCTCTCTGAACTCCTGCGCTCGACCGCACCTACAGTGAAACCACACACTCACACTTGTTACCGTGAATCTTACTCCCACACACACACACACACACAGCTGGGACAGTGAGTTACACACACACACACACACACACACACACACAGCTGGGACACAGTTACACACACACACACAGCTGGGACAGTGACACACACACACACACACACACACGTTCAGTCTCACGAGCAGTGCATCTGTTCACTGTGACACAGCGATGCTGAGCTGTTTACACTTTGTATCGACTGCACTTAAACAGCGTCAACAGTGCAAACCGTGGGAGGACAGCGAACACATTGAGTCAGCTCTGTTGCCAAACCCATCCCACTGTGTTGTAATGTGTGAATATAGAAACCGTATTCACTAAATAAAGGTCTAAACTAGTGCAAACAGTGATTTCTATGGCCCGATAAATACAAACGTCTTGTTGGGGGAGAAGAGGGTGCTGACTTTTATTTTCCCTGCTCGTAATATTTTCACGTTTCACTCACTGCACCTCTTCAGCTTTGCCCCCCCCATCTCCATGGTTAATGGTTTGCCCCCCATATCTCCATGGTTAATGGTTTGGCCCCCATATCTCCATGGTTAATGGTTTGTCCCCCATATCTCCATGGTTAATGGTTTGGCCCCCATATCTCCATGGTTAATGGTTTGACCCCCATATCTCCATGGTTAAAGGTTTGGCCCCCATATCTCCATGGTTAATGGTTTGCCCCACCTCCCCCCCCATATCTCCATGGTTAATGGTTTGGCCCCCATATCTCCATGGTTAATGGTTTGGTCCCCATATCTCCATGGTTAAAGGTTTGGCCCCCATATCTCCATGGTTAAAGGTTTGGCCCCCATATCTCCATGGTTAAAGGTTTGGCCCCCCATATCTCCATGGTTAATGGTTTGCCCCCCCATATCTCCATGGTTAAAGGTTTGGCCCCCCATATCTCCATGGTTAATGGTTTGGCCCCCCATATCTCCATGGTTAATGGTTTGGCCCCATATCTCCATGGTTAATGGTTTGGCCCCCCATATCTCCATGGTTAAAGGTTTGGCCCCCCATATCTCCATGGTTAAAGGTTTGGCCCCCCATATCTCCATGGTTAATGGTTTGCCCCCCATATCTCCATGGTTAATGGTTTGGCCCCCCATATCTCCATGGTTAAAGGTTTGGCCCCCATATCTCCGTGGTTAATGGTTTGCCCCCATATCTCCGTGGTTAATGGTTTGCCCCCCCACTGCAGGTGCCTGTGCTGCAGAACGTGGCCTCCTCGATGCAGCCCTCCTCCCTGCACGGGGGGTCCCAGGGCCTGGCCAAGCTGCCCGCGCGCCCCGGCCTCCACACCCCCGAGCCACAGAACCTCCGCAGCATGCAGGTGGGGCCCAGCCCTGTTAACCCCTACATCCACACCACTGTGTGTGTGTGTGTGTGTGTGTGTGTGTGTGTGTGTGTGTGTGTGTGTGTGTGTGTGTGTGTGTGTGTGTGTGTGTGTGTGTGTGTGTGTGTGTGTGCGAGAGAGAGAGAGAGAGAGAGAGAGTGTGTGTGTGTGCATAACTGTGGATACTTGTATGATGTTCTCATAAGTGTTATAAAAACAATATTTCCACATTTATATGTAAAGGTGTATTTCAGGCTTGTGTTGACACCTATGTGGGCCACTCAATGTGAGATTGACCTGTTCTGGCTCAGACTGCTGCTCAAAACGAGTTTGATCTGCCTCTTGTCTGTAACGTCTTGGCTGAGTGATTCCCCAGTGCTGCCGTGTCTACTGCCATCTAGTGGACATACAGGCTAACAACTAGTGCCTCGTACAGTATGATGTCCTCACGATTTGGGATCATGGCAGTCCTAGTTGTGTGTACCATATAAATTGCCAATTGAAAAAAAAACCCATTATTTTCTTTTTTTCAAATTATTATATTAAACAAATATATTATTATGAACAAATTATTTTTATAGTCATTTTGTTTTGTGCATGGTTATTTATTTATTTTTGTAAGTAAGTAAAAAAAAAATATATATATTTCTAATATTTGTCATGATCAATATCATAGTGCAGCATTTCTAAAAGATTTTGTCATATGCTGTTGTCTTAACAGTAAGGGGAGTCAGGTCAGAGTTTTGCAGAAATGCTGCCAAATAGACATGGCCTCCTCCTTGCTTTTTTCCAAAAACCCTCATTTTGGTTGGAGGTTTTTTGTCTTTTGTCTTAAAGAACCTCTGTGTTTCTGTGCTGTGATTGTTAACGTATGATTTAAGATGTGGTTTTATGTGCCCTTGTCAGTGTTAAAGTTTCCCTTTATGTACCTGAATGTCTCTCCCGTGGTTCCATCATGGCAGTCCTAGTTGTGTGTACCATCAAATTATTATATTAAACAAATATATTATTATGAACAAATTATTTTTATAGTCATTTTGTTTTGTGCATGGTTATTTATTTATTTTTGTAAGCAAGTAAAAATGTAATATGTGTAATATGTGTAAAAATGTAATATGTGTAATATGTGTAATATGTGTAATATTTGTAATATTATTTCCACAGGGGCACACGGTGATCCGGTCGGCCGCCAACGCCGGCCTCCCCCAGATGATGATGTCACAGCGTGTCATCGCCCCCAACCCCGCCCAGCTGCAGGGCCAGCGGTTGCCGTCCAAGCCTGGCATGGTCCGCTCCTCCTCCGGGGGCCTCAACAACGCCGTGTCCTACCAGCAGGTACCGCCGCTTACCGCCAACAGCACCTGTAAAAGAGTCAAAGGATTTCTCACAACGTCAATTCTCGCTTGACTGACTTAATGGTCTGAGTGAGGGCGCTCTCTCCGTATACCTCTCTGTAAATCCTGAGTTTATATCGGGGGAGGTGTTTGCACACCTGGTACAGTACAACCATGGGCGTCTGGGGGAGGAGAGGGTGAACGTGTTGAGGAGTACTCCCGCACACTGTGTGCGTGGCAAAATTCACCAAACTTTATTAGAACGACAACAAAAAATAAGCGAACGTTTCGTTCACGGACCTTCGTCAGGCAAAATTCACCAAACTTTATTAAGAACAACAAAACAGAGACACTGTGTGCGGGAGCGTTCCTCGACAACGATAAACCCAAAGTTCTAAAACCACGTGCATTTTCTCTGTGCTTTGCGTGCGACGCAGGCCTCCAGCCAGCAGGTGGCGGCGTCGCAGCGCTCGAGCTCCTCGGCCATCTACATGAACCTGGCCCACATGCAGGCGGCGGCGGCCGGCGCGGTGGGGGGCGTGGCCGGGGTGGGCGCGGTCAGCCCCTCCGCCCTGCCCAGCCCTGGCGTGGGGGCCCTGGGGACCAGGTGAGCAGCCAGGCGGCCGCCAAGCTGGCCCTGCGGAAGCAGCTGGAGAAGACCTTGCTGGAGATCCCGCCGCCCAAACCCCCCGCGCCCCTCCTGCACTTCCTGCCCTCCGCCGCCAACAGCGAGTTCATCTACATGGTGGGCCTGGAGGAGGTGGTGCAGAGCGTCATCGACAGCCAGGGTGAGCAGGGGGCGGCCTGGGTTTGTACTGATCTCGGATCAGCAGGGGAGGACGAAGGGTAAGGGTTTACTGTGACAGGAGGCAGTGTTTGTACTGGTCTCAGATCAGCAGGGGAGGACAAAGGCTAAAGGTCTGCTGTGACAGGAAAGTGTTTGTACTGATCTCAGATCAGCAGGGTAGGACGAAGGTTAAAGGTTTACTGTGACAGGAGGCAGTGTTTGTACTGATCTCAGATCAGCAGGGTAGGACGAAGGGTAAGGGGTTACTGTGACAGGAGGCAGTGTTTGTACTGGTCTCAGATCAGCAGGGTAGGACGAAGGCTAAAGGTTTACTATGACAGGAAAGTGTTTGTACTGATCCTGGATCAGTGGAGGAGGACGGAAAGACGGCGTGCGTACCAAAGATATTTCAGTGTTCAGAGGAGGGGCTCGCTATGGTTGTAGTGATACTAGAGGTTGGTGCGTTATTGGCTATTTTAATTACTCAGTTACAATTACAATGATGTCGTTTAGCAGACGCTATTATCCAGATCGACTTGCAACCGGTTCATTCCACTACGTCGCCGACACAAAGGCGGTGACATCATCGCTCTTAACGCGGATTTGTCCACCAACCTCGCCCCCATTGTTTTTTTTTCCTCTGCAATGACCTTTAACCTTTAACCTCCCGTCCCTCAGGTAAACTGCGGGGGGCGCTGTCGCGCATGGAGCCCTTCTTCTGCGCCCAGTGCAGGACTGACTTCACCCCGCACTGGAAGCAGGAGAAAGGGGGGCGGATCCTCTGCGAGCAGTGCATGACGTCCAATCAGAAGAAGGCGCTGAAGGCCGAGCACACCAACCGGCTGAAGAACGCCTTCGTCAAGGCCCTCCAGCAGGAGCAGGTGAGAGAGCGAGGAGAAACGCGCTCACCTGAGAAACACGCTCACCTGAGAAACACACTCACCTGAGAACCTGAGAAACACGCTCACCTGAGACCTGAGAAACACACTCACCTGAGAATCACTCACCTGAGACCTGAGAATGCGCTCACCTGAGAAACACGCTCACCTGAGAAACACGCTCACCTGAGAAACACGCTCACCTGAGAAACGCTCACCTGAGAAACGCTCACCTGAGAAACACACTCACCTGAGAAACACGCTCACCTGAGAAACGCTCACCTGAGAAACGCTCACCTGAGAAACGCTCACCTGAGAAACACGCTCACCTGAGACCTGAGAAACAAACTCACCTGAGAAACACACTCACCTGAGAAACGCGCTCACCTGAGAAACACACTGACCTGAGACCTGAGAAACACACTCACCTGAGAATCACTCACCTGAGAAACACACTCACCTGAGAAACACGCTCACCTGAGACCTGAGAAACACACTCACCTGAGAATCACTCACCTGAGAAACACACTCACCTGAGAAACACACTCACCTGAGAATCACTCACCTGAGAAACACACTCACCTGAGAAACACACTCACCTGAGAAACGCTCACCTGAGAAACATGCTCACCTGAGAAACACGCTCACCTGAGACCTGAGAAACAAACTCACCTGAGAAACACACTCACCTGAGAAACACGCTCACCTGAGAAACGCTCACCTGAGAAACACACTCACCTGAGAAACGCTCACCTGAGAAACACACTCACCTGAGAAACACTCACCTGAGAATCACACTCACCTGAGAAACACTCACCTGAGAAACACACTCACCTGAGAAACAAACTCACCTGATAAACACGCTCACCTGAGAATCACACTCACCTGAGAAACACTCTCACCTGAGAAACACGCTCACCTGAGAAACAAACTCACCTGAGAAAGACACTCGTCTTTCCTTCTTCGTTTTCACACGCACTGGTCCTTAAATATGATCCGCCGGGCTCCTACATAGCTCACTCAGTAAAGGCTCTTATAGAGTGCAGGCTGGGCCCTATAGAGTGGCTCAGTCAGTAAAGGCTCTTATAGAGCGCAGGCTGGGCCCTATAGAGTGGCTCAGTCAGTAAAGGCTCTTACAGAGTGCAGGCTGGGCCCTATAGAGTGGCTCAGTCAGTAAAGGCTCTTATAGAGCACAGGCTGGGCCCTATAGAGTGGCTCAGTCAGTAAAGGCTGGGCCCTATAGAGTGGCTCAGTCAGTAAAGGCTCTTATAGAGCGCAGGCTGGGCCCTATAGAGCGGCTCAGTCAGTAAAGGCTCTTATAGAGCGCAGGCTGGGCCCTATAGAGCGGCTCAGTCAGTAAAGGCTCTTATAGAGCACAGGCAGGGCCCTATAGAGTGGCTCAGTCAGTAAAGGCTGGGCCCTATAGAGTGGCTCAGTCAGTAAAGGCTCTTATAGAGCGCAGGCTAAGCCCTAGGGCCCCAGTTTGAGCCCCAGGTTCAAGCCTCCTCCTCAGCTATGCTATTGGTGAACTATCACCGGGAGGCCACAGTGGCAGGCGGCAGCAGAATGTTAATCACCGTAATGTGGGTCAAGGCAAAAGGACCAGGAGATGTGACTAGCATGTGTCGCTGTGTGTGGGGGGGGGGATGAAATATGGATACAGGCGTCGCTGTATGGATGCGTGGATCATCAGGAAGTGAGAGGCGCTATATATTTCTGTGTGGAAGTGTCGAGCACACCCCTCAGTGTTAAGGGGATGGTTGTCCCTGACTGCCCCATCCCTCCGGGCACCTGGCAGCCGCTCCTCGCGGTCTCGCCTCTTCTCTGTCCTGATCCCTCGCTGGTGGAACGGCCTTGTGGATCCCTGGGATCCCTGGCCGGATCACGAGAGCCCTGATTGGTTGTGATGCGTGCGGTAACTTGCGGTTGTGGTGACCCGGTTTCTCTCTGTCACAGGAGATCGAGCAGAGGCTCCAGCAGCAGGCTGCCATCTCCCCGAGCTCCGCCCAGACCGCGCCCAGCGTCAGCAAGGCCGAGACCATGATCCGACACCACGCTCTCCGACAGGTACGGCCCCCCCAGACCTCCAAACCCCCAAAATCTATATCTATATCTATCTATCTATATCTATATCTATATCTATGTTTGTATATGTGCCTTGTGTGTGGGTTTATGTACTTTATATGGTATTTGTATGTATTTTTTTATTTTTTTTATTTTTTATGTAGTACCTTTCCAGCAATACAGCATAAAGTGCTTCACAAAATACAACATAAGGGATTAAAATAAAATAACAAAAATAGACAGCATAAAACATAAAAATAATAAAAACTCATTAAAATACAATACTCGTTGCATGTGTGAGAGTGTTCTTGTACGTTATTGTGATTGTAAGTGTGTGTGTGTGAGCTGAGCGTGATGTTGTAAGGTGTGTGTGTGTGTGTGTGTGTGAGCTGTGTAAGGTGTGTGTGTGTGTGTGTGTGTGTGTGTGTGTGTGTGTGTGTGTGTGTGTGTGTGTGTGAGCTGAGCGTGATGTTGTAAGGTGTGTGTGTGTGTGTGAGCTGTGTAAGGTGTGTGTGTGTGTGTGTGTGTGTGTGTGTGTGTGTGTGTGTGAGCGTGATGTTGTAAGGTGTGTGTGTGTGTGTGTGTGTGTGTGTGTGTGTGCTGAGCGTGATGTTGTAAGGTGTATGTGTATGTGTATGTGTGTGTGTGTGTGTGTGTGTGTGTGTGTGTGAGCTGAGCGTGATGTTGTAAGGTGTGTGTGTGTGTGTGTGTGTGGGCGCGTGTGTGTGTGTGTGTGTGTGTGTGTGTGTGTGTGTGTGTGTGTGTGTGTGAGCGAGCTGAGCGTGATGTTGTAAGGTGTGTGTGTGTGTGTGTGTGTGTGTGTGTGTGTGTGTGTGTGTGTGTGTGTGTGTGTGAGTGTGTGTGTGTGTGTGTGTGTGTGTGTGTGTGTGTGTGTGTGTGTGTGTGTGTGTGTGTGTGTGTGTGTGTGTGTGTGTGTGTGTGTGTGTGTGTGTGTGTGTGTGTGTGTGAGCTGTGTAAGGTGTGTGGTGACAGTGCGCTGCTCTCCGCAGGCCCCCCAGCCCCAGGCCTCTCTGCAGAGAGGTCTGTCCAGTTCGGCGCGTGGGGTGCTGTCTAACTTCGCCCAGGCGTCTCAGCTGTCGGTGGCCAGCGGCCTCATGGGCCTGACGGGCAAGCAGCGCTGCGGCGGGGCCGGGGGCGGGGCGGGGCCCGCTCCCAGCACGAGGGCCGCCGCCAGCTCTACAACATCCCCGGTGAGCGTCTCCCCCGGCAACCGGCCCGCGGCCCGTCTCCGTGGCGACCCCCAGGCTTTCCCAGCGGCAATGGGAACTGGACTGAATTGAATTAAATTAAATCGTCTTTCTCTTTTTTTCCCCCTCTCTCTTTCTCTCTAACTCCGTCCCTCACTTTCTTTTATCTCACCCCCCTCACTTTCTTTTATCTCACCCCTATCTCTCTTTTTCTCTCACTATTTCCCTCTCCCTTTCTCTCCCTCTTTATCTCTCCTCTCTATCACTCTCTCCCCCTCCCCCTCTCTCCTCTCTATTTCCCCCTTCTCCCTTTCTCTCCCTCTTTATCCCTCTCTCTCCCACTCTCCCTTCCTCTCCCTCCCTCCCTCCCTCATCTCCTCTCTCTATCTCCCCTCTCTCCCTCCCTCTCCCCCCCTCCCTCTCTCCCTCTCATTCTCTCCCTCTCTCTCTCGCTTCTCCTCACTCTCTCCCCCTCTCCTCCCTCCCTCTCCCTCCTTACCTCCCTCCCTCTCTCCCTCTCTCCCTCTCTCCCTCCCTCTCCCACTCTCTCCTCCCTCCTCCCTCCTCTCTCTCTCTTACCTGCCCCCTCCCTTTCTCCCTCCCTCCCTCTCTTACCTGCCCTCTCCCTCCCTCCCTCTCTCTCCCTCCTCTCTCTCTCTCCCTCCCTCTCTCTCTCTCTCTCTCTCTCTCCCCCTCCCCCCTCTCTCTCTCCCTCCCTCCCTCTCTCTCTCTCTCAGGGTTGAACATTGCCTACCTGAGCCCAGGTGGGGTGGGCGGGCACAAGGCCCCCAGCCTGGCGGACAGACAGAGGGAGTACCTGCTGGACATGATCCCTCCACGCTCCATATCCCAGTCCATCACCGGACAGAAATGAGCCCCTCCCCCCCCCCCCGCCCCTCCCCATCACTCATAGCAACAGCCCCGCCCCCCTGTCGCATGCAGTGCCTGTCATTGTGCCTCTTACCCACTAACCTGTCAGAACAACACAATCAACACGCCGAACCGCCCCCAAGCTCTGTCAGTGCATCTGAAGTTGCTTTCTTACTATAGCAAATCTTCAAATTATTATTATTATTATTAGTCTTCATATTACTATTATTATTATTATTATTATTACCATTGCTTCTGTTACTCTTATTATGCTTATTATTATGCGAATTAGTGCATCTTAACTTTTTTTTTGTGTTGTTTTTTGTTGTTTGGAGATGGGGGCAACTCTAAAGCAAGACACCCAAAGTTTTTTTTTAGTTTGTTTTTAGTTTTGTTAACACCCCCTCTATCCACGGGAATCTTTCCGGATTATTAAGCGTCTATTTTTGGTTCAAGTACAAGAGAGAAGAAAAAAAGGTTTGCGCGCTTGTCGGTGCGGGATGCTGAATCTCCGCGGAGCTGACAGGCTCTTCCCGGGTGGGTCACGAGCGTGACTGTGCGTCTCCAGGGGAACTCCGGAGAACTCTTCCGGAACAAACACTACCAACGTCCACGGCCGCGCGCACGTTACCCATCTCAACCGAACGTGGCCAGTGAGGACGCTTAGGCGCGGCCACGGAAGACCGGCATCCCGGCTCGCTGAGAAGCGAACAGATGGCAACTGGTTGAGCCGGTTGTGACGTTTCCGGCGGTTTCGCGTCGGGCACGGTGATCTAGAAGCGGCTTTTGCCTTGATACCCTCTCCTCCCCCCCCCTGTAATTTATGAGGTTTCAGACTCCTGTACTATTCCTTCATTTATGCTGTCCATTGCGTGTTCGACAGATCGGAGAGGACTCGGACGAGAGCAGAGAAAGAGAAAGAGAGAGAGAGAGAGTTAGTTAGCGCTGGAGTGGTTTTCGGCTTCAAGCCGGGGCGCTGCGCTCTTGACGTTTTCCATTTTCGCGGCGTCTCCCGTGGAAACCGTCGCGTGCCTGAGAGGTGCTTTCCCGGGAGACGATAATTTTAAAACGAAAAGAAAACAATAATCAATGGAGGAAAAAGAAGGAAAAAAAAACTATCAAAATATCTATATAGATTATATATAGATGGAAATATAGAATGAGATGGATATATCTATAATAGCAAGACATGGATCAATCATCCTGTATGCACAGGAGACAACTCCAGGAGCACTTTGGTATAATGGTGTAACGCAGAAAAGAAAGAAAAGATGAGAAGAAAAAGAACGATGAAAGAAGAGGAATGTTACATTCACAGGTCCCACAGGGGGGGTGGATACTGTCCTGCCGTCTGCAAAAGAGTCAGGAGACCGGACCAGGATTTTCTCCCTTCACACATTTTTGGAAATTATAATTTGTAGCTACAGTGAGAATCATGCAGGCGTCCCTTGATATATATATTTTTTTTACCAACACCAACACCACCCCTTCACCACCTGCCACCCCCGTTTATTTTTATCTTGGATCAATCCGAAAATTGGAGGGGTGGGTGGGGGATGAAAACTGGACGGAGAGTAGGAGTCGTCAGCTGGTGGAACGGAAAAACATGTTTTTTTTAAAGTAATGTTGAGGGAACCGTTCTGCAACAGCACGAGAGCCAGGCCAGCACCCTGAACGGCAATAAAAACCAAACTATCGTTACACAGTTTCACCAGGGTCTGGGCATTACGAAACACAGATCTATGGTTAGTGATTTGGGACAGTTGGAGACGCAACAGACTTTACGTACAGCTAACGTTCATTTTTCCCCCCCGTTTTCAGTGGTGGGGGAGACACACAAAAACAGTATTCAAGCAAAGAACAGTATTACAATCAAGGAGGGTAGGCCAGTCACCTGATCACGTGATGCGTTGAGGTCGGACCGTCTCGTCTGAAACGCACGGTAGCCTAGCCTACTGTGCAGGGGTCGAGGGTGGAGTCTGGATTAGTGTTGGTGTCTCGGCTCTTTCGTAACAGCCCCGTGCAACTGGCTGGGGGTGTGGTTTTGCCTGCTTGGTTTCTGGAGCTCCGATTCAGAGTTAGGCCAGTTACACGGTCCAGAAGGGGTATGAGGTCCATAATAATGGACGGGATTGCATTTATAAAGCGCATTTTTAAAGGAACTCGTCTCAAAGCGCTTCACAGTGAAGGGGCGGGGTTGGAACTCGACCTCGACCACCCCCCCCACTCCACCCCCTCACCTGGTTGATGCACGGCAGCCATTTTGTGCCAGAACGCTCACTGTCCGGTTTGGTGGAGAGGGAGGGACAAGCACTTGAAGACCGTAGAGACCTGGGGTCTCGCGGCAATAAGTTGGTTCCCTTGCGTTGCCGGATCCCCTGCCCCTCTCCCTGTGGAGTTTAGCAGCGATCCAGCTGTGAGCTTTTATTGCCTTGACTGGTCAGGCCTGGGGTGGCAACCAATCAAAGTGTTTGGGCTGGGAAGATGACGTTTTTTTTTTTGATTGGTTTAAATCATTCGATCCAGTTCTCAACTCACCCGCGGTTTCCACTTCCCACAGTTTGGGAACCCGCTGTCCCATACGGGGGACTCCTGTGACGCCATCATCAGACACCCCCCCTGAAAAAAAGGTTGGACTGTCCCGGGCGTGCAGCATCTTCGCGAATAACTCGATAACCGACTTTGCAATTCGCCAGGAAAGTATTTACTTGTGGGCATGTTTGATCCGCAGGTGCAATATTTAAAGGAGTAGGGACGTTTACACTCAAGAGATTTCTTTTATTTATTTGAACATGACCCCTGTTTGTGGCTGGTTAGAGTGGAATGCAATACAATTTTCTTAGGACACGTTTTTGAAATATTGGCACCGGGAGGAGATTTTACGCTCTTTAGATGTTGAGTTGTCTTGTTTCTGTGTCCAACACTGCAAAGACTTGTATATTGAAAACATCTTTCTCTCTATCTCGCTCTCTTATCAACTATGCTAGATGCATCCATGTACCTTTTGTTTTAATATCAACCACGGAAAAAAAGAAAAAAAAATCAAAACGTACGAAAAAAGGTTTTTAAATGTCAATTTTTTTAAGGTTTTAAATATTTTTTAAAAACTTCTTTCGCTGGCTTCTTGATTCAGTTCAACATTTTGTTTTGTTTTTTATTTGTAATAAATAAAAAAAATAAGATTAAAAACAAAAATTGTATGAACTATGAAATCAAATGACATGATATTTGCTAGGTCAGAAGTAATAATGACTTATTGTAAATAAGCTTTTTTTTCTTGGATTTAAGAAAAAATGAAAATAAAATGGTTGTATATTGTGTAGAAAAAGCAAACAAAAAGCCATGAATATTGTGAAGCTCGTCATTTCGTTTTGTGATCACTGTGTATTAACTTGTAAGAAATGTGCAAAATGTATGGGATTACAATTCTCTTATTTGTTTGGGGTTTCTTTTGTTTGTTTGTTTGTTTTGTTTTTTATTAGCTATGAACGCATTTCACCCTTACTGTATATTTTTGTAGTACGTATTGTTATTAGAGAATCTGGTCCGTATTCTGATAGAAAGTTTGATCCATTTCATGGGTAATGTGCGTGGACAGTCTTCTCTTCTGCTTTATTTGTGTCAATAATGGTGAAGTTAAAGCACGGTTCAGTTTACTCTTTTGCTTAACCAATTCGCCTCGCCCATTGTGAGGATTGGGGCTGGGGGATGGAGGAAGTTCAAAGTAAGGACCGGAACTTGTTTGTGTCTTCCTGTCGGGGCAACATATCGTCCACGTACATTGAAGTTAGTGGATATTTTGGCAGCGAAAACTGGCCGGAAGCTCTTCTAAAAGTTATTGTCTAAACTTGCCAGGTTCCGGTTGTGCCAATAGGTATAAATAAGTACACATAAAAAAAGTACAAGATATTTTGTCTTAATAGTACTGTAAAGGAAACGGACAAAGCTATCGTGTGACAAAAAACAACAACAACTCAATGTCGTTATCCGCAAATATCTGTAGATGATCTCTTGGTTTTTCCGGTACAGTAATGACAGCTGTCGACGTACATTGTGCCCCGTTGAAATCGATCAATACATCGGGAAAGGTGATTTATAAACTGAATTTGGGATTGTTGGGGATGCAGTGCGGTCTTCTGATCCAAAATAGTTTAGACGTAGCCTACTTTAAGGTATGGCAGATTGTGGAAAGCCATCTATTAAACTACACACACAAAAACAGTCACGTGGGGGTCATTTATAGCGCCGCCTTAGCGAAGGCTTTAACGTTTTAATGTCACCCGGATTAACTGGATGAATTACATTTCTGGACCACGGATTCATTTGACGTCTTGGAATTATGCTTCTCATTATTATTTGTTGCAAATATGGAGGAGAGAGGGAAGGGCGTCATAATTTCAAGGAAACCGTTTTAATTGAACTGTTTGTTGCCTCTTAAAGTCACTGCAATTCCTTGCTGTAACAATTCGCATAATACTGTACATTTTTCTCGTTATGGCCAGGAGAATGGGCGAGTCAATAAATCGAATTTGATTTCGAAGCAAAAATAATAATAAATTCGAAAATCAGCGCTTTTATAACGTTTTATGTTTTATTTTGAACATTAATCCAAACCTTTTGCACATCCTTGATATTTAACTGTCTCTAAAAAAAAAAGAAAATAAAAAAATATTAATGCTGTTTGAATACTGCCAGTTGATTAATAACGATTATGCATTGACTGAACAAATAAGCTAATTTTGGAGGAAATAACTTTGTAATATTTATCTCTTGCAAGCTATGTTTAATAAAGGATGGAACAGTTTAGAACCAAGTGTTTTTCTTGTGTGGGGGGCCCGGGGGCAATTCCGTACCCACTGTTTGGACTGTTGTGTGGTTGTCAATGTTAGTCACAATCTACCATTTTGTTTGAACAAATAGCCAGGTATGGGCGATCGCTTCTTTTATGTTATGCTGCCTTCGCTAACTGCATCATTATAGTCGTTATTTTTTGGCAGCATGTAGCCTTGTTGGGGGTTACAGGCGTAAATCAGTTGCTAATTGAAATGTGCGCCATCTCTCCAGCCCTGCCGGAAGGCATCCCTCCAGGACAGGAAATTGCCTAAGACGTTGACGTCATCACAGAGACCCTGGTATTTCTGTGGACGAGCACCAAGGTTCCTAATGCTATTAATTAACTCAGGGAAAGCGTTTGGTTGGACGGTCCGAGAATTGATGAATCCCCGGCTTTAATTTTCAACGCACCAAAGGGGGGTTGCACAGTGTATGAGCCTATCTCAAGCCCAGCTCCATGTTGGATAGGCAAAAAAGAAAACTTTGTGTGATCATTATTTCTGAGCACAACTTTTAGAAAAAGCCTAGGAAAGAGTTCAGAATCCGTCCCCGGCACAGTTCAGTAACTGCCACCTTCCTTATGTTACCAGGGACCAGTCCCCATCGCTGCTTCCTGATCCGTTCTGCTCCTTCCTGATCCGTTCTGCACCTTCCTGATCCGTTCCGGGATTTGGTGTTCGCCTACTGCTTTGCTCGTTCACTTCACCCCCCACACACACACACACACACACACACACAAATAAATGCTGATGCTCATGTGACCAGGCTTCCGTACTCAGAAGAGATGACTATTTAAAGAGGTCTGGGCGTAGCGTCTGTATCTGGTAGATTGTCTAGATTGTTCATTATGAGGACTCTTATGCCCTTGCTATAAATAGGGGAAACGTAGATTCGTCCTTCATCCTTCCTGTGCTGTGTGGCTTCTGCTTTCAGCCTCGTGTGACATGACTCATCCTGTCAGCACACTGAGAAGTGGTGCCGCTCTGAAACTTTGACTGCATACAATCAGGAATCAGAACTGCAACCTTTTTGGGTCAGGGGGTACCCCTCCTGAACATCCGCCACCCCTTTGGCTTCCACTCTCGGGAGCTAGGCGTTCCACGTCCCACGGCAATGACATCATGCCGTTATTCTGACTGCGATTGGGTAGCAAGCGAAGCCCCCACCCCCTGAATTTAGGGGGTCCGTGCATGTTTTTATCTCAGGTAAACGCGCAGATGTCACCGTGTGTTAACACCTGTGTTATATGCTCGATCTGGCGTCCGCGGTGTTCACGGTCACAAACGGAGAGCCCGGTCTCTGTGAACGTTAGGGCGTTCGCGGTTCTTTCGCGCTCCGAAGCGCGGAGTGCTGCTGTTACCACCACGTGCGCCCTCGAACGTATAAAACAGCCGGGCCTGGCCCACCACCATCATATCAAGCTAAATGAATCATATGCTCGTATACATTTTGAGGTGAAATTACGGAAACTACTGCATCTCTGAATCAGGGCTGTATCCAGGATTCGAGAATTACCGAGGTCATGAGACCTAGCCCCTCTAGGGGGGGTTCGTCAGGAGAAATGTCACCTAGAAATATTTTATGTACTATTTATTTGCCCTGGCCGGGAGTCCCGCTAGGGGGTGGCAATTGGCTGTCTGCCCCAGGGAGGGGGGAGGGAAGCCAACATGAGTTTGCTGCGTACAGGAGTGGCTCTTGTGTACCGGAGCTACGGTGAAAAAGAGAGGGTGTAATTGGCTACAAAATTGGGTGAAAAATGGGATCAAATCAGAAACAAATTCTTAAAAGTGTATATATATATATATATATACTGCACATTGTATTAAAACCTTTTCAATTGGAAAGTGGTCACCAGTGTGTTACTTCACCGGTCCCAACATGATTCCACAAAGGGAGCAGATTCCCAACAATATATATATATATATATATATATATATATTTTATGTAATCAGTCTACCCTTGTAGCTAATTCACTACAAGAGTAGTAGACTGTCATGATGTTATGACTGGCCACTGAAAATGTACACTAAAGTGTAGCTAGCTTTGTGCCTATTACCACTGTCAATGTATGCTATTCTAGCCTCAGAAGTTAAAGTTGAGCACGTGAGCGTCCACTGCAAAGGGCGATGTCGATAAGAATATAATTAGTTCCCAGAGTTGAAGACTTGAGTCTTTTTACTTACATTTTATTTTTTATTTTTTATCTGTTTCTGATTTTTTTTCCTGTTTTTCTCCCAATTTGGTAGGCAATTATACCCTCTATTTATTTTGATTTACCCTCCCCATACGAGTCCGCTGCTCATCTCTACAAGGAAAGCTAATTCTCCGAGGGCAACGAACTCCGCTTCTTTCGAGACGGAATTTGCCCACCCACATTCTGGAGACTCTTTCACGCGCTTCACAGTGGACTTGAGCCGTCTCACCCTCCCCCCCTCCCATTGGGGTGGACAGGAGACTTGGGTCTTTAGCTCAGCGGGCTAATTGTCTCTCTCTCTCTTCAAAACTCATTGCAGGCAGAACCAACTCTGTTACACTATGTTAGCGAATGTTAGCCTAAATTAGTCTATCACCACTGTAGTCTGACTAAGAAGTGGTTTGTGTAACAGTCAGACTACACAACACTACACACAAAGTAGCTATCGATAGATGATCTCTGGAGATGAATAGCATTAATCTGGTTATAATACATGCAGTCAACTGTTTCTATAATGTGAGAGATCTCTACACCTACATAATGCTTCGCTTGACTTCAGGCCAGCAATCTGAGTTACAACTCCCGCTGTGCAGCAGTTGTCCCAAGCGTCACTGCATCGTCTTTGCTGAGCAAAGATTTTTTAGTAATGATGAGATCCATCTGCTCAGGACGGGTCCACTTCACCACCACACACACACATACACACACACACACACACACACACACACACACAAAAGTAGTAAGTAGTAATAAGTAATAAGTAGTAATAACGATGAGCAGGCGAGCAAGCGGTAATCTTGGCTTTGTACAAAATCTTTGCTATACCGAAGTTAAGTCATCTTATCTACAGTAGTTACATTACATTACATTACATTACAGCCATTTGGCAGACGCTCTTCTCCAGAGCGACGTACAACAAAGTGTTCATCAGTTCATCACTTTTATTAATCTTTACACTGAATCAGTATGTAAGAAAGCAAAAAATACAACTCAGACTCAAAATACCAAGGTTATGACCGCGGTTTCCTCAATGGTAGATACGGCCATGCTCTGAATATCAGTTGGTAGTGAATTCCAAATTAACCAAAGAGAAGGGGATGGGGGTGGCTGGCCACCTGTTACTGTGCTCTGTACAGCTCCCTTTATAAAACCGTTTGCATGATGGGGGTGAATTATAAAAGTAAACTATGCAGGAGTTAAATGTATTGGCTGCACGATAAAAACACTGTTCTGACCAGGTGGCTCTGGGGACACGTCTCCCTCCCAGTCTATTAAAAATGGGTACAATATTTAAACAAAACATACGCGAATATAACGTCTTGTCAAAATAAACATGAATGATACCTCCTGGCCAGCCTTTCATTTATTGCGCTCCACTCTCCATCTTGGGTAGAGCAAAGATGGTTTTGCCATCAACAGTAGTTTACACTTAAATTGACACTCGTTCGACAGCAGAAGACCGCAAAGCTGTCGGAATCGCACGCGAACGCTCAGAAACCACAGAGTCAGGAAACTGCACAGCGGAGATGCACACTGTCTCCAAACGGTCAAAACCATGGGGGCGGTGAATTTCGCTAAAGCTGCTTTATTTCTCCAAATTATTCTCTTGTCCTTCGCAAAAAAAAACACTGGTAAGTCTTTGCTTTTTCCTTTTATGTGTCTCGATATGATACTAATTACAGTTTATTATGAGCCAGATTATTGATATAATAAGAACGGTTATTTTAATTATAATGCACTTATGTATTTAGCCAACACTCTTTCTAGAGCTACTTAAAAGGCCTGGAGCTATTTACAAGACAGATCACCACAAGATTATATATATTTTACAGTAGGCCTACCTTGCAAAAATATTCAGACCCTTGGAAAGTTTTCAAATGTTGCTGGATTACAAATGATACGTTCGCATTTTTTCCCATTTCATATTGTTTACTCAAAACGTACATGCTCAAACAGAATTTTTATAAAGAAGTAATTAGTTAGATCAGCAAATGTTTTAAAGGAAAAATAAAAAGCGGAAATATGCTGCTTGCATAAGTATTCACACCCCTCGCATTAATATTTTGTGGAGGCACCTTTGGCTGAAATAACAGCTTTACGTCTTTTTGCGTAGGTTTCTACCAACTTTGCACACTGGTTGGAGGTATTTTTAACCCAGTATTCATTTTACATTACATTTACATTTTTCATTTTAAGCATTTAGCAGACGTTCTTATATAGAGCGACTTACAAGATGTGCATTAATACATGGTAGGAACAATCATAGTTCGCACAAGAGATCAGTGCAGTAATAGAGCGATAGAGTTGTAGGCAGCTGCGTGCCATACCTGTAACACTGGGAAGGAAAATGTTAGTAATTTTGTACATGTTTTAATGAGGAGTAAGCAGGGATACATATACAACAAGCATTGAGCAAGTAGGCAGTGGTGATGACAGTTGGCTAGATGTACATAATTTAGTGGTAGTGGAGTCTGAAAAGATCGCAAGTGATTCCGCGGTCCTGACCGATTGCGGATTTCATATTCATATCAGAATTGCTCCAGCTCTCTCAGGTTGCTTGGACATTGCTTATGGAGTTGTGCCACAGATGTTTGATGGGGTTTAGGTCAGGACTTTGACTGGGCCACTCAAGGACATTTACCTTTTTATTCTTGAGCCCCTCCAATGTAGCTTTGTCCCTGTGCTTTGGATCATTGTCCTGCTGAAAGGTGAATTTTTGCCCCAGCTTCAGTCTTTTGGGACATAGACAAATCGGTTTTCTTTCAGTATCTGCCTGTCCTCTGCTCTGTCCATTATGCCTTCCATTCTGGAAAGTTTCCCAGTCCCTGCTGAAGAGAAGCATCCCCATAGCATGATACCACCACCACCATGCTTCACTGTAGGGATGGTGTTACATGGGGCATAGGCAGTGTTAGGTTTGCATTTTGGCCAAAAGGCTCAATTTTAGTCTCATCTGACCACAAAACCTTTCCCACATCTTAGCTGGATCACTCATGTATTCTCTAGCAAACTCCAGGTGGGCTTTGAGATGTTTTGTTTTAAGTAATGCCTTTTTTTGCCACCCTGTCATACAGGCCAGTATTATGCAGTGCTCTTGATATTGTTGACTGATGCACTATTACTCCATTCTCAGCCCCTGAACTCTGTAGCTCTTTTAGAGTCATTGTTGGCCTCACAGTGGCTTCCCTCACAAGTCTCCTCCTTGTTTGGTCACTGAGTTTGGAGGGACAGCCGTTTCTAGGCAGGATCTGTGTGGTATGATGCAGCTTCCACTTCTTGATTTTTGAGCCAACCATGATCACTGGGATATCCAAACCCTTAGATATTTTTGTATATCATTCTACTAATCTGTGTAATTTGATAACCACATCCCTGGCTTCCTGAGAAAGCTCTTTGGTCTTCATTTTTGTGTCTTTCCTTCTGATTCACTACCCGACCAAAGATTGTTCAGTTTTTATATCATCGCGTTCAGATATAAAAATAAACCATAACCGTTTTAGCAGGCACACGGCTCCTTGAAGTGATCATTAACACAATTATCTCATATCAGACACACACACACACACACACACACACACACACACACACACACACACACACACACACACACACACGTCTAATAAGCATCCATGTGAGCAACGAAGTACCATTTTCATTCATTCATTGCGTCATCCGGTGTGCTTGCAGGTCATTGGCGATGATAAAAAGTGTTAATTCTATGCCGCTGGTACCCAAACTTGGTCCCACTGTGTATACTGTTTTTGTAATAATAATTTTTTTTTACAGCCCAATTGGCTACCAAATTGGGGTAAAATCGAAAAAAAAGAAGAAAAAAAGAAGAACAATTAACAGCTTATTACAATTCAGCCACTTCAATTGTGGTTGGAACAAAAGCTAGCATGCACATTAGCCTCTTTTCTACTTTAGAGCTAAAGTTGTGCGAGTCAAGGCATGCGGGTGCTTAACGGTTTTCCACCGTCACTTCCGGGCCTCGGCGGTGGCAGAGTCATGCCATCTACCGGTGCCTCAAGCCTGGGTTTCCAGCCCTGTGAAACCGCCGGATTTCAAACAATTTATTGTGTTCACTTTTCTTTAAAACTGCGCCAACCAGTTTCCAGTATGATCGCTGCTAGGTTGTTTTTGTTATTTAAAAAAAAAATGTATTCTTGTATTTTAGCATCTGGTATTTCAATATACTATGATGTTCTGTATGTCTGTATAGCTGCTAGGTTCTTACTCTGGTTTCTAAATATATTAATCTTGTATTTATTATTCAGTATACTGTGATGTCCTGTATGTCTTGTGTGTTCTTTCACTGTCTCCTGTATCATTGCTGCTGTGACAAACCAAATTCCCCCCGGGATTAATAAAGGCTATTTTATCTTATCAACACAACGACAACAACAGGAGCATCAGGTAAACAATAGCTTCAGGCTCCATGCCATTAGCTCGCTGGTCGTCAGCACTTTCAGGAATCACGCTCCGGTTTAAATATGTTTGAACCGGGGCGGCAAGCTTATGCCGTTCACACGCACCTCCGAGCCCTGACCTGTGGAAAAGGAGATGAGCCAGTGGCCTGGGTCTTTGGCACAGGGCGGTTAGCACAACCAAGCCCTGCTTTTCAGCCTAGCCTGGCCTCATAGTGGAATTGTGGGTAATGGAGTTTAGGAACTACTTCTCTATGCCAGCAGATACACTTGTATGTGAGTGGCCCAGTGTGTCTTTACCAAGGGGGAAGGGGCGGGGTTTCTGAAGTGCTGTCGGTTTCCCCACACCTTCCACTCTGCGACGTGTCATTTCCTTCACAGATAAAGAGGAAGTTGTGGTCAGACAGGAAGTGGGGTGGTGGGTGGGATAACTGACACACAAAGCTCATTGGGGCGGGGCGGGGTCAACAGTTTATGCCTCCCATCGTGGGGGCGGTTAGTGTGGCAGTGAGGCCACCAAAGATGGAGGAAGGAGGTGAGAGTTGTGCAATAGTGTCAGGGAGGAATGTGAGACTTTGGAGGGGGAGTTTGTGGATTAGATTGTTAATACTCAGGGTCAGGGTTGTGTTTTATATGCAGGTCACAGCTGGTCTTCATTGGACAAGCAGGGGAAAACATCAACAGAGGGACAGTGGCAGTTTAACTTTTGTTTATTTTTGGATGATATTTTCATATGCTCAGAGATCTCTGTTTTCAACTTCTTAGTAAAAAAAAAAAAAACATATTTCCACTAACATTCATGGTTATGTGTCATCATGTCTAAGCAAATGCAAAATTTCTAAGGAGTTTGTACTGAGCTGTTGGTCAGGATCTTCAGTCAGTATACACCTGGTATTGTTGATACAATAGCAGGGGAAAAAAACGACATAAAAATCACATCGACACAGGAGGGCTCTATAGCAGTACGCTGTGCAAAGCAGATACCCTCAGCATCAGCAGCAGATACCCTCAGCGTCAGATACCCTCAGATACCCTCAGTGTCAGATACCCTCAGCGTCAGATGCCCTCAGCGTCAGATACCCTCAGCGTCAGATACCCTCAGCACCAGATACCCTCAGCATCAGCGTCAGATACCCTCAGTGTCAGATACCCTCAGCGCCAGATGCCCTCAGCGTCAGATACCCTCAGCGTCAGATACCCTCAGCACCAGATACCCTCAGCATCAGCCTCAGATACCCTCAGCGTCAGATACCCTGAGCGTCAGATACCCTCAGATACCCTCAGATACCCTCAGCACCAGATACCCTGAGCGTCAGATACCCTCAGCATCAGATACCCTCAGCATCAGATACCCTCAGCATCAGGCAGAGACGCCCAATCCGCCCTGCGTCTCCCTGTGATCTAAAACTGACCAATCTCACTGCCTGTATGGATGGTGTATAACAATATCCGCCCCCACCCTTCTCTGACCCCCCCAGTGTTGAAGCTCTCTGTGCCTGAGGGCCATCACATCACCCTGATCTGCCCTGGCCACGCCCTCAATGACTCCGCCCCACTGGAGTGGAAGGACAGGGTTGGTCAGGTCATTGCCACCAAAAGTGGGAGGAAGGCCAACGTCCAGAAGGAATACAAGTACAGCTTACTGGGGGATGGGTCCCTCTTCGTAAAATCCCTCCAGCAGGCTGACTCAGGACAGTACCACTGTGACAACCAGCTGGTGGCCGACGTGGAGGTCCTGACAGGTAAGAGCAGGTGTATAATGGTCCTGACAGGTGAGTGCAGGTGTGTAATGGTCCAGACGGGTAAGAGCAGGTGTATAATGAGTCTAGCAGGTAAGAGCAGGTGTGTAATGAGTCTAACGGGTAAGAGCAGGTGTGTAATGAGTCTAACAGGTAAGAGCAGGTGTGTAATGAGTCTAACAGGTAAGAGCAGGTGTGTAATGAGTCTAACAGGTGAGAGCAGGTGTGTAATGAGTCTAACAGGTAAGAGCAGGTGTGTAATGAGTCTAACAGGTGAGTGCAGGTGTGTAATGAGTCTAACAGGTGAGTGCAGGTGTGTAATGAGTCTAACAGGTGAGAGCAGGTGTATAATGAGTCTAGCAGGTAAGAGCAGGTGTGTAATGAGTCTAACAGGTAAGAGCAGGTGTGTAATGAGTCTAGCAGGTAAGAGCAGGTGTGTAATGAGTCTAACAGGTGAGAGCAGGTGTATAATGAGTCTAGCAGGTAAGAGCAGGTGTATAATGAGTCTAACAGGTAAGAGCAGGTGTGTAATGAGTCTAACAGGTGAGAGCAGGTGTGTAATGAGTCTAACAGGTGAGTGCAGGTGTGTAATGAGTCTAACAGGTGAGAGCAGGTGTATAATGAGTCTAGCAGGTAAGAGCAGGTGTGTAATGAGTCTAACGGGTAAGAGCAGGTGTGTAATGAGTCTAGCAGGTAAGAGCAGGTGTGTAATGAGTCTAACAGGTGAGAGCAGGTGTATAATGAGTCTAGCAGGTAAGAGCAGGTGTATAATGAGTCTAACAGGTAAGAGCAGGTGTGTAATGAGTCTAACAGGTAAGAGCAGGTGTATAATGAGTCTAACAGGTAAGAGCAGGTGTGTAATGAGTCTAACAGGTAAGAGCAGGTGTATAATGAGTCTAACAGGTAAGAGCAGGTGTGTAATGAGTCTAACAGGTAAGAGCAGGTGTGTAATGAGTCTAACAGGTAAGAGCAGGTGTGTAATGAGTCTAACAGGTAAGAGCAGGTGTGTAATGAGTCTAACAGGTGAGTGCAGGTGTATAATGGTCCTGACAGGTAAGAGCAGGTGTATAATGGTCCTGACAGGTGAGTGCAGGTGTGTAATGGTCCAGACAGGTAAGAGCAGGTGTATAATGAGTCTAACAGGTAAGAGCAGGTGTGTAATGAGTCTAGCAGGTAAGAGCAGGTGTGTAATGAGTCTAACAGGTAAGAGCAGGTGTGTAATGAGTCTAACGGGTAAGAGCAGGTGTGTAATGAGTCTAACAGGTAAGAGCAGGTGTGTAATGAGTCTAACAGGTAAGAGCAGGTGTGTAATGAGTCTAACAGGTAAGAGCAGGTGTGTAATGGTCTGTCTGCCGTTAGACTGGTTGTCACACCATACATCCAGGGGCCAAATGTGGCCCGCCATAGACGCACCACTGGCGCTTTGATCATTGAGAAGAAAAATTCATTGTTCAGATTAATCAAAATGTCCAATTCTCTATCTGCAGTATCAGTGCACCGCCCCCTAGTGACAGAATAATAGCTGTGCATGTTCTATGAAAGCATCTACTTTGCTTACACACATGCACAATAGATCTTATTGATATATAGTTTCATAAATAATATGTTGAACATGTTTGACCCGTATGCACCATTTATTTTTAAATCTGGAAGTAGTTCCCTGCCATGAGATGAGAATATTGTCATTTTAGCGAGTGCAGTGCGGTACTTTGAACACTGGGTGGCGGTGTGGCACCATCGTTGAGGAACTGGCTCGTGGCTTGTCGTCTTTAGATAGGAGGTTCGCATCTCGGGTGATCTGTGGCACTGCTGTTGTACCCTTGAGCTCAGCGCTTGACGTGATTTTTTTCCTCTGTTGATAACCGGCTGTATATATGGACAATATGTGAAAGGTAACCCAGATAATGCCATGATATAATCCCATAAAAAGCTTCATAACAGGAAGACTAGCGGGCCCAATCATTATAACACGTTGTCCTTAACTTCGCGCTTTTGATACGAGGACAGTGGTCGCTGAGTTTAACATGAGCTGTAAGAATGTACTTAATTCAATGTCTCAAGGTGAGATTCTACCTTTTTTGCATCCAATAGAAGAAGCTCTTGTGACCCGATCTAAAATCTACAATACACATATTTCAGGTATTTATTATTATCAATTTCAATTTCACAAAGGGGGCCTTCAAAACATCGCTGACGCTTTCTGTTTATGTACTCTGGGAGTCACACGTCAGTCACTCTCAATCATTGCAATTCACACGTGAGCCATTGCCAGTCACGTTTCAGTTGCATGTCGGCCATGGTTAATGCGAGTCGTAGTTAATCACAAAGCCATGCCAGTCACACGCCGGTCACACGCCGGTCACTGTCAGTAGCATGTCCGTTACTGTAAGCCCCTGTCACTCATTGAGCCATTGTTAGTCATCGTCAGTCAGGCGGCCAATCACACGTCTCAATCCTCAGGCCAAGACTTTGTTGTGGGCGTCGGCAGAACCGTGCTGCTTGCCTGTAAAGTCACGGAAAAGCATAGAGAAAGATGGGCGAGGATATCCAACCAACCAATCCAACCAATCCAACCAATCCGACGCAAGCTCTACATCCTGGAAAATAACGGAACGGTGACGAAAAAGATGAATGACCAGCAGAACCGGTTCACACTGATGGAGGACAGTGCGCTCCGTATAGCCAACCTGCGGGCCGTGGACGCGGGCGAATACTGGTGCAACGGGAAAAAAGCTGCCAAATTAACCGTGAGGACAGGTGAGCCGGTGTTACCTTTTACAGGTGTGAATCCTCGTCTAGCCACAGGATGAACCTACCTGTCCATCCATCTGTAGCACAGATCCCATAGAACCACCAGATACACTGCTCCTTATTCTTCTTATAAAAAAAAAAAGATTTTGTTTCTGATTTTATCAAATTTTCTCCCAATTTAGTAGCCAATTAGACCTGCTATTTTATGTCAATCCCCCCCAGTAATGTGAGTTCGCTGCCGTAGTCCTGCGACCGGTAGTGACGAAGGTAAAGCATAGTTTCCTCCGAGACGGCACTCGCCAGGCCGCCCACCGTAACCCGGCACTACAGGGCCACTCTTATGCGCAGCGAACGTCCTGTCGGCTTCCCTCCCCCCTCACTGGGGCGGACAGCCAATCGCCGCCCCCCGGTGGCACTCCCAGCCAGAGCCGACTCGGGCGGGACGGGGAATCGAACCCCGGTCTCCGTGGCCAGTGTCTGCTCCTTATTCTTAGCATCGAAAGTGAAAGTCTCCCCACCGTTGTAGCCGAAACATTCCAGTTTGATGCAGCTTCTGGAAATGAATCATGAAGCGTGATCAAGGACAGTAATGTGGCAATGGATGTTTTGCGATATAGCGCTGGAAACTCCAGTTACAAAGTGGAGCCTCCTGTGGTTAAGAAGCAGAGAGGATGGGAGGAGCACAGGAGCTGGATATCTGCTGGGTCTAAAGAATCTTGTGTCTATCTACAAGTAACTGCCAAAATAAAGGAAACTTTTGAGTAAATGAAGGGTTCTGGCGGCTCTGTTATTGTGTGGGGTGCATTTTCCTCACACAATAACAGATGACCACTCAACCCCTTGGAGGGCAAGGTAAACACCAACAAATACAAAGCCATTCTGAATGATCACCTTCATCCTATGGTGAAGCATTTCTATCCTGATGGGAGTGGTCTCTTCCAGGATGACAATGCCCCATCCACAGGGCACGAGTGGTCACTGAATGGTTTGATGAGCATGAAAACGATGTAAACCATATACCATAGCCGTCTCAGTCACCAGATCTCAACCCAATTGAACACTTCTGGGAGATTCTGGAGCGGCGCCAGAGATAGCGTTTTCCACCACCATCAACAGAACACCAAATGATAGAATTTCTTGTGGAAGAATGGTGTTGCACCCCTCCAGTAGAGTTCCAGACACTTGTAGAATTTATGCCAAGGTGCACTGAAGCTGTTCTGGTGGCTCATAGAGGCCCAACGACCTAGTAAGATACTTTATGTTGGTGTTTCCTTTATTTTGGCAGTTGCCTCACATTAATTCCTAACCTGCTCCTGTCTTCTGCCTTCAGAGACGCCGGATTACACCAACAAGATTGCAGATTCGGCTGAGGAGACAGACGCAGGTATTCATATTAGCATACAGTTAGGGATAATGTAGTGTAATGGTTAGGGAACTGGACTTGTAATTCAGAGGTTGCTGGTTCAGTTCCCAGGTGGGACACATCTGCCGTTGTACCCTTGAGCAAGGTACTTAACCTGAATTGCTTCAGTAAAAATATCCAGCTGTATAAATGGATTGTATGTAAAGAAATGTAAACTGTGTAAGTCGCTTTGGATAAGAGCATCTGATAAATGCCTAAAATGTAAAATGTAAATGCAAGTGTAACTACCCTCAACGCACACACTCTGTCTCCCTGATTTGGGATCATAAATGCACAAAAATAAAGGTACAATTAGGGTACACTTTTGTTCCTCAGGGTACAAATGTGCTCATTGTACCTTCAAAGGTACACATAAGATCCTTCATGATACAGTTTTGTACCCTTTCCCAGTGAAAAAGGTACAAATTGAGGAAAGGTACAGATATGTACCCAAGGTAGGGTAATGAATCCTTATTCACACTGGCGGCCATATTGGAATGAAAACGAGGCTTGTACTGCAAGAAACATAATTTTTCTCACAAGGGTACAGTTATGTTCTTCTGACCTAAGGTACGATTCAGTACCCTACAGGGGTACTGCCACAGTGACGGTGTAATGTGATAGGTACAACATTGTACCTTTTATTCTGAGAGCGTAATAAAGAGTCACAGCCTTGTTAATGGTTTATATCTTTTTGTAATGTTCCGACGCAGGGGGTTATATTCACTCGAGGCAATTAGGTATGCCAAGTCGATGTGTGCTATTTGCTCAATCAATTCTCCTGTCTTTCAGAGACTGACGCGGGTGAAAATGACGACACAGGCCACGGGAGAGGTGAGACATGTCAGGCACTTGGTGTTCGTCTCTGAGGCTGAGTTTTCTGTCCTCCCTGCCGTTGCGTGTCTCTGAAATGAGTATTCCTCCAGGAAGAAATTAGTTTGATTTAATTTATAACAATTATGATGATCTTATTCATGGGGCCAGACATCGTGACCCTGGTTTGGAAGGTCTCATCTCATCTCTCATCTCATTGTCTAAGCCGCTTATTCCTGGTCAGGGTCGCGGGGGGGCTGGAGCCTATCCCAGCATGCATAGGGGCGAGAGGCAGGAATAAACCCTGGACAGGTCGCCAATCCATTGCAGGGCACACACACCATTCACTCACACACTCATACCTACGGGCAATTTAGACTCTCCAATTAGGCTAACGTGCATGTCTTTGGACTGTGGGAAGAAACCGGAGGAAACCCACACGGACACGGGGAGAACATGCAAACTCCACACAGAAAGGCCCCTGGCCTGGATTCGAACCCAAGACCTTCTTGCTGTGAGGCGACAGCGCTATCCACTGCACCACCGTGCCGCCGGTTTGGAAGGTCGCAGGTTCAAATTTCAAATGGAAGGCAGTACTGATGTGCCCATGAATATTCACCTGAAGTGCTTCAATAGGAAATATGGTCATTAATAAATGGCTACTGGAATGTGGAAATGAGCCTAGAATTGAAAGTATCTAAATATTGATTCCCTGTAAATATGCAATTATTGAAAGAATCTTTGAGGAGCTACATCCCAGGTTTGAATTATAGAAGGATGGGATGTATTAATACATGCAACAGAGCTTTCAGATCTTTTTTTTTTTTTTGTTTTGTACTTTTTATAAATCTAGTTTTTTTAATAAGTATCTGTGATTGCCCTCATTATGTAATTTACAGTTGCTTTTGCTTTGGTTTGTTTTAGTGTGACATTTATTGTGTCATTTTTCTGAATTAAGTGGATGTACTTTTGCTCATGTGGTCGTGCATGTGTGTTTTGTGTTTTGTTTTGTTTGTTTTTATTTGTTGATACGTACTCTTTTTCTGTACTTTATTTGGGGACAGGTGAGTTGGGAATTAGCCCTTGGCTGTAAACAGTTAATGCAGTGCATCTGATGCTTGTTGTTTTAACATTGTAACAAAGCGTTTGCTATGTGCCTGACACACAAATACACAGAAGAAATAAGTGCTGAAAGGTTCTAGATTGCAGGACATTTCTAGAATTTGGAAGGATTGTAAGAGTTCTCAGCTGGGAGATATACAGTCACAAAGTGGTTCTGTACTACAGGTAAAGACACTGTCCTTGTTGCCCCCTCCAGTGAGGTTAGCTGTCCTCATCGGCCTGTGTGTGCTGGTGCTGCTGGCTGGTGCCCTGTTCGTTCTGCTGTTGACCAGAAACAGGAACAGAAAAGGTGAAGACGCCGTCAATCATAGAATGATGCCCGTCACTTCACTGGCATACCAATGCAATGCGACCAACAAAGAGTTCATCTCAGGCCCCCCAGGTGGCGCTAAAGGCACTTGTTCTGAGTGCAGGTTGCCAAATGCAGCCTTGGGTTCGAGCCCTTGGACTTCATTAGGTCTTATTTTTCTCCTATTCTGAGTGCGGGGCCGTTTGAATAATTTTAAATGATCGTAATAATAATAATTATTATTATTATTATTCATTTTAAACTCTCATCTTTTCTGTGAAAATGAATCAGGATTTTCCTTAATGATTTGTATCGATCCGACACAGGAAAGGAGCAGGGGCCCGCTGAACCGGACTCCCATTGCCTGCCTGATCAGGGTGAGTTATCACCCCTCAATGCCACCTGCCACTGGGCAATATACCCACACTGTGCCCGCCCTGGCAGCCAAATGTGTAGCCATACCGCTAGCAAGTTAGCAATTGCTAAAGGGTCTGGACATGGGCCTTTGAACTTGTCGGCTCGTTGCATCAATAACAAAGAGGTTGGGGCTGGGCTTTTCGTAAGGAACAAATCATAACTCTCAGTTTGTCTTGCGAGACCCAATCATATTGCTTGTTAGTGAGAGGTCTGGCCTACAGGTCCCCTGCAAACGAAAAAAAAAAAGAGTCGTTCTGTGTTAGGAAATCAGTGGCTTGTAATTGGTTTATAGCTGCCACTTGTAACGGGAGTCAATGAGAGCAAGTCGATCGTTGCCAGACCTGGGAGGTTCTCCGCTGTGGTGAGGTAACGCGGGTCTGGCTCCCAGGCTGGGGGGTCTGGTCTGGAACACCTGAGGATTACGAGAGAAAAAGAATCTAGTGAATCACAGAGTGGACCCTGCTGCTGTGCCTTTGAGGAAAATACATTCGTCCCCAACTCTGGTCCCGGAAGGCCGCAGGGTCTGCTGGTTCTTGTTTTAACCTTAAAATCAGCAACTAATTCAGACCCAAGAAAGCAGGTGAGGTGAGCGAACTGTGTAATCGACTGCTGTAATTAATCGATTTAAGTGCAGAGAAGCAGCGAAAAGCAGCAGCAGACCCTGTAGCCCTGCAGGACCAGGGTCGGCCAGCCCTGCTTCAGTACAATTCCTTTGGCAGGAGACCCAGCAGTGGGCGGCTGTGTAGTGTAATGGTTAGGGAACTGGGCTTGTAACTCAGAGGTTGCAGGTTCGATTCCCAGGTGGGGCACTGCTGTTGTACCCTTGAGCTAAAGGTACTTAACCTGAATTGCTTCAGTAAAAATATCCAGCTGTATAAATGGATTGTATGTAAAGAAATGTAAACTGTGTAAGTCGCTCTGGAAAAGAGTGTCTGCTAAATGCCTAAAATGCAAAATGTAAAAAGGATACAGTTAGAATGGCAAATTACTTTAGATTCTGTGGGTGAGTGAATAAGCGAGTGAATAAATGAATCAATGACTGAATGAATGAATGAACGAATGACTCAGTGACTGAATTAATTAATGTACAATGGTGTGTCCCCTCACGCAGTCTCATGTTGTGTTACAGTGACTTCTGAGGAGGCGCATGGTGAAGCACAGGTAGGCCTGGTTTGGGTTCGATTGCTGCCAACTTTACGGCGCAGGAATACTTCATGAGGAATGACCATCTGTACAAAGATCTGGAAATCATTTCCACATAAGTGTCCCCTGTGCCACCGTGACGCACTCCACTCCCACACGTCATATGTGCCTGTAAGACGCCGAGCATCGGGCGTGTGCTCACACATGCAACATACAGGGAATAACTTCCTGAAAGTAATACTTATTTACATGACTGTAGCTACATACGCATACGTTTTTTTTCTTCTCCATTTGAACAAAAACATTACAACTGTTATTTAACCAGGTAGGTTGTTGAGAGCAATTTCTTTTTTGATAATCTGAGATGCGAATAATATCCCATCAATTCTGGCATTCACGGCGTCTCGCTGTCAGCCCTCACAGACAGAATGTGAATGAAATAGTCACTTTTTATTTGGAGTATTTATTTCGATTTTGCCCCCACCTTTCCTTATGATGTTCATATTAACCCGATCGAATATTAAAATCTCCCAAATGTTCTATAATAGACATCAGTGCAGTAGAAATTATACGAGCATTTACCACAGAAATATATACTAGGTTGCCCTGCGATGGATTGGCGACCTGTCCAGGGTGTATTCCTGCCTCTCGCCCGGAACGCATGCTGGGATAGGCTCCAGCCCCCCCCACCCTGACCAGGAATAAGCGGCTTAGATAATGGATGGATGGATGGATATATACTAGGTGTGGGCAACTCCATTCCTGGAGGGCCGATCGACATGCAGTTTTGTGTTTCCACCCGTTAAACCCTGGCTCAATTAGTAGTGTTAACCCTTAGTTAGTTAGCTGTGTGCACCAACCCTGATTCCCTTGTAGATTAGACCACAGTAAAGCGGTCCATTTAGGGACACAAGAACAGTCTTCAGCTGTCATTCACGAGTTTAACAATAAATTAACAATACAAATCAGATTACACAAATGACTGGGATAATGAAATTAAGAGCAGAAGTTGGCATGAAATCCAGAAATAGACAGCCCTCCCTGCCCACCCCTGGTGTATAATATTGATGAGGTATAACCCCAAAAATGGGTGGAGCTACCATATGCTACAAGTAACTCACTGATTTGAACCAATCATTATGATTTGTTGTGAAGAGCAAGACCTTTTGATTGGTTCAAATAAATCGGTGATCGACAGCTAATTGTAGCTCCACCCATTTCCGGTGTCATGATTCTCACACGATGATCGCTTGTGATGGACGACGACCGATCCGGCTCTCTACCTCTGCGTTTCAGGGACGCCCCCTGGTGGAGGCAGGCGAGATTCACTACGCCTCTCTGGGTCGTCAGAACTGGAGGGAGGGGCCGCGCGCGCAGGGCGAGAGCCAGCATGTGATCTACTCCACCGTGGTTGGAGGGCCAGAGGTGGACAACACAAAACAAGTGATTGGGTGAATGAGGTATGACACCAACAATGGGTGGAGCTTCCACATGTTGTAGGCCAGCAGTGTAGTATAATGGTTAGGGAACTGGGCTTGTAATGCAAAGGTTGCAGGTTCGATTCCCAGGTGGGGACACTGCCGTTGTGCCCTTGAGCAAGGTACTTACAATCCATTTATACAATGCAGGTTATGTAAAGAAATGTAAACTATAATATGGCTATGAGCATTTGCTCACTGATTTTAAACATTCCCTGTGAGAGTCAAACCCTTTGATTGGTCCAAACAAAGCAGTGATTTACAGCCAATTGTAGCTACACCCATTGTTGGTTTTGTTATACTTCATTCTCCCCCAACACCAGTGGTTCCCAACTTCAGTCCTGGGGACCCACTGTGTACAGGTTTACACTGTGTGTGCTGGGGACCCACTATGTATGCTGGTTTATACTGTGTGTGCTGGGGACCCACTGTGTATACTGGTTTTTGTTACAGTCAATGTATTTTTCAATTAAGCTTGTTGAAAAAAAGTTATATCTTTTTCTTTTTTTAAATGTAATTTAAAACAATGTGGGCTTGGCTCTTTGCCAATAGACCTGCCATTGAAATGCTTCAATTTCAGTGAGCAGGTGTCCACACTTTCAACAATTAGGCCCCCACTGATTTCACCTGCCAGTCTATAATTGAATACATTTAAAAAGAAGGGAACAGTTTACAAAAATACAAATATTTTTTTTTTTACATTTTAAATGTCAATGTTGAACCCAAAAGACTCTGCCCATACATTGTCAAAACATTTACATTCCAGGCATTTAGCAGACGCTCTTATCCAGAACGATTTACTCAGTGAGTGCATTTAAAATGGCAAGAACTAGAGCAAGAGATCGGAACAATAACAACACAACAGACGCCATAGTAGACAGCTGCACACCGCACCTACAAAACAGGGAGAAAAGTTAGCACTCGTCTCCATGCAGCTCACACTTAACACAACTCTGACTAGGGCTCGGAGTCTGTGTGCTTCCTTCTTAACTATGGGTAGTCATTACATTATATTACATTACAGGCGTTTAACAGACGCTCTTATCCAGGGCAACTTACACAGTTTCACATTTTCTTTACATGGAATCCATTTATACAGCTGGATATTTACTGAAGCAATCTATGTTAAGTACCTTGCTCAAGGGTACAACAGCAGTGCTCCACCTGGGATTAAACCTGCAACCTTTGCATTACAAGCCTAGTTCCTTAACCATTATGCTAACACTGCCGCCATAATCTTTTCTAAGAAGTTCTCTATGCTCATCAAATTCATATACAGTCCTGACTGGCAGCACCTTTTCTGTTCCTGTGACTTTGGCCTGCAGTGGCACTGAAGTGAGAAGAAGTCTAATTCCCCATCTGTTGGTCTTTATATGTCCATTTAAATGATCAATGGTCCTCTTAGAAATAAGTGCTTTAAAAATATATATGTACAGTACCAGTGTACAAGTTTGAGTACACCTGCTGGAAACTAGGTTTATCTCATTATTGACAATGTTTTACACCGTTTAAGTTTCTGTAAATACTTCAAAATGACAAAAAACACATGTAACAATAAACAAAAGGAACATCAATGCGATGTTCAAGAAAATTGAATTGAAAATTGAATCTTGGATTCTTCAAAATAGCCTCCTTTGCCGTGATAACGGCCTCACAAACATGGTTCGGTTATTCAATTAATATTCGAGTTTCAGCAGGAAATCAGCCGACATGTCTTCCCAGCTCTCCTGCAGCAATTCCCAGAGACACTTGTTTGTTGCTTTGCTTGGACTCTTTTGTCCAGTTCGTCCCATACAGGTTCTATGGGATTGAGGTCTGGACACTGGGCAGGCCAGGTCTTTAGTTTGAGTTGTCCTTCACGTTCCTCCTTCACCAGATAGTTCTTGCACAACTTCAAGGTGTGTTTCTGGTCATTATCTTGCTGAAGAATGAAGGAATGCCCGATTAGCCGTAATCCAGATGGAAGGTGTACTCACGTTTTACATTTATATTTTAAGCATTTAGCAGACGCTCTTATCCAGAGCATCAAAACCTTTACCATACAGTACCAGTCAAAAGGAGGGATCTGGGGGCTTATTCTTTTACCAGATAAGTCACAAACTCTTAAATCTACTGTATTCATTGTGGTTTTCCGAGCAGTAAAACACAGAAAATAAAACCTCATATTCTGGCCAAAAGTGATCTTGTCATTTTATGTCAGTGCATGATTGCAGAGCATGATTTCATTGATGTAAATCTCGAGAAACAGAACTGTGAGTGTATCACTAACTTAGCTGAGGATGTGAAATTAACTTAAAAATAAATACTTTTTTTTTTTGTCCAAAAGGTGCCAATTTGGACTGCTGCCTAACCTTTTTTGTTTTTATCAAGGTTGTAAAATGATCATCATTTTCAATAAAGTCACTTGCAGTAAAGTCTCTTGAGAACTTTGTTTGTTGTGCCAATGGCAGAGCCACGCACTGCTTGGCTGTAAGAGAGCTAAGTGTTCAAATGATGAGCTGTTATTGTCGCCAGAATTCAGATCAGACAAATAGGGTAACAAACCCTGTCACCTCATCAGATGGAATACAGTAAAGGCATCATATAAAGGGTAAATGCATCATTTTCCTTTAGCACGCACTCAGAAAATCACCTTTAAGTGCCATCACGGCCTCAATAAGGGTTTGCTCACTTCCTCTGTCACCCCAGGAATAAAGAAGAATCACTCTGAGGAGCCCAACCCTCTTACTGAGAAACCTCCCCGCCTCAAAGGGAATGTTGTTGTTTAAGGATGTTTAAAACATGACACAGAGATTACATGAAAATGCAGTTAGGCAAGGTTTTAATTTGAAACAAATGCACTGAGAGTCTCACCTCCTGGTTTCCTGTGCAACTGGTTCTCTCTCTCACAGCAAGGGATGCCAACATTACCCTCTGTCAGAAACTCACGTGATTTCTGAGAAGCTGGAGCAGATTTGATTTCTGTTCAGATTTGTCCTTCACTAGTGCATTTTGGGAGGGGTTGGTGTTGCCTTTGTTTATGGATGTTTAGAACATGACACAGAGACAACATGAAAGTGCAGTTAAGCAGGGTTTTATGCACTGACAGTCACTGAATTCACTGAATTGTCAACAGAATTCAGATCAGGCAAATAGGGTAACAGAGCTGCCACCTCATCAGATGGAATACAGTAAAGGCATCATATAAGGAAGTGAACATGAGGAAGACAATTCACACAGAGCAGGGTACAAAATAACTACAATTACACGTGGATTAAAGGAAACCGGCTTGTCACACAGTGTAAATTTAGTTATGAAATACTGAAAATCATAAATGCTGAATATTGCATGCCTTCATACTATTGGAGTGTTTTTGTATTGTCCTCCCTCTGCTGGACTGCACACTGGATTCCACAAAATCACAGCACTAACCACACAAACATTTACATTTTACATTTACAGTTTAGGCATTTAGCAGACACTCTTATCCAGAGCGACTTACATAGTTTACATATCTTTACAATCCATTTATACAGCTGGATATTTTACTGAAGCAATTCAGGTTAAGTACCTTGCTCAAGGGTACAACAGCAGTGCCCCACCTGGGAATTGAACCTGCAACCTCTGAGTTACAAGCCTAGCTCCCTAACCATTACACTACACTGCCAGCAAACAGGTTTGTACAAGTACAAAGATATATTGAGCATATTATAAACACATTTCCCATCAGGTCACTATCGCGTCATCAAAAAAAAAAAGTGACTATAAAAGCTATGGGCGTAACGGAACGGTTTCACAGAGACTGAAACAGCGACTAGAGTCTGTTAAGGAAGCCTGTTGTCCTGTTGTCCTTGAGCAAGAGCATCTTGTTGCCGCCTGACATTAGAATCTCACACCATGCCGGACAGACAGCTTGCACTGGAGGCACTCTCAGCCATTGTGGGAGTCCCCGTGAAATCTGTCAAAGAGTTTCGGAGAAGTAACCCAGGACAAAAGGAACCGTTCGCACTGTGCCCTCAGGATGTCGTTGACGTGCTAGTTGGAAGATCTTTGATGGATTACCTTCCCGAGGTAATTTGTCAGCTGGAATTGCTCTCTGCTGGTGAAGCTTCCACTGAAGCCAAGGCCCTACGTCAGGAGATCTTTGTGGATGAAGAAGAATTCTTCGACCCGCAGTACGACTACGACTACACCCATAAGAAGAAAGGAGCGAAGGTGCTTAAACGAGGTGGCGAGGCGTACAAGCGTCCCTGGGGATGGATGCGCTTTGCAGTGAAGGTCAGTGGTAAATACAAGGATGGCGAGCGCTGGCTGCAGAAAGGAGCTCATGCCTGGCCGGTCTCCTACCATGGCACCTCAATAGAGGCAGCCAAGGGAGTCATTAAGATCCACTACAGGCCAGGCGCTGGTCAAGTTTACGGGAGAGGAATCTACTCAACACCAAACCTGGATATTGCTTCTTCATACTCAAAGATATTCACATCCAGGACAACACAGAAAACCTACAAAGTGATTCTACAGAATAGGATTAATCCAACAAACAGAATAATGTGTAATGAAAAGGATTACTGGCTGGTACCGATTCCCAAGGGCACATCTGCTGAAAAAGAGAAAGAAACTGTTGAAAATTCTATTCGCCCTTATGGCCTTCTGCTGCAAGAGGTGCAATGCACAAACCCCCAACAGAAGAATTAGCTGAATAAACAGCACTGTTCACGAGAAATGAGAATAAATTCATAAATTCATAAATTCAGCATAAATTCTTAACACATGGGCTCCTTTGTTCATAATATAAGTTGTCTAAAGCAGTAGAATGCAAAGACCAAAGGCTTTTGGTAATGGTTTTGTTATTTGTCATTTAAATGCAATGAAAGAAAATGGGAAAGAGGGTATTCTTTTTTAAATGTTAAAAACAACGTTGAACGTCCTGCAAATTGTATCGAACTAAATCAAAACTTTCTTGGCTAAATCTGCTTCGTGTTATTTTTGTTGTAAAGCTTGCACTTTCAAGAGTTAATGTATAGATTATTTTTAAAGAAGGGATATTTCTGGACAGTCACATTTAAGTCACTGCAATTGAATCAGATTAATTGTGATAAATATTGCGTTTTTACGTAGTTTATTTAGACAGAATGAAGACCTCGATCATTGTTTTTCTTCTCCCACATCATGTATCTTAAAATGATTTATTCTACAATTGTATAACCATTTTATTTTATATTCAACATATTAAAGGGTTTTATTTTACAGCTTTTTACAAATCAGCAGAACAATAAAGTTCATTCAAATCTTTTTGAAAGTGTTATCATCGCCTTGATTTTGTAGGTGCATTTTCTCTTACGTTAGAAAAGTGTTACATTCTGAGAATCTTCTTACGCGTAACCTTGTGCGCATTTGAACGTACATTCTTGTGGGTAAATGTATTAAAAGACTCTTTCATGTTAACAATCTTTTAAAAACGAAGACCAGGGGCTGCATGCACAAAGTTTCGAAGAGTAGGAGTGCTATAGCTGTTCTATAGCGTTAAAGTACCTAAACAATTCTAGCCCTTCCCCGGGGAGTGAGTTTGGGGGAAACCAAGAGCCTGTGATAGCTGGTGATAAAACATTTCTCAATACGACAATGGTTTAATCAACTCTTCTGACAAGATAAATAAATAAGATTGTTTTTAATATATATATATATTCTTCTTGTTAATATCATGCAAATATTTCCTCTCTGAATATAATATAAACATAGCCTATTGTGTTTATATTTACCATAACTCAAATATTTTCATTTTGACCGCTGGAAATAATAGATTTATTTGGTAAATAAACCTTACTGATAATATTTTAATCACAGGAAGTTTTTGTTCATCTCCTGGGGCCTCATTTATAAAACGTACTTACGCACAAATTTGATCTTAGAACGTGCGTACGCTCAAATCCACGTCAAAGTTCAGATTTATAAAAACGGTCTTTGACGTGGAAAAGTACTTACCTCCACGTCAGGTTTCAACCTGGCGTACGCACTTTTCCTTGTGGCAATGTTTGAGTACTGCAGGTATTCGCGGTCTCGTCTCTTCTCTGTCCTGACCCCTCGCTGGTGAAATTATCTTCCGCAATCGGTCAGGACCGCGGAATCACCTGCGATCTTCCGCGAGAGACTCAAAACCCACCTTTTCAGACTCCACTACCACTGAATTCTGTACATCTAGCTAATTGTCATCACCACTGCCTACCTGCTCAACACTATATACCCCTGCTTACTCCATTAAAAAATAATAATTGACTAACCTTTTCCTTCCCAGTGTTACAGGTATGGTACGCGGCTGCCTGCAATGGTTTATTGCTGTATTACTGCACTGATCTCTTGCGCGTACTATGATTGTTCCTACCATGTATTAATGTACATATTGTAAGTCGCTCTGGATAAGAGCATCTGCTAAATGCTTAAAATGTAAATGTAATGTAAAATGTATTCGGAAATCTAACAGCGCCAACATGTCTGCTGCCTATTATTATTATTATTATTATTATTATTATTAGTAGTAGTAGTAGTAGTAGTAGTAGTAGTAGTAGTAGTAGTAGTATTACCAGATTGAACACATTGCTTAGGCTATACGTAATGGTTTGCACAATACATTTATTAATAAATTAAAACAACATAAGCTAAGCTACTTGTGGAAAACAAAACAAAAACACACATTGGTTTTCCAAAACTACGCCAATTAGAACAATTGACACATCCTTGAAATGTATTTAATACATATTATGGTTCCACGCGTGTAAAACACTTCGGTCAATCTGTAGGCTATAAAATAGAATGGCTTCGCTTCTCGAAGATATCGCCAACCGCGCAATAAGAAGGGAACGAGTTATTAGAGATTTTGACCTCAGTTTTAAATCAGTTTTAAAATTATTTACGTCCTTCAGGGACCTTTGCTGCCCCCCGTTCACAGCCTGGGCTACAGACTGCCAGGCCACGTACTTGACAGGTTGTACTGGTAAAGCCATTGGAAAGGCTCCCAAACAGCGTCCCTGCACACAGCTGCACCTCCGCCAACAAGACCTCGATTTCCGCCTCGCTAAAATTCTTTTCTTGCAGCTCGCCATTATCAAGTAGAAAATTTCTGTTTTGATTCGTGCTCCTTTATATGCTAATGATATTAATTAGGGGGCGTTTACAAGGCGGAGATCTAAAACCATTCAGCTACGCACAATTTCAAGATCATTTGCGATTTATAGATTTCACATCTGGGGGACTGGCGTACGCACGTTTTTTTGGGCGTACGTTCAGTTTCTCTGAATCACACTTACGCACATTTCAGAAATGATCTTAGATCAAATATAGGATGGTTTCTACGCAACTTTTTATAAATGAGGCCCCTGGAGTGTGCTGATATACGAAGAAACGTAGAGCGCGTGGTTATATACAAACGTAGTCCTTTTACTCGTTCTTCTTCTCTGCACGTCACGTAACTTTTCATTTAGTACGTCTGCTACAGCGACACCTACTGTCCACATGTGTATTGCAGGAGAAAAGACGCAAAACGTGTTTAAACTGCGTTTATCACTCCATTCAAACGCCACTCAAATAAATAAGATTTTGTATCAGATAGAACGCCTAAAATAAGATACTGACTGCCAAATATAACAAGAATTTAATATGAATGCAGACATAACTACTATTCACTTTACATAAATATTCAAAAGCACAACTTTAAAATATTCAAATGTATATTTTTTTATGGGGGAAAAAACAAATTGTAGTATTTGGAACTATTATAAAAAAAATGTAAATTGCTAACATTTCACAAAATGCTCCAGTGGCACATAGCCACAGAATACTGATTCAGACTGAAACTGCTAAAAAATATATTTCAGTGGCCTACACCTTGACAATGCTGAACGTTATGCATTAAATAATGATCTTAATGTAAAAGGCTATTATATATAGGCCTAGTATAATGTATATAACATGTGCCTGGCTGCCTGCAGACTCCAAAGACAGTCCTGCTACCAACATGGAACAAATTAAATATAAGAGCCTTTATTTTATAGCTTTGTAAGGAGAACGAGCTCTTGTGTGGTATCAGACCATTCCCGTAGAATTATAGAAAGCAATTAAATTAATTTAACCTTCCTTTAAATAAATGTATTGAATGTGCCCCTTGCATACTTTGTTCATTAGCGTATTATTCATATTAAAGATTGTCGAATATCTTGCATGTGAGTTATATTTCTGCTCTAATGTGCCACACATTTAAAATATTTTTCATTTGTTCAATATTTTCTCGTAATAACTTTACATTTTAAAAGCCGTCCTGTTAATGGCTCTGTGATAAATTACATAATAGTAATGATCTTGTGAAATCATGCACTGTGGCACAGAGGTGGAATCACGGACCTTTCCAGTGTGAGCTACAAAGTACAACTGCAACGATCAGTAAATAGAGAATCTATACGGTAGAATCTATACATCAATAGAGAAGTTGTCTATCTATTGTATTGTATGTAGCGACCCCTACAGTCATTAGATATGTAGTGCAATGTCCTGGTTTTTTTTTTAAGTATCATTGGTATGATGAGTGGGAGTAACGTAACAGCACAGCGCAATCCCGGTTACAACTGCTACTGGACAAAATTATAGAATTGTATTATGATTCTACTAAACGGTTGTAATTTAATTTGTACTGGTCAGCACAACACTGTTTTATATTTGTATTTGTGTTTGCGAGGAGAGAACGTTGTTTATGCTTATGAAAATGAAGCAACGGCACAAAATTTAGTGCAAAAATCTTTGACATGTATTTATTTTCCAAGCCATCGCTGCACTTATCCAGCAATGTACAACCACAATGGTTTAAAAAAAACTTTAAAAAAACATTTACATGTAAGCTAAATAATGAAACATTTAAAAAAATACACATTTAAAAATATTTCTTTTATTAATCTCCATGGATATGTCACACATATTTAATAATGTTTAATACAAACCTTCAAGCTGCATTGTATGTATTGAATAACACCTAGCTCATGAATGGTATCGCCCGAAATAAATCTTTCCTCCGTTTTGGAGAGAAAAATTTAAGCCTTTGGTTTGAAAACAGTCTAGCAACACCTTTGTAATGACAGTTACAACTGTGTAATGCATGACAAATTGTAAAATATATACAGTATCTTCTCCCCAATTCACCCACACACACACACATACACACACGAACACACGCACAGGCACAGGCACACACACACACACAAACATGCGCACACACACACGCACAAACATACACACACACACAAACATACATAGAAACATGCACAAACACAAACACATCACACAGATTCAGTAGGAACTTTTCATCTAGAAGGGGCAGTACTAGATGCTTCCTGAGATTGCACACTGGTGACACCTTTGGCTGCATCAGGAGTTCTGATTGGTCAGAGTCTGCTGAGATACTGCAGCATAGATGATGTCACCTGAAAGGTGTGGCGTCTCCCTCTGCTGTGGGGGGCGGGGTTTGCGGGTCAGATGAAGACTGGCATAGTTCAAATTCACTTCCTGAAACAAAGTGTCACACAACACACAAGGTGTAGATCATGTAGGAAAATATATATATACAGATACTCTTAAGGTCACATCTCACTGTTAGTACAACATAAATAATGTATAATTGCTGTCTGACAGAAGAGCTACTGAATTGAAGTCATGGTCAATGAAGATCCTTATCACAAAGTTCATGAATGTCCGTTGGTATCCTGGCCATCTGAGCAGTGTAATCATCCCCCGGTGTGATTGGTCACGTTAACATTCACCTCTCCATCACAACTGATGTGTGGTGAAGATCTGGATACGAAACTACCTGCCACACACCACCCAGCTGGGGGCGTGACACATTAGTGCTGGATAATAATCTGAACCCATCCATCCATCCATCCATTATCTAAGCCGCTTATTCCTGGTCAGGGTCGCGGGGGGCTGGAGCCTATCCCAGCATGCGTTCTGGGCGAGAGGCAGGAATACACCCTGGACAGGTCGCCAATCCATCGCAGGGCACTACATACACCATTCACTCACACACTCATACCTACGGGCAATTTAGACTCTCCAATTAGCCTAACGTGCATGTCTTTGGACTGTGGGAGGAAACCGGAGTACCCGGAGGAAACCCACGCGGACACGGGGAGAACATGCAAACTCCGCACAGAAAGGCCCCCGGCCTGGATTCGAACCCGAGACCTTCTTGCTGTGAGGCGACAGCGCTATCCACTGCACCACCGTGCCGCCTAATCTGAACCCCGCTCCCAGTAATAATAATACATTTTATTTATAATGCACTTTTCATCATAAGTAAATCTCAGAGTGCTACAAAAGCAGAAAACAAAGAAAACAAACACAAATATGCCCACTGACCACCATCTTTCAACGGCCTTAAAGGATGCAATTAATTCATTAATACAACGAGTTACTATTCATTATTATTGTTATTGTTATTATAACAATTATGTTTGAAAAGAAACAATAATAAACAATAATTATTCATAATACATATTCACCGCACTGTAATGATAATGTAGTGTATTAAGTTTGATGATTATTATGATTATGATTATTATGATAATGCTGATTCATTAAATATTCTTTTTTAATTTTTTTTATTACCTTCTTGCTGTCATTGTCACTCACGCAGTTGCTGCAGATGGATCTCCCGAGAGCTTCTAGGGTAAGAGACACAGAGGCATGAATTCCCACTGGGACCACATATACTGACAAATGCATGCATTCACTACTGTAAGTCGCTTTGCATAAAACCGTCTGGCATATATATATTATTATTGTTAAGGGTTAATTAGTGACTGCAGGACACAGTGCTGGAGGAGGAGTCTAAACCCTTCTGTCATACATACCACTGCGCCCTGCCATTTACATTTAACATTTTAAGCATTTAGCAGATGCTCTTATCCAGAGCAACTTACAAGATGTGCATAAATACATGGTAGGAACAATCATAGTATGCGCAAGAGATCAGTGCAGTAATACAGTGATAGACATCATTGCAGGCAGCTGCGTACCATACCTGTAACACTGGGAAGGAAAAGGTTATTTATTTTTTATTAAATGGAGTAAGCAGGGGTATATAGTGTTGAGCAAGTAGGCAGTGGTGATGACAATTAGCTAGATTTCAGAATTCAGTGGAGTCTGAAATGGTGGGTTTTGAGTCTCTTGCGGAAGATCGCAAGTGATTCCGCGGTCCTGACTGATTGCGGAAGGTGGTTCCACCAGCGAGGGGTCAGGACAGAGAAGAGACAAGAGCGAGGAATGGCTGCCAGGCGCCCGAAGGGATGGGGCAATCAGTTTGCCAGAGGAGGCGGAGGGGTCTGGCTGGGGTGTAGGGTGTGATGAGTGAGTGCCACCCTTTTGTACCTTTTACATTTTGGCGTTCAGCAGATGCTCTTATCGAGAGCGGCTTAAACAGTTCACATGTCTTTACGTGCAACCCATTTATGCAGCCGGGTATTTTACTTAAGCAGTTCAGGTGAAGTACCTTGCTCGAGGTGCTTAGCCAGCTTTTAATCGAACCTGCAACCTCTGAGTTCCAAGACCAGTCCCCTGACCATAATCCTACACTGCCCCCCCCTCCCCACCTCCTGTGCTTATTACTTGCAAACTGAACACTGATGTGCTATAGAACCACGTCTTACGTTTACGTTTGCATTACATTACATTCATTCAGAAAACGCTCTTATTATGGGTATTTAGCAGTCGTTACAGACCCAGTGACCCCCTTCCCCCCAAACAAAAAGTGGACTTCAGGGGAACCCTGGGGGTCTGTGAAGACATGTATCTTACTTTTTTTTTTCATATTCCCATATTTCACAAATTACACATCTTAGATTCAGAGAAAACACAAAATAGATACTTTACACATTTGAAGGTGTGATCATTGTAATTATGAATTATTTATATCGGACCAAGAGGCCATGTATCTTATCTTTTCGAATCTCTTTTGTAGATTGATGGCATAACCACATCTTGCGATGTTTGCCATGCACCAGTGTGCGAGACAGGGGGGGTTGCGGTGAATTCCATTCAATTCAGGAAATTCATTGAGATTTAATTCACGAATTGAAAAAACCCAAAACAATGGGACATTGTGGCCATTTTTCAGTTAATAAATTGAATTTCAATTCATTTCCTTAATTTACTCAATTGAAATGGAATTGACCCCAAATGTTAAACAACCACTGGACTGAAGCTCGTAAAGTGTGTCGTGTAAGGTTGTCAAACATCAACCGTTTCATTGAGGTGTGTGGGGGTGGGGGAGTCCACAGCCACAGCTACAGGGTGCTCCATATCTGACGTGGCACTTCAAGATGGCCTCCTCACCTTTCCTGTGCCAGAGGCCACAGATACAGACCGCGGTCGCCATGGCGAAGGCTGCAGGGACCATGGCCAGCAGAGTCCAGCAGGACAGATGCAGTCTCTCTGGGCCAGAGTCTGGAAAAACAACAACCCAAAAAAATGCACAGTAGATTTTGAGTCAATTCCATTTAAAATCAGTCAATTCAGGTGTGCCTGTTTAAGGCAATGTTTGCCCCGTTGTTATATAACAATGGGTCCGTACAACCTCATTTTTCTCATTTTTTGTTTTCGCTGTCACTGTTGACACTCTCAACAAACAACATTTTTTTCCTCTTCTACTAAGTCAAGAAATTAATTGAAATTAAATTCATAAATTGAAGAAAACTGACTGAATTGACATGGAAGTGTCCCCAACTCTGCTACACAGTCTGCCCCTAAAAGCCCCCTTGCCCACCCTTGCAGAAGTGAGTGTAGGTAAAGCCATCCGAAGTGAAGTACTGAAATGAGCAAAAACAATGACAGTTTTTTTTCCTGCATAATGGAAAAAAAAAAATCTGCTGTTACTTTTTTCTTCTGTGAGCCGGAAACTGTCAACTTAAAAACCCACACAGGAACAAAAAGCCTACAAGATGGTAACTGCTAAAGATGGTAATGCATAAAGTTCAATATAATACAATAACATACAAAATACAATATGCAGGATGCATAACATAATCCTAGACTCTTCTTATAGTTTTGCAATACAAGCATGCAAATAGTTACGACTCGAACTCAGGATACAATTAAAATAAGATTAACTGGAAGTACTGAAACAGTACAGGAAGTACTGATAGCAACAAAAACAAAAATCAGCAGGGCAGATTATACGCTAGAGTTCTTAAAGTATAGAGAAATAATCAACAAGCCACTAAAACATTTTATAAAATCTGGAAAGATCTGGATAAATTCCTGGAAACAAGGTGCCATCATTGCACTACATCAGTACAAAAGGATCACATTGATCCAGGGAACTACAGGCCTGTTGGTTTAACATGTATTGCGTGCAAAATCTAATGTTTGCATGAGACATTGAACATTCTTTTGTTTATTACTAGTTATTTTTGGGGGGGTTTTCTTCCAAATTTCAAATGATACATCATATTTGTAGGCCCATATCTCATCACTGCAAAGTCCTCAATCATTTAAACCATATAGAAGGAACATCATCTGTAGCCTTCTCTTCTTAAAGCAGGGATGGGCAACTCCATTCCCGGAGTGTACACAGGTTTGTTTCCACCCATTACCCTTGCTCCATTGGCTACTTAGCTGTATGCAGCGATGGCGGCTCTCTCGTTACTCATCACCACCAGTACAAGCATTCATATCGGTATGTCTGAACAGCCTTCAGCTCTCATTCATGAGCTTATCAAGAAAATGGAGCTGAAAGGTCAGATCATGTAAAGTATTGGGCCAATTAAGCTGTAAAGAGCAAACGTTGGCATGAAATCCAGAAACAGATATGGCCCTCCTTGCCCTCCCCTACCGATACGGCATTAATGTACAAATATTCCCCTCAGGGGACTTAGTCTGTATATCTGGTCGTGAGAACAGTTATTAGAGAGAAGAGTTGCTTTAACTCTTGCATCTCAAAATGACGAGTTTCAGAGCACCTCTCTCTACCAATAGGGCTCACTGGCACTTTTTTCTTGATTTGTGACAATGCCACTTTTTAAGCTTTTGTTCTCAAACCACAAAGAACATGCTGTTCTATTCCTCGTTAGAACAAGCACTGACACACTCCCCTTTCCTGTATTCTCAAATATTTCCATTGGCCTACTTGCGTAGCTAATGAAAGACTGGTCCTTATATCTATTTTTGGCCAAACCCACAAATGAGGTGACACACAGACCAAACCCCCTTAGTCTTCCATCACCATGGGGAAGAACAGAGAATACACAAATGCAATGAGACAAAAGGTTTTGACCTTCATAAATCAGACAATGGCTATTAAAAAATAGCTACTTGCCTGAAAATACCCATCTCCACTATTAGGGCAATAATTAAGGAGTTTAAAACAACAGGAGCTGTGATGAACCTGCCTAAGAAGAGGACTGTGTATTTTGCCCCCACACACAGTGAGGAGGATAGTTAGAGAGGCAAATATTTCTCCAAAGATCACAGCTGGAGAATTGCAGAAGTTGGTTGCATCTTAGGGTCACCAAGTCTCCAAAACTACAATTAGACGCCACCTCCATGCTAACAAGCTATTTGGAAGGCTTGCCAGAAGAAAGCCTCTGCTGTCATCAAACCATAAACGTAAGCACCTGAAGTTTGCTAAGCATAGAACCGGGTTCAGTGGTCAGATGAGACAAAAATAGAGCTTTTTGGCAACAAACACCAGAAGTGGGTTTGGCGTAAAAAGAGGGATGGTCATGCAGAAAATAATGTAATACCCACTGTGAAGTATGGAGGTGGATCTGTGATGTTGTGGGGCTGTTTTACTTCTAAAGGCCCTGGGAACCCTGTTATAATGCATGGCATCATGGACTCCATCAAGTACCAGGAGATATTAGATCAAAATCTGTCTGCCTCTGTCAGGAGGCTGAAACTGGGTTGTGGTTGGATCTACAGTACTAAATGCAGGGGTGCCAAATAATTGTGACATGTTTTTGAGAAAAAAAAATCTTTCTTTTAATAATTTTACATCAATTAAAGGTTAGATATCTCTCATATTTTGAGTATAAGATCAAGCTGATGTTCAAAAAACAAAGACATTTTTTCTATATACTTTTTTACTCTTCTTCACCAAGGGTGTAAATAATTGTGGAGGGCACTGTATATGTGATCATATATGAATAACTGTGAAGTAAATGTGCCAACATGTGCCAATGTGTGGTATTCCTGTGACTCATAAGTTTTTAATATTTTGACAGGTTACTGTCTCATATGGACACGTTTGAGGTCATTCTCACTTTGTGGGGGCACTCGGCGAATTAAATAAATAAAAAATACTAATCTTTTCCTTCCCAGTGTTACAGGTATGGTACGCATCTGCCTGCAATGATGTCTATCGCTGTATTACTGCACTGATCTCTTGCGCGAACTATGATTGTTCCTACCATGTATTGATGCACATCTTATATGTCGCTCTGGATAAGAGCGTCTGCTAAATGCTTAAAATGTAAAGGTAAATGTAAGGCAAGACGGCATTTTGGCGCAATTCTGACGTCATTCGGTACTGAGCGATATCACACCGTTGTTGTTGTTTTTATTTTTCATTTTTCTTAATTTTTTTACTAGAAAAAAGTTTGTAAGAACTACAATTTCACCTAGCTCTGGTGTGTTTGTGAATATGACTTAAAGACATACGTTCCACGCACAAGATTTCTTTTTAAAAAGAAGTAAATTAGCAATTGACTAACGGAACACTGACCTGTGAATGCCAGCCCAACTGCTTTTCCGAAAAGAACCTTCCGCCATCCCATTCAACGCAGTAGTACAGTCCATGGTCCGAATCTCCCACCCCGATAACTCTCAGACTGACAGACTTCGTACGGCCGTCCTCTTTCGGTATAAAGTGATCACTTTCAGCGACGTGGTACGACGTTATAGTTTTATTCTCAAGATTGTTTCTGACTGTGGTTGTCAGCGGGATCATAGCGTCTGAGAGCTGACGGTACCACGAGATTTGCTGGTTGAGCGTTAGATTGCAGGGCAGTGTGACGTTGTCTCCGGGCCGAACCATCTGCAATTCGGACGACGCATAGAGCTCATTGGGTCCGGAACCACCTGAACAGGAAAAAATAGCAAAAGGTGTTAAGTTACGTCAACATGGCCCCCTGTCAGTTCAAAAGCAGCTGCTCTTAGGTCTAACCGAAACGGCTCACAGAAGAAGTGCCATTTATTATTATCAATTTGATAGGCTAATGACTACTGCGTTTCATAAAGGGCCTTCCGCTTTCAGTTTGAGGCGAATTTAAGATTAATATGTTAAATGTATTAGCCTAGTCATTATGACTTGGGCAGTAGGCCTAGTTCTATTCCGAACATACAGGCTGCCTTAAAACAGATGAAGCTATTGTAATGTTTTCTACCCGCCATATAGTCTGTAAACTGTCCACGTGCAGTAACAATGCACGTGTGTGTGTGTGTGTGTGTGTGTTTGTGTTTATATATGAATCATTGGTTGCTTTTTAAACTCCAGTCCTTATAGTCTCAGAAAAAATATTTCACCTGAGAATACTGTAGGCCTACTTGTTCTTTAAACCGTTTTAGGTTTAGGCTATGTCATTTTTATTGCCATTCTGAAATGTAATGTTATGCACATATGGTAGCAGATGCTTCAAAACGGGAACACATTTGACACAGCACTCTGTGGTAATAACTGGTGTGAATATGTAACTATGTAAATATGTATGGTCTTCTGCACCTGCATCGACGGACATTCCAATCAGCGTTTTCTCAATGAGCAATTTATAGAGGTGAACTCACCTGAGTGAGTCAGCAAGGCAGAGGAGGGACGGGGCTCCGACGCAAACGGGAATCAGGAATTAGATGTAGATGTATGCCTTCGAGTGCTCTTTAAAACATGTTTTAGGCGCATATATATATATATAGCTACATTAGGCATAATATCGATCCTGTGTAGATTGACTTGATGATATTGGCACTTCAAGATTACAGTGCGATCGCAATCTTATTTATTTTTTATTTCTATTTGTTTGACCTTCAGCTACATTTGCCAGTATTTTTTGTCGTCATTATATTTATTTATGTATTCATTTACCGTCAGTTCCAGACTACATTTATGCAAACATCATTTCTTTCATGCAAAGGTTCCATGCGTGAGGGTTGGACCCGAAATGCACGACTCAGAAACAATGACGTAAAATAAAGACCCGCAAGGGCTTTATTAGAGGAATGTTCAGGAGACGTAGTCAAAACAAAAGAAAGGTCCAATAACCAAAAAATCAAGCCAATAACCAAAGTACAGTACCGAGGGAGAAGGCAGTCTCGAACTCGGTAAACCATGCAAAAATCCAAAAACAAACCAGAGTAGCTGTCAGCGGGGCAGAGGCTACAGGAGAACGGAAGGCAGGCTCGTAGTCAGGGACGGTGCAAGAGTCAAGACCGAAGTCTGCTCCGCGGGGCAAAGGCACAAAGACAGCAGGCAAAAACTCGTGGTCTAAACAGGCAGTCGTAACAAAAACGGCAGGCAGTAACGATGGTCAATAACAGGCTAATAATAGCCTAATAATAATAACAATAATAATTCGTGAAAATCAATTTTCACGCCTAATAAGATGATAGCCGGGAACTAAAAAGGGGGGCGTTCAGTTCACCAATCAATAAATCAATAAATCAAGCAATCGATCTAGTTAACTTTAAAATCATGACAACAATGGTAACGTAGGTAACTCACAGCACATAAGCAGCGCCAGCGCAAAGTGATTGCCCCTCATGGTCGGTCTTCGGGCGCTGTTTGAAATAGCGGTGGGGGTCTCGGCTCGTTCCGTGCGATGGAAGCTGTTCTGAACAGACCACCGCAAAGCGCTCCTTAACAAAGCACGGGGAAACTGTCTGTGTGTGTGTGTGTGTGTGTGTGTGTGTGTGTGTGTGTGTGTGTGTGTGTGTGTGTGTGTGTGTGTGTGTGTGTGTGTGTGTGTGTGTGTGTGTGTGTGTGTGTGTGTGTGTGTGTGTGTGTGTGTGTGTGTGTGTGTGTGTGTGTGTGTGTGTGTGTGTGTGTGTGTGTGTGTGTATATAGCGGATGGACTCTGGTATGTGAGCGCCCGCTGCAGAGAGTGACGTGGATAAGAGTGCGATTAGTTCTCGCAGTTAAGGAGTTGAGTCTTTAGCTCGGCGAGCTGAATCGCTCTCTTGTCGCGTCAGAGATCGTCAGCTCGAAACTCGCTGCGGTCAGAACCAGCTCAGTTGCATGTGTCTGAGTGGTTCGCTACAACGCAAGCCCACCACGCACTCACAACCGCACAGACCCCCCTTTTTTTACCAAGGGAATCATGGTTAGCTTTCGGTTTATCAGAACGCAACGTTTGCATGTCAGCGCAAGCTTGGTTTAGCACTTTTAAGTTTCGTTTACTTGGTAAGTCCCTCACTTACCACAAATGATCTCCGAAGCAGTTCGGACATTCGCTCAATTCAGAGAAGAGCACGACGACACGCCAGCACCATGCACCAGGGTCTTTACAGACGGGGCCGGTAAGTAGACTACCGACAATCAGGGGCGTGTTTAGGGGGTGGCCTAGGGTGGCACACCCCTGGAATCTGATTGGCCACCCCAGGTGCCACCCCAGATGCTGCGGACGCACCAGCACCCCCTGCACCCAAGTCTCTTTTGGGAAGCTGTTAGAAAATGGCTCCATGCAGACTAGGCAGAAGCACTCCTCTTCATCTGATGATCACTCGTCTATTTTTCTTTTTACTCTTGCCTTTTTGCACATTGCTTCCCATCCTCCAGAAACAGCCTGTTTTTAGATTGTGATTTTTCCATTTGTAGTGCTTGCTTCACGGGTGTGTCTGTTAGAATTGCGGTTTTGCGCCGCTTTCTTCCATTATTGTTTGTTTTCGGGGACCAGCTTTTGGAAATGGCCGGAGGTCCTCTGGAGTTGGTAGTCTGCTGCCAGCACTGGCATTGCTGGGTAAGGGTGAGCTGGCATGGGAACTGAACGGGTCTGTGTCTGTGCTTGTGCCTGGCAGGGCAGGGTTGGTACTGGGGCCTGGCGGGGCAGGGCGATCCATAACATAGGATGGCGCAAACTCAGTTTCCAAAAATACATCCCTGTTGTAAGGCTGTACCCCAGCTACCCTAAAGCCAGCCTGAATGTTCAGGGGGGTTGCCGCCACAGGATAAGCGCTTGCCACAATCCCAGGAATGTCATAAATTGACATTGTTTTCCCAGGATTGTTCCTCATCCATGTATCACACGCTGTGTTGATGTGCCTTTTTAGCGGCCCGTAGACAGACCTGTCTAAGGGTTGAAGCCGATGAGAGCAGTGGGGTGGGAATGACACCATAATTATGCCGTTTTCTTTGGCATAATTGAGTCCATCAATGGACATATGAGATACGTGGTTGTCCAAAAGGAGTAAACATGGTTTCTCCTTTGAGCATTTTGTATGCTCAGTGAAATGTTTCAGGAAGTCAAAAAAGTGCACATCTTTCATCCACCCTGAGGGATTTGCTGCTCCCCTGCTGCCAGGTGGTCCGCTGTTTAAAAAATGGTCGCGGAAGTTGACACGGGGAAATATGAAATATGGAGGTATACTATTTCCTGTGGCTGACACAGCACAGGCCAGTGTGACAAGCGTCCCCCTTTCAGCAGAGGTCAGCGACCCTACTTGTTTGAATCCGCGTCTGGCCACTACTTTGTCAGGTTTATGGACCGTGGTCACCCCAGTTTCGTCGACATTCCATATGTCCCCTCGTCCAAATTGATGTCTGTCTAGCACATTTGCTAAATTGTCGAAGAAGGCATTGACATTTTCTCGGTTGAACCTACTAGCTCTGGCAAGGCTAGTTGCCTCAGGCTTTCTTATCGACAGCATTGGGTGCCGTTTTAAGAAGGCTGTAAACCACTCCGAGCTGGCCTTTTCTGTTTCTGCCCACATTGGTGTGAACTTCAGCTTGTGTGCCACAGCAAACTGGTAGGCAAGTCTTTTGATCTCACTTGGCGACAGACCAAAATAAATGTCAGCTGACCTAGCGATACAATGAACAAGCTGCATCTCCAAATCAGGTGGAAATACCTGCCATGGCTTTCTATAGCCAACCACTGTTGTTGGCATGGCTGCCTGACTGACAATTTCTTGGTAACCTTTTCACAATACCGAGTCAGAGTACGGTAATTTATATTAAAATCGTTTGCTGTGCTTCTGATTGATTCGTTCTCCAGCTTCACCTGTCTGACTGCCTTCAACATTATATCAGGAGGGGTGCTGCCATTCTCTGTCTTTCTTTTATAATTTCTCACCATCATCTCACTTTATTTTGTTCCTTCGTTTGTTTGTTTGTTTGTTTCATCCTTCCCTCAATGCTTCTTTCCTTCAAAAACAAATTTCAATTAGCCTCATGTGACAACTTGCCTCAAAGCCATTGAGACAACTTACCCCAAATGGGCATGTGGGCTAATGTTTGTTAAATCTCAAGGCTAGTTCAACATAGGACTGCAGCTAACATATCAATATTGTCTCCTTTATTCGGTACACACATATAATTTTGAACATTTATACCTAACACAGTTTTATTACATAAAATGTAAGGTGCCATTTACTTTCTTTTGAAGGAGACAAACACAAAACTTGTGCTCACATGTAATTAAAGTGACCTTTGACCACCTGTGAAAAGGGATTTGAATCTGACCCTAGTTGCAACAAAGTAGCTATTTGATTTTTGAGATAGCGCCCCTGTGGTTGGAGGTATGAACAGTGTGACAACTTACCCGTGTGACAACTTACCCCGCTCTCCCCTACACGTGCTGTTAATAACCCTGAGCAGAAGTTGGAACACAGCGCAGATCTACGCCTCCTGCTCGCTGTACTTCTGAGTCTTGAAAAGGAAAACTTAAGGGATCTGAGGCTTGTCATGCTTTGTGTGCTTTGGAATGACTGTGCAGTGAGGGTGAGCACATTAATCATAATCTGTTTTTTTTTTAAGTGCTATTTATATTTTTGTTTTCCTGTCAAACAACGTAGGCGCACATATTTTAGCACGCATGCTGAACTAACGTAACTATATTAGCATATAGAGATACAGTAAGACTCGTATAGGCTAATTGTATAGTATGCGTGCAACTACAACATTTTAATATCAGGGATTTCGTCATATCCTGCCATGTGCGTACTCTGGCTAAATGCGTGACGTAACAACATTCCCCAGCTCGTGCAATTATCAGGAGTTGATTGTATCTGGATGCAGCCTCACCTGGCGGCTTTGCATCAGGCATAGTCTAACTTCCGATTCCCGTTTGCCTAGGAGCTCTGTGCAGTGTCTGTTCCTCCTCTGCCTCGCTGACTTTTCAGGTGAGTTCACCTCTATAAATTGCTAATTGAGAAAATGCTGATTGGAATGTCCGTTGATGCAGGTGCAGAAGACCATAAATATTTACATAGTTACATATTCACACCAGTTATTACCACAGAGTGCTGTGTCAAATGTGTTCCCGTTTTGAAGCATCTGCTACCATATGTGCATAAAATTACATTTCAGAATGGCAATAAAAATGACAAAGCCTATATTTTTTTACCTAAACCTAAAACGGTTTAAAGAACAAGTACAGTATTCTCAGATGAAATATTGTATTATAAGGTTCCCCATATAGGCTACAGGTAGCCTACTCCTCACTTAACGACCGAGTTGAGTTCCTACGACCAGGTCGTTAAGCGAATTGGTCGATAAGCGAGGAGCCGCCCCTTACCGATATTTCAAGCATACTGAACTGTTAGTGGGTTTGTGTCAACCGTCTTTAATTTGCATAACTCTTACATATTACAGAACATAAAAATACAATCAGCGAAAATTCATAGACGAAATATGTAGTCTTGGATATTGCGAACGCTAGTGTAGTGAATACTGACCGATTGCGGGAACGAGAGACTGAGACTGCGAGAGGGTGACGCGAGATGAGATGCTTGACGCTGAGACGCCGCGCTGCCGTTTCCACGACCAAAGTTCTCGCACAGCGTACAATACCGACTGGTCGGAGAGCTGGTCGTAAGTCCGCGCGGTCGTTAAACAGGTAGGTCGTTAAGTGAGGAGTATATATATATATATATATATATATTAGGCATAATTTTGATCGTGTGTAGATTGACTTGATGATATTGGGACTTCTCGAGATTTACATAAACGACCCCCTGGAATGTAGGCTATTACAGTGCGATCGCAATCTTATTTATTTCTTATTTCTATTTGTTTTACCTTTACCGGCATTTAGGCTACATTTGCCAGTATTTTTTGTCGTCATTATATTTATTTATTTAGTAATTTACCGTCAGTTCCAGACTACATTTATGCAAACATAATTTATTTCCTTCAAAAGTTCGCCCTTTAAAAGCCATATTGAACTTGATCTGGTTGCGACTATTTATTTGAATTATCTCACATGCAAGTCGAAGTTACCAAGAGTGTCTAAAATAATAATAATAATAATAATAATAACAATAATAATAATACGTGAAAATCTATTTTTTGAAAATCAAAAAGGTGGGGGGGCGTTCAGTTAACTAATCAATAAATCAATAAATCAAGCAATCAACCTAGTTAAATTCAAAATCATGACAACAATGGTAACGTAGGTAACTCACAGCACATAAGCAGCGCCAGCGCAAAGTGATTGCCCCTCATGGTCGGTCTTCGGGCGCTGTTTGAAATAGCGGTGGGGGTCTGGGCTCGTTCCGTGCGATGGAAGCTGTTCTGAACAGACCACCGCCAAGCGCTCCTTAACAAAGCACGGGGAAACAGTGGGTTTATTAGTGTGTGTGTGTGTGGGGGGTGGTTCGCAAAGCAAATGGGACAGTGATTGTTTGCCGTAGGCTACAACGCAAGCCCACCACGGACTCACAACCGCACAGACCCCCTTTTTAAAAAGAAATTTAACCAAGGGAATCTTGTTTAGCATTCGGTTTATCAGAAAGCAACGTGTGCATGTCAGCGCGAGCTTGTTTAAACAGCACTTTTAAGTTTCGTTTTCTTCGGTAAGTGACACTTCCCACACGTGATCTCCGAAGCAGTCTGTTCTATCCGACGGCGCGAGTCCTGACATTCGCTCAATTCATTCAGAGGAGAGCACCAGGACACGCCAGCACCATGCACCGGGGTCTTTACAGACGGGGCCGGTAGGTAGGGTACCTGTAGTGTATTGGGGTTGTATGTGATGCAAATGCGTAGGCTACTTAAGAAGGCACATGCGCATATCGCGGGGCATGACATGTTTTAGCCGGTTGATTGTGAGCAAAGAAAGCACATGCATGTTGTACTGTGGTGTTTCTCTGAAGCTGTTCAGTAAACTACCCTCGTGTAATAGCATCTCACTTGTCTTCCTGACCGATCTTACAGTACCGACATCGTAACACGTCCTGGCCGTCGTTGGCCGTTGCGGAGATTCGTGCATGGGTTAGACATTTATTTACAAATCAATACGTTTTGGGCTATTAGTTCAAATGTTTTCACATTTTAATACCGTTTGTTTGAACATGCACGGATGTTCAAATCAATTTAATTTGCTTTAATTTAAGTGGATAATATGCTAATTTTCGCATAATATCATATAATTGTACCCTCAGTTGGCTGCTTGCTGAATATTATTTTATGACAGGTGAGAACCTATGCCGTCGTAATTAGGTAAGATAAGTCACGCCCTAGGGAGAATGAAATAAAAACATTAATTAAATTAATTAAGATTAAAATAATCACGATACATGGAGAATTGTGTCATGTTCGCGACAATGGTCTCCAAGTCACCATACAGTTAATATGCGTAGTGAAAATGATTTCCTTTTTATTATCATTATTACACGTGCTGTTAATGATCTTGAGCAGAAGTTGGAACACAGCGCAGATCTGCGCCTCTACGATCTAAGAGTCCTGAACATACTTTCATTTCGGGCGCAGTATAAAAACGAAACTTAAGGAATCAACGTAGGCTAGCCTAAGGCGCACATATTTTTGCACGCATTTTTTTCTATGCAAGTTCCTAAATAATTAGATGAGGTTGCATGCGATGTGTTGAAATTGGTCAATGTGTACCCTAATTGGTCAATTTTTTAAAGTACCTCGCTAATTTCCTAACACGCGATGTTTACCATGTATTCGCTCGTTACACCCTAGACACAAGATACAGGTAACCAACTACACATGCTGAACTAACGTAACTATATTAGCATATAGAGATACAGTAAGATTCGTATATATGCTAATTGTATCGTATGCGTCCAACTACAACATTTAAATATCAGGGATTTCGTCATATCCTGCCATGCGCGTACTCTGGCTAAATGCGTGACGTAACAACATTCCCCAGCTGTGCAGTTGTCAGGAGTTGATTGTATCTGGATGCAGCCTCACCTGGCGGCTTTGCATCAGGCATAGTCTAACTTCCGATTCCCGTTTGCCTAGGAGCTCTGTGCAGTGTCTGTTCCTCCTCTGCCTCGCTGACTTTTCAGGTGAGTTCACCTCTATAAATTGCTAATTGAGAAAACGCTGATTGGAATGTCCGTTGATGCAGGTGCAGAAGACCATAAATATTTACATAGTTACATGTTCACACCAGTTATTACCACAATCATTCAGTGTCATCTCAAATGTATTCCAATTTTGAAACATTTGCTACCATATATGTATAAAATGACATTTCATAATGGCAATAAAAACATGTTTTTTTTAATACATACGTATATTCCAAATACTGCACAATATGTTCCTCAATATTTTAAATTTCACACTTTGTTTGTATTCACTATGGCTTCAGCTCAAACGGTAACCTCATTCCCAGAAATGATGCCCTCAACAATCTGAACTAAAGGCTGATGTGCGTTTCACACACAAAAGACCAACCTTTTCCACCTATAAATACATTATTTTATTAACACACTTTGGCAGGGGGAAACACTGTGCTGTCAAAGCTATTGGCCAGTGTCACCGTTTAGCACCTACGGTTGTTCATGACATCGTCTGACCTTTGAACCCACTGTTTGTGCACCGTCTTTTTAACCTGGGGCAAGGGACTCAACCGAATTCTGCCCTTCCCCTCTCAGCCCCCTCCTCCCCCCCGCTCTACGTCTTCTCCCACGTGGGTCACGAGGTCACCCTGCCCTGCAACTGGACGTCCCGCATGGTGGTGTCCCCACGCCCCCAGAGCCCCTACCTCCAGTGGCACACCCCCAAGGGGAGCGTGTTCGAGATGAAGGGAGAGGCCCGGTACGAGGGCAGGGGGTACAAGGGCCGGGTGCAGGTGGCGCCGTGGCGGTTCGAGGGGGGCGACTGCTCCCTGCTCCTGAGAGAGCTCCGGTTCTCCGACGCGGCGCTGTACGAGAGCTTCGTCATCGTCGAGGGGAGCATGCGGCTCTTCATCGGGGCCGTGCGGCTGGTCGTGAGGGGTGAGAGCTACACGGACGCCCGGGGGGGGGTTAATGAGCTCCGTAAAGGGTGGAGCTGTGGTGAGCTGTCAATCACTGACTTATTTGAACCAATCAAAAGTGTTTGCTCTCCAGGCCTCCCGCGTGGTCCAGTGGTTACAACGTTCGACACTGGCCACGGAGACTGGGGTTCAATTCTTGCTTGCCAATCAAAAGTGTTTGCGGCTCTGGACTGTGGTTACCAATCAACACTGGCCCAGGGACTGGATTCCCTGTCCGCCCCAGGGAGGGGGGAGGGAAGCCAACAGGACGTTTGCTGCACATAAGAGTGGCCCTGTAGTACCGGGTTACGGTCGATAGCCTGGTGAGTGCCGTCTCGGAGGAGACGTTACTTCGCCTTCGTCACTACTGGTCGCAGGACTACGGCAGCGAACTCACATTACTAGGGGGGGATTGACAAAAAAATAGCGGGTCTAATTGGCTACCAAATTGGGAGAAAATGGGATAAAAATCTGAAAAAAAAAAAAAAAAAAAAAAAAGTGTTTGCTCTTCAAGCAAGTTGATGATCGCTTGATTGCTGATGATGTCACTGGAGAACTAGCACCTTACTGTTTAAGTTGATCACTCAATCACTCAAAGAGTTTGATCCCCAGCGGACATGCCTCACACACACACGAGTGGATTGACTTTGTGACTTTACACTTGCACCAGAAAATCACGTTAAAATCATAGTATTTATTTTCAATCCTTTAAGTCCTCCTCTTGTGATTTCCAACATCCCGCTTCAGGGGTGCACGATTTTGACACCCCACACGTGGGTGTGGTTTCTGCCCCCCTGTTAACCTCGCCTAGATCACAAATACAGACAGCAGCTGCGAGAAGGAGAGCCCCTGGTGTTGAAACTCCACACCCCCCAAGCAGCGACAGTCATTTTCCAGGGGGGCAACGCGACCGAGTCGGAGGTAATCTGGCAGAAGAACAGTCGGGACCGGAGCCAGGGGCGTCTGACGAAAGGGGATCGGATTCTGACCCTCTCTGGGGTGAGGCTGGAGGATTCGGGGATCTACAAAGTCCTGGATCCACAAGGGCTGGCAGTCAGTACCGTGAACCTCAAAGTGGAAGGTAAGAAGCTAGGAGCTCAAACTCTTGGGGGAAACTTTGTCCATGTTCTAAAAACAAGCACCTTAGGCATGTTATGATATTCAGGTTGGCCTGTGTGAGAAACTATTGAGAAATAAAAAATGTCCCTGTCATAACTGTGTGAAAATTATTAGAAAAGGAAATGCATAATGCAATGTTGCTGAATGATTATCTTTGATGAATGATTATACATTAAGATTATCTTTGATGAATGATTATAAATTAAGATTATAAATGATGTCTTAAATTCCCAGTATTACAAATTAAATTGTTAACAAATGATTGGGTTTCTCTATGAATATGGTCTTGGTATCCTTCCTCAAGAACGCAGATACAGATAGAAATAGAAATACACCATCTCAACAAGATCCCAACATTTTTTGTTGTTAATCTTTCTAGAAAGGCTCCCTGAAGAGACTAACCATCTTGAAAGTGTGAGCCAGAAAAATATAAAAGGTGAGTGATTCTTTTTTTTAAGGTGAAACAAAATGTATTTATGTGATGATCTTTATTGAAGTAAATTGTGATTTCATAGCAATGGTTGTTGTACCATGACATAACATATGTCACTTAGCAGACGCTTTTATCCAAAGCGACTTACAGTAGTGAATGCATATATCTTTCAGTATATGTGGTCCCAGTGGGAATTGAACCCACAACCTAAAGCCTTGCCAACACTGTGCTCTACCAACTGAGCCACACAGAACCACTGTGGTCATAGCAATTGGATGGTTATGTTCATTGTGAACATAATGAACTCGGGAACATAAAAAAGGTTTTTAGTAAGAGTTGTGATTGGTCAGAGGTGGCAGAAAATTAGCCTCGTTCCCAGATTTTGATCCGCACACTTCCCAAAGCCTGATCAGAGCCGTTCGATTTCTCACTTACTTTGGGGAGGTCCTTTTCAGTCAGTTGCCTTGACTGACCAATCAGGTACAAGTCACAAGACATTCCTGATTGTCAGTCAAAATTATGCACTTTGTGTGCAGCAACAGCAGTTACCATACATTTGATCAGCTGTTTTATATCAGATCTTAAGTAATGGAAACCCAGGTGGAACCTCTCTGAAGTGGAAATTAAATGAAAACCTAGAGAAACTGTTTGGTTGGACAACACACCAAGCATTCATAATTGAGCCCTGTGAAGGTCATTGTTTACCTGACCAAGTGACCTTGTGCTGGGTGTGTCCAACCAATCACATTCCCAGGATTTGATTTATTCGTACTCATCAATTAATTTGTGGACAAAAAGAGTTCAAAAGCTCCTAATGCTATAGAAAATATTAAATAATGTGGGGAACTCATGATGTTTTGAGTACACTTGAATCATTACATTACATTACATTACAGGCATTTAGCAGACGCTCTTATCCAGAGCGACTTACAGTTTACATTTCTTTACAATCCATTTATACAGCTGGATATTAACTGAAGCAATTCAGGTTAAGTACCTTGCTCAAGGGTACAACGGCAGTGTCCCACCTGGGGATTGAACCTGAAACCTTAACGTTACAAGCCCAGTTCCCTAACCATTATACCACACTGCCTAGAATCCAACGTTCTAGTCAGGTTGTGCCACGTATCCATCTCCAATGATTGGCCTGGTTCAGCACTTCCATTTTGGCTCTTCTTTCCTCCCCTCCCCAGGTGGCAGAGAAGCACATTCAAGGGCATGCAGAGCGAGCATCACATCTCTGGTGATGGCGGCCTCTCTCCTGTTCTCCCATCCCCACGTCCTGTTCTGAGACTCCCACCTCAGAGCCACCTGCATCATCTCAAGACGAAATATTGACCAAATCATCTCTGTGTGTGTGTGTGTGTGTGTGTGTGTGTGTGTGTGGTCATTAGTTAGATGTAAAAATGTGACTATATCTTGACAATAAGGTGAACGGGAAAGCTAGCTAGCTTGCTGAATGTTAATAGGAGAACCAGCGAACCGTGCCCACAAAATACAACTGTCGTCGTGTTTCGAAAGTGGAGAGAACATGTAATTTTAATGCAAAAGCACTTTAAACTAAAGCTAACTGCGATTGGCATGAAATGACCTGATACACATTGACCGGGGGAAGCCTGTCTGCAGGCAGAGAGCGCTGCTGTGGAGCTGAAATTTCCCCACAAAGGAGGACATTTGTACCCGGCCCCCAGGATGGCTGCAGTGTACATGCGCATGAGAGCCGCGTGGCTCCGGTCACTTTGGCGGCTGGAACGTGAGTCCTGGACAGATCCCACCCTGGTAAAAGAACAGTGGATCCAAGCTCAGCCGGGCCGTCAACAACAAAAAAGTGAGCTGGGACACCCCCCTCCTCCCCGCCCCCCATTTTCAGCAGCAGGCAAAAGTCACCTAATATATAACTCTGACTTGTAATATATTAGATTATGTTTGTCAACAATGTAATCGTTATTTAATGTGTGTACAGGTACTCCATAGTGAACTGTTAGTGGGTTTGTGTCAGCCGTCTTTAGATATTGTTTTAATGTCACCTTTGCACCATTTATAAAAAATTTAGTATATTTTTTGCTTGTACAGTAGTGTACTGTATACTGTAATAAACAGAATAGAGGAAATCAGCTCATATACATTACTTAGGTTTGCATACTGTAAATACAGGTAATCGTTTTTATTTATTCTAAATAAAGAAAAGGTCTAAAGGAAACTCCAACTTGATAACTTTGTTTTAATTTGCAAACTTACATATTACAGAACATAAAAATACAATCAGCGAAAAATAATAGACGAAATATGTAGTCTTGAAGATTGCGAACGCTAGTGTAGTGAATACTGACCGATTGCGGGAAGGAGACTGACACTGCGTTGTAGTTGATGCACAAGCCCTCCACACCCCGTCTAACGCACAACATGGGTCAAAAATGACCCGTCATAAATAAAGACATACTATAATAATAATTTAATAATAATTTTGTTAATTGTATAATGATTTTAGCAGTGATTTGGTCTACACAAGAATCCATTGATCTTTGAAATATGTTTATTTGTCACTTTTCAGCACATATACACATATCTGATAACTGTCAATTTACAGATTGAAAATCTTCCCATTGCCTCTGCAATATGCTTTGGGAGGTCAAATCTGGGACGACTGGGACCAGCCATGCCAGCACTCTGGATGAAGAACATAAAAGGACAAAGATCAAAAGGTTCCTTATCAAAAACAAGTTACCTGGATTGCTGAATGATAAAATACATTGGTTCCAAAGATATAGCAAATAAACACTCAAGTATGCATAAACGTACATAGGAAATAAACGCAGGTCATTTTTCACCCATGTTGTGCATTGGTGGTAGTACAAAAACCATTTTTATTCAGTAAAGAAAGGAAAAATCAAAATAAAGATTTGTGATTATCAAAAACAAGTTAATTGAGGAATACCTGAATTGCTGAATGATGAAATTCATTTTTTGCAAAGATATAGAAAATAAACTCTCCGCCAGGTCATTTTTGACCCATGTTGTGCATCAAAGGGTAGCGGACAACTGGGCAACTAGTTGCCGGAAGTGCATTAATTGTCTATGAGAGCGGGCAACTACCGCAACTGCAGGCGATTCGGCGATGTTAAATTTGTGGGCGTGGCGGCGACACAGAAAAAGTTGAGTAATGCTGAACTTTCCGGCGATATCGCCCGGTAAGAGCCAATCAAATTCATGTGTTGCTGTTTTTACCTTCCACGCGAAACCAACACAACACACCAAAATTTGGTTCCTAGTTCCGACACGTCAACATGGATGACGACAAACTGATAACAGCGGTCTGCAGTATCCCCATACTATGCAATGTGTACCTGCAGGATTACAGGAACAAAACAAAAAAAACGACGCCTGGACAGCGGTGGCAGCAGCACACACCGGACCTCCTGCGTTTCCAGCGCAAGTAAATGGCCGCAATTGTAAAAAGCCTTCTGAGTTTGCGGTTCATGGTTGAAGGGAACAATACTGCTAGCCAACTAATATTTATAATAAAGATTCTCCCTCCAAGAGCATAAACATTATAAGCACTGATTAACTAGCCTATTTGTTTACCATGCTAAAATTTCGTAAGCACATCGGAACCACTTTGAGGAGGCCATGACAACACACGGGGGGAATGCCCACTGGGCGATTTCATCGCCTAGAATCGCCGGCTGTTAAAACGCACAGTCAGACTGAGAAAGGGTGATGAGAGATGAGATGCTTGTTGAGATGAGTTCTCGTACAGCGTACAATACCGACTGGTCGGAGAGCTGTCCGACGTACAACAAAGTGTTAACGGTAGTCAAGAACAGTTTCGCTGAAAGCCACCCTAGAGTACAATTCCAGGTGCTAGGAGCAACCACATAGTTAAACTAGGACCCTGCAGGTCGGGGTTACTCATTGCGCGGCTCGCCAAGCTTTAATTTGTGGCTCGCAGCCAATACATGTAATTCATAAAAATACTCGCTATTCACATTAACACTGCGGCCGCCAGGATTCTAGCACCCCCTAGAGGCGCCACAACGGTCTACCAGACCGTCACATTTAATTGCCTTGATATTGGTCAATAATGTGAACAGTTACAACAGTAATACCTTTGTTTAATATCCTTTGTGTAATACCTTTGTTATATATCAAATAAAAACTTCAAATAGGCCTACAAACCTTTGGTGTTAGAACGTTTTAAAGATACAAAGCCAATGCTTTTTTTAAGACAACATAATTAAACCGTTATGCGCCCAAAAACGCGTAGGGTATTGAGGGAATGCACTGCGGCTCACAGTTAGGTCGAAAAGACAATAAATAGGGCTGGCGGATGGCCCAGCGGTCACAAAAAAATAAAATGGGATGGTATAATTGGCTATTGGGAGAAAAACGGTTTAAATCTGAAATAAAAATTTTTTTTAAAGAAAAGACAATAAATATCACAAAACATCTGGGATGGTGAATGAAGCAGGTTTATCCTCTTTTACTGGTCACAGCAGGTGTGGTTTGTGGTTTACCCAAAAACGTTGAACGCCAATTGCAAACATCGCCAACGCTAGTCATCCACTGATAAGTGTAGCCATGCAGGATTGTGTAACTGGACGGCCTCGGAAAAATTAGGCATGTGTGTGCCAACATATTTGTTTTGATATTTACTATGTTGCAGGCTATTTTATTGGAAAATGCAGCTATCCTCTGCACAGAGCAGACCAAAAATTAGCGGTGCTTGTGGTGCGTCGGACATCGACGAAATGAAGTTTGTGAGCACTTTGGCAATAACGCATTTGAAAGAGAGCATGCAATAACCAGCAAGAATTGTGAAGTAGCCTACCTGGCAAAACACAGCTATAGGCCTAGGATATAATTTAGCCAACATCTATCAGATATATAGCCTATTATTGTACAAACACTTGACAGCAGAAACTACATTTTTAAATATTTTGAACGTTTATTGGTAGGCTAGGCCAACTATTTACAGTTCAGATTCTCGATACAATTATACAATAAAATTCACGTAACAATAAAAGTCACATAACAACCACAACAATCTGAGGTGGTAAACGAAATATAACGCTGGCAATCCATGCGTCCAAAGGGTCGACTTTGTCCCAGGGCCAGCTCTGCACATTTTGGTGCCCCAACAAACATGAATCAGACATCACCATGGATTCAAGACAAAAATGATTTTTTAAAATTTTAAAATTTAAATTTTTTTAATTAATTTTATTCTTCAAATAAAATGTCAAATGCCTCTGGGCAATTGCAAGAAATGCTTTTGCGAAAGAGGAACAGGTTTTCTAGCACTTTTCTAGAGGTATTCCAAATCTGTTCCTCAGGCCAAGAAAACGACAAAGTAGTCCTTTTCCTTATTTAATCACAGTAAGCTGTAACAAGATAGTCGAAGGCCCCACATTTTAAGAAATGTAGCCACATGGAATGTTGGAGTCACCGATTGATAGCGTCATACTACGAGCTGATTAATAATGTGACGTGGAGCGCTCATGGTTTCATCTTTCAAAAGGTGCCCTACATTTTGAACTGGAGTGTTCGGTTGCCCTGGACTGGAATATTTAACATTGTGACCACTGAAGCTGCAGTGGCTGAAAGTTGGGGTATGTGGCCACCACAGACTTTTTTTTTTTTTGTTTTTGTTTTTGGTTTCGGTTTCGGTTTTATCAGAAAGCAACGTCAGCGCGACATTTTTAAATAGCACTTTATTGGAAAGTCCCTCACTTCCCACAAATGATCTCAACCCTGAAGTGTGTGTGTGTCTGTGTGTGTGCATGTGTGTGAGAGAGAGAGAGAGTGTGTGTGTCTGTGTGGTATGCGTGTGTGTAAGTGTGTGAATCGTGCACGAGCAAAGAGGGTAGAACAATTGGTATTTATCAACACGGAGTGTGCCTACGACCTGTGTGCGCATGTTTGATAAATCCGGATTTTTCTGTGCGTAGAGACATTCTACATTTCGTTCGTACGATAGAAATGATAACTTTTTCTACGCAACGTTTATGCATGCGGCCCCAGGATAGCTGTAACAGCTACATCCCTAAGTTACAAAACCGGACTACAGGGAGAGGTGCACCCTGAAGAGGTGAGTCTTAAGTCGTCGCTTGAAGGTGGCCAGGGTCTCAGTTGTTCAGCTTGATTTTCACGCCTAATAAGATGATAGCCGCCAGCGCAAAGTATATAAACAATATCCATTGGGTAAACATTGAAACAGTATACAAGGGTTTTAAATAGCACCTTCAGTTTCGTTTTCTGCTAAGTATGTTCTATCCGACGTCCCGAGTCCCGAGTCATTCCCTCAATTCAGAGGACAGAACGACGGCACGCCAGCACCATGCACCAGGGTCTTCACAGACGGGGTCGGTAAGTAGGCTACCGACATCGTAACACGTCCTGGCCGTCGTTGGCCGTTGCGGAGATTCGTGCATGGGTTAGACATTTATTTACAAATCAATACGTTTTGGGCTATTAGTTCAAATGTTTTCACATTTTAATACCGTTTGTTTGAACATGCACGGATGTTCAAATCAATTTAATTTGCTTTAATTTAAGTGGATAATATGCTAATTTTCGCATAATATCATATAATTGTACCCTCAGTTGGCTGCTTGCTGAATATTATTTTATGACAGGAGAGAACCTATGCCGTCGTAATTAGGTAAGATAAGTCACGCCCTAGGGAGAATTAAATAAAAACATTAATTAAATTAATTAACATTAAAATAACCACGATACATGGAGAATTGTGTCATTTTCGCGACAATGGCTTCCAAGTCACCATACAGTTAATATGCGTAGTAAAAATGATTTCCTTATTAATAATATACGACATTTAGCAGACGCTTTTATCCAAAGCGACTTACAGTAGTGAATGCATACATGTATGCATAGGCGCCGATTTATGTTTCTGCCCGTGGGTGCCGCGCAGCGTATGCTAGGTGGAGTTTGCTATCAAATCAATGTAAATTTGGCTCCGTGCATAATTTTCCCCGTGGGTGCTCGGCCTTCTCCGTGGGTGCTCGGGCCCCGGAGCACCCACGGGATCGGCGCCTATGCATGTATGTGGCCCCAGTGGGGATTGAACCCACAACCTAAGCGTTGCCAACGCTGTGCTCTACAAACTGAGCCACAGAGAACCATTATTGTCATTATTACATTTAGAATTATCTTGCTTCCTGTACTTCTGAGTCCTGAAGCTGCTTTCATTTCGGGCGCAGTATAAAAACGAAACTTAAGGAATCTGAGGCTTGTCCTGCTTTGGGCGAGGCTCGATATCCTGTTTCGTTTGTGTGGTTTGGAATGACTGTGCGGTGAGGGTGAGCACATTAATCATAATCTGTTTAAAAAAAAATGCTATTTACATTTTTTTCCCTGTCAAACAACGTAGGCTAGCCTAAGGCGCACATATTTTATGCAAGTTCCTAAATAATTGGATGAGGTTGCATGCGATGTGTTGAAATTGGTAAATGTGTGCCCTAATTGGTCAATTTTTTAAAGTACTTCGCTAATTTCCTAACACGCGATGTTTACCATGTATTCGCTGGTTACACCCTAGACACAAGATACAGGTAACCAACTGCACATGCTGAACTAACGTAACTATATTAGCCTATAGAGATACAGTAGGATTCGTATATATGCTAATTGTATCGTATGCGTCCAACTACAACATTTTAATATCAGGGATTTCGTCATATCCTGCCATGCGCGTACTCTGGCTAAATGCGTGACGTAACAACATTCCCCAGCTCGTGCAATTATCAGGAGTTGATTGTATCTGGATGCAGCCTCACCTGGCGGCTTTGCATCAGGCATAGTCTAACTTCCGATTCCCGTTTGCCTAGGAGCTCTGTGCAGTGTCTGTTCCTCCTCTGCCTCGCTGACTTTTCAGGTGAGTTCACCTCTATAAATTTCACACTTTGTTTGTATTCACTATGGCTTAAGCTCAAACCGTAACCTCATTCCCAGAAATGATGCCCTCAACAATCTGAACTAAAGGCTGATGTGCGTTTCACACACAAAAGACCAACCTTTTCCACCTATAAATACATTATTTTATTAACACACTTTGGCAGGGGAAAACACTGTGCTGTCAAAGCTATTGGCCAGTGTCACCGTTTAGCACCTACGGTTGTTCATGACATCGTCTGACCTTTGAACCCACTGTTTGTGCACCGTCTTTTTAACCTGGGACAAGGGACTCACCCGAATTCTGCCCTTCCCCTCTCAGCCCCCTCCTCCCCCCCGCTCTACGTCTTCTCCCACGTGGGTCACGAGGTCACCCTGCCCTGCAACTGGACGTCCCGCATGGAAGGTGTCCCCACGCCCCCAGAGCCCCTACCTCCAGTGGCACACCCCAAGGGAGCGTGTTCGAGATGAAGGGAGAGGCCCGGTATGAGGGCAGGGGGTACAAGGGCCGGGTGCAGGTGGCGCCGCTGCGGTTCCAGGGGGGCGACTGCTCCCTGCTCCTGAGAGAGCTCCGGTTCTCCGACGCGGCGCTGTACGAGAGCTGAGTCGTCGTCGAGGGAGCATGCGGCTCTTCATCGGGGCTCTCGGCAAAACACAGCGGCTGGTCGTGAGGGGGTGAGCTGAGAGCTCCCGCGTGGTCACGGACGCCCGGGAGGGAGGGGCCAACAGGGTTAATGAGCTCCGTAAAGGGTGGAGCTGTGGTGAGCTGTCAATCACCGACTTATTTGAACCAATAAAAGGAGTTTGCTCTCCAAGGCATAAGACAGTGATTGGTTGAAGCAAGTTGATGATCGCTTGATTGCTGATGATGTCACTGGAGAACTAGCACCTTACTGTTTAAGTTGATCACTCAATCACTCAAAGAGTTTGATCCCCAGCGGACATGCCTCACACACACACGAGTGGATTGACTTTGTGACTTTACACTTGCACCAGAAAATCACGTTAAAATCATAGTATTTATTTTCAATCCTTTAAGTCCTCCTCTTGTGATTTCCAACGTCCCGCTTCAGGGGTGCACACGATTTTGACACCCCACACGTGGGTGTGGTTTCTGCCCCCCTGTTAACCTCGCCTAGATCACAAATACAGACAGCAGCTGCGAGAAGGAGAGCCCCTGGTGTTGAAACTCCACACCCCCCAAGCAGCGACAGTCATTTTCCAGGGGGGCAACGCGACCGAGTCGGAGGTAATCTGGCAGAAGAACAGTAGTGACTGGAGCCAGGGGCGTCTGACGAAAGGGGATCGGATTCTGACCCTCTCTGGGGTGAGGCTGGAGGATTCAGGGATCTACAAAGTCCTGGATCCGCAAGGGCTGGCAGTCAGTACCATGAACCTCAAAGTGGAAGGTAAGAAGCTAGGAGCTCAAACTCTTGGGGGAAACTTTGTCCATGTTCTAAAAACAAGCACCTTAGGCATGTTATGATATTCAGGTTGGCCTGTGCGAGAAACTATTGAGAAATAAAAAATGTCCCTGTCATAACTGTGTGAAAATTATTAGAAAAGGAAATGCATAATGCAATGCTGCTGAATGATTATCTTTGATGAATGATTATACATTAAGATTATCTTTGATGAATGATTATAAATTAAGATTATAAATGATGTCTTAAATTCCCAGTATTACAAATTAAATTGTTAACAAATGATTGGGTTTCTCTATGAATATGGTCTTGGTATCCTTCCTCAAGAACGCAGATACAGATAGAAATAGAAATACACCATCTCAACAAGATCCCAACATTTTTTGTTGTTAATCTTTCTAGAAAGGATCCCTGAAGAGACTAACCATCTTGAAAGTGTGAGCCAGAAAAATATAGAAGGTGAGTGATTCTTTTTTATAAGGTGAAACAATACATATTTATGTGATTATCTTTATTGAAGTAAATTGTGATTTCATAGCAATGGTTGTTGTACCATAACATAACATATGTCATTTAGCAGACGCTTTTATCCAAAGCGACTTACAGTAGTGAATGCCTATATCTTTCAGTATATGTGGTCCCAGTGGGAATTGAACCCACAACCTAAAGCCTTGCCAACACTGTGCTCTACCAACTGAGCCACACAGAACCACTGTGGTCATAGCAATTGGATGGTTATGTTCATTGTGAACATAATGAACTCGGGAACATAAAAAAGGTTTTTAGTAAGAGTTGTGATTGGTCAGAGGTGGCAGAAAATTAGCCTTGTTCCCAGATTTTGATCCGCACACTTCCCAAAGCCTGATCAGAGCCGTTCGATTTCTCACTTACTTTGGGGAGGTCCTTTTCAGTAAGTTGCCTTGACTGACCAATCAGGTACAAGTCACAAGACATTCCTGATTGTCAGTCAAAATTATGCACTTTGTGTGCAGCAACAGCAGTTACCATTTATTTTATCAGCTGTTTTATATCAGATCTTAAGTAATGGAAACCCAGGTGGAACCTCTCTGAAGTGGAAAAGAGGAAATTAATGAAAACCTAGAGAAACTGTTTGGTTGGACAACACACCAAGCATTCATAATTGAGCCCTGTGAAGGTCATCGTTTACCTGACCAAGTGACCTTGTGCTGGGTGTGTCCAACCAATCACATTCCCAGGATTTGATTTATTCGTACTCATCAATTAATTTGTGGACAAAAAGAGTTCAAAAGCTCCTAATGCTATAGAAAATATTAAATAATGTGGGGAACTCATGATGTTTTGAGTACACTTGAATCATTACATTACATTACATTACAGGCATTTAGCAGACGCTCTTATCCAGAGCAACTTACAGTTTACATTTCTTTACAATCCATTTATACAGCTGGATATTAACTGAAGCAATTCAGGTTAAGTACCTTGCTCAAGGGTACAACGGCAGTGTCCCACCTGGGGATTGAACCTGAAACCTTAACGTTACAAGCCCAGTTCCCTAACCATTATACCACACTGTCTAGAATCCAACGTTCTAGTCAGGTTGTGCCACGTATCCATCTCCAATGATTGGCCTGGTTCAGCACTTCCATTTTGGCTCTTCTTTCCTCCCCTCCCCAGGTGGCAGAGAAGCACATTCAAGGGCATGCAGAGCGAGCATCACATCTCTGGTGATGGCGGCCTCTCTCCTGTTCTCCCATCCCCACGTCCTGTTCTGAGACTCCCACCTCAGAGCCACCTGCATCATCTCAAGACGAAATATTAACCAAATCATCTAAATATCTTCTGTTTCTATGACAGCAACCCTGAAGTGTGTGTGTGTGTGTGTGTGTGTGTGTGTTGGGTGGTCGTTGGTTAGATGTAAAAATGTGACTATATCTTGACAATAAGGTGAACGGGAAAGCTAGCTAGCTTGCTGAATGTTAACAGGAGAACCAGCGAACCGTGCCCACAAAATACAACTGTCGTCGTGTTTCGAAAGTGGAGAGAACATGTAATTTTAATGCAAAAGCACTTTAAACTAAAGCTAACTGCGATTGGCATGAAATGACCTGATACACATTGACCGGGGGAAGCCTGTCTGCAGGCAGAGAGCGCTGCTGTGGAGCTGAAATTTCCCCACAAAGGAGGACATTTGTACCCGGCCCCCAGGATGGCTGCAGTGTACATGCGCATGAGAGCCGCGTGGCTCCGGTCACTTTGGCGGCTGGAACGTGAGTCCTGGACAGATCCCACCCTGGTAAAAGAACAGTGGATCCAAGCTCAGCCGGGCCGTCAACAACAACAAAAAAGTGAGCTGGGACACCCCCCTCCTCCCCGCCCCCCATTTTCAGCAGCAGGCAAACGTCACCTAATATATAACTCTGACTAATATATTAGATTATGTTTGTCAACAATGTAATCGTTATTTAATGTGTGTACAGGTACTCCATACTGAACTGTTAGTGGGTTTGTGTCAGCCGTCTTTAGATATTGTTTTAATGTCACCTTTGCACCATTTATAAAAATTTAGTATATTTTTTGCTTATACAGTAGTGTACTGTATACTGTAATAAACAGAATAGAGGAAATCAGCTGTAATATACATTACTTAGGTTTGCATACTGTAAATACAGGTAATCGTTTTTATTTATTCTGAATAAAGAAAAGGTCTAAAGGAAACTCCAACTTGATAACTTTGTTTTAATTTGCATAACTTACATATTACAGAACATAAAAATACAATCAGCGAAAATTTATAGACGGAATATGTAGTCTTGAAGATTGCGAACGCTAGTGTAGTGAATACTGAACGACTGCGGGAACGAGACTGACACTGCGTTGTAGTTGATGCACAAGCCCTCCACACCCCGTCTAACGCACAACATGGGTCAAAAATGACCCGTCATAAATAAAGACATACTATAATAATAATTTAATAATAATTTTGTTAAAATAATGATTTTAGCAGTGATTTGGTCTACACAAGAATCCATTGATATTTGAAATATGTTTATTTGTCACTTTTCAGCACATATACACATATCTGATAACTGTCAATTTACAGATTGAAAATCTTCCCATTGCCTCTGTAATATGCTTTGGGGGGTAAAATCTGGGACGACTGGGACCAACCATGCCAGCACTCTGGATGAAGAACATCAAAAGCACAAAGATCAAAAGGTTCCTTATCAAAAACAAGTTACCTGGATTGCTGAATGATAAAATACATTGATTCCAAAGATATAGCAAATAAACACTCAAGTATGCATAAACGTACATAGGAAATGAATGTGGGTCATTTTTCACCCATGTTGTGCATTGGTGGTAGTACAAAAACCATTTTTATTCAAAAAGTAAAGAAAGGAAAAATCAAAATAAAGATTTGTGATTATCAAAAACAAGTTAATTGAGGAATACCTGGATTGCTGAATGATGAAATTCATTTTTTGCAAAGATATAGAAAATAAACTCTCCGCCGGGTCATTTTTGACCCATGTTGTGCATCAAAGGGTGGCGGACAACTGGGCAACTTGTTGCCGGAAGTGCATTAATTGTCTATGACCCTACATTCTAACGGGGCGATTCGGCAACTAGTTGCCCGAAATGCATTGATTGTCTATGAGAGTGGGCGACTTCCGTTGATTGACCGATTCGCCGATTTGCCGATTTGTAGGCGTGGCGGCGACACAGAAAACTTGAAAATTCTGAACTTTCGGGCGATATCGCCCGGTAAGAGCCAATCAAATTAATGTCTTGCTCTTTTTATCTTCCATGCGGAAACCAACACAACACCGAACATTTTTTCCTAGTTCCACACTTCAACATGAGGAGAAACTGTTAACAGCGGTCTGCAGTACCCCCATCCCAGGTGAAAAAGTAGTATACTTTAGTGTATTAGAAATATAACTTAAGTACACAAAAGATATTTCAAGTACACTTTTACTTTTTGTGCTTAATTTCAAGTATATTTAACATGTACTTTTAAAAAGTGTACTTCAAACTAGATGTAATTAAGTTCAACTTCAATGTACTAAAAATAAATATACTAATTCTGCTATACTTAAAGTGGTATTTCTGTATACTTATAAAAAGTGTACTTTATTGTAAGTGTATTGGAAATTGTACATAAGTGTACTTTAAAAAAAGTATACTAAATTGCAAGTACCTATAGTTGTAATTTAGTTTGCTTATGAAAAGTATATTTATGTTTAAGTCCTTTGTAATACACTAATAGTATGCTTTATTAAAGTGTATTTTAATTGTATTTCATTAGTAGTGTATTTAAGTATACTTACAAAAAGTGCACTTTAATGTAGTTCATTTTAAGATGCATTTCAGTACACTTTCTAAAAGTATACTACATTGCAAATACTTATAGTGGTAATTTAGTTTACTTATGAAAAGTATACTTATTTTCAAGACACTATAAGTATGCTTTATTAAAGTGTACTTGATCCCACTTCTACAAAAGTTTATTTAAGTATACTTACAAAAAGTGTACTTTAATGTAAGTTCATTTTAAGGTGCATTTCAGTGTACTTTTAAAAAGTATACTAAATTGCCAGTAGGAAAAGTATGCTTTTGTAATTCCTTTGTAATACACTAATCGTACGCTTTATTGAAGTGTACTTTAATTTCACTTCATTACAAGTGTATTTAAGTATACTTGCAAAAAGCACTTTATTGTAAGTTCATTTTAAGTTGTGCTTTAGTAGACTTCAGTACACTTGTGAATAGTGGACTTTGTTTCCACCACTGGGAAGTGTAGCTAGGTCTGGACTGTTACCATAATGTAGTAATGCACAAACACTTGTTTGATTGACAGAAGGATCATGTTATGTAGGTACATTGCTTGGTACAAAACACACTGGTACATTACACTTTAACATTACAGTACTGTACATGTCACATTTTATCAATCTAATAGGAATTGTAAAGGAATAATAGACCTTCTCCTTGACTTAATCACGACACTCTTCACTTTATGTATGGCAGTTAAAACACATTGGTACACTAACATTAGGCTACTTAACACATCAAAATGGGGATTTTTAGTCTCGTTCAATGTTGTTTGGTAGAGGAATAACATATACCTTCTCCCTTGACTTAATCATGACACATTTGCATTTAAATGACTCTGGATGTATGGCATACATGTTGTTGCGCTCAGACACTTCGTATATAAAGCTTGATGCTATTTTAAGTGCTGTGTCTCTGCACAGCTTCCTTCCAGACTTCAGAATCTCCTTGACCAAAACACAGTGTATTGCACTAGAAACTACCAAGCTCAAAATTCTGACAAGTGACCCATCCTGCAACTGTACAATGGAGTTGTTTCTTTTCTGAAGGCGGCTATTGGTGTCAGAGTGATATAGTATTCCATTCACAATGAATCGGTTGTAGTAGGAAGCTTGTCTCACTGTGACACCTAGTAGTTCCTCTATTTCAAGCATGTGTAACACCGAAACATCTTTCTGTACTGGTTTACCAAAGACTCTGACATTGGCACTGATTTGCACTGATTTGGCACTTGAACACTTGCTGCCCTGTAGTTCAGAGAAAAGATCTTTAACATTCTCATCAGCGTTTTGCATTACTGTAGCTCCTTTCTTTTCCAGACTCCTTCCCCTAAGGTACCTTTTCATTATCTGGACAGGGACATGAGTTGTTCCATTGAAATAATTCAACAGGGTACCATTAAAAGATTCAAAGGAAAATGTGGAGGTGGCCCACAGAGGTCCCCAGTTCCTCACACTCGCAGCCAAGTGTGTCAATAGATGCACATTAAATGAAACATTAGCTGTGCCATATAATCCCTCAAATTCTCTGACAAATTTCTTCAATGCCTGCTCGGCTATCGCCACATCGCCCTCTCCCGATCCTTTCTTGCAGGAGATGATACACTGCAAAAACCAAAAGGAAAAGGTGGTTCCAGTATTTTCTGGGGAGGATCCCGTTCAAAACAGGCAAGCCATAGAACAAAAGAAACGACCTCCACTCAGACGCCTTCCAGAACTTCCTATCTTTGATAGATCGTGGTACTCTTGTGATCTCGGTAGGTGGCAAGACTGCTGTAAGTTCTTTGTCAATCAGTTCAGTTTTAGTGCCTATGTACCACCCATTTTCATGGTTTGTAGAATCCAGCCACAGAGCAGCCAGCTGTCTAGTAACACCGAGACATACACTGTGCTGGTACTGGGAACAAAGCCTTGGACCATTTGAAATTTGTCCAATTTCATGAGTTGACTTGGGCCTTTCACTCCCATGACAGGCTGCTGAGGTGTTGCGTTCATCGCATTATCAAAATGTTCAGCTTCAGTACGAAGACGGGGTTCAGGACTAACATATGGATAAGGACCCCCACCTGTTTGATAACAGAAGTCACAACCATAAATTCCATTAAACTGCTTCGTATTTGAGAAGTGGCCTGGCAACTGAATCCGCACTGCATATAAGGGCATGCACCTTTGAAGTGCAACCATCTGCCCAGGTGATACCGTGAGTTTGAAGTTCCTGAAGTTGTTTTACAAATGGAATGAGGAGTGTCTGGATGTTGGGCTTGCTCTCACCAAACCAAAGGCAAGGAACACAGATGTTGTTCTTCCGGTCCGCAGGCTCTAACTCAATGATCTGGCACTGAATAGGCCATATTTGGCACTTGGAGCTTTTAAAAACAGGAATCCCATCACAGTTCCAGAGCAGACTGATGTCATTTTTACCAATTTCCCCACTATCTTTGAGCTTCCTATACTCTCCTCCACATTGTATATCAGAGATGAAACCTGGAGTTGATACATCTCTTGAGATTTGTATATTGGGTTTTTCCAGAATCTCTTTCATTTGCGAGGATAAATTTACAACCAAAAAATATGAACCATTTTTTAGGCTAATGTTCACATCAAAAGCCGACTGACAGAGACCACAATGTACCAAACCACAATACTTTGTTCCAATATAGTTAGAACATTGATGGCAGTAAAAATGGGGCTCATACTCTCCATACTGACCATATGATTTATGGAAGAGATATGAGGTGGCTGGCACCAATCCGGGAAAATGTTCATTAAAAATCTGTAGTAGATGGTCCAGAGCAATCCCAGTGAGGTTATGCCTCAGGACATAGGACATCAGAAGAAGCAGACTTTGACCTTTTTGTGATATGTGCTCCAGGGTACAAAAGGTCATCTCCATCCTAAAAACAATGGGAGATCTAGGTTAATAATCATACTTGACAAAAACCTAACCCTACCACACTAGTGTATTTATAAACTGTGCACATTCTAGTTGTAATCTTACCTGTGATGGATCTGGGTTGGGTCTCTCAGTCCCCTGGTCCTGTGCGGCCTGGTGTTCTCCTATGCCAACAGCAGTATCTCCGGCAGCTGACCCATTCTGAAAATGGTACAAAATGTGTATCAACTAAAGCCTGATTTATACTTTAAATCAACGGCGTAGTCTATGCCGTATTCTGCGTAGCTTCGTGTCCTCCGCCGTAGCTTAACGTGCACCTGTTTGGAAATGTAACCACACGGCACATCAACGCAGACCGCAACAACTGTGATTGGTCCGCTTGGTAGCTAGCTAGCTGTACAGGGACCTCGTACAGTATTGGGACAGCATTTTCAATTCTCTAGACGTAGCCTACTTTTGTACATATATATGCCGCACTTGCTTATAAGCCGCATGTGTCCACGTTGTAACATGAGATATTTATAGTGCTGCACGATTAATCGAATCGCAATCGCAATCGCGATGTGAGCACGTGCGATTACATAACCGTGAAAAGGTGCGATTATTAATTTAAAAAACGTGTGTTCAAACGTCAGAGAGAGAGAGAGAGAGAGAGAGAGAGAGAGAGAGAGAGAGAGAGAGAGAGAGAGAGAGAGAGAGAAAATTAATAAAGATAAAGATTAATAATTGTTTGACATATACTTAAAAATGGGAAATAAACGATTGTTGATCATTCCCAGTTTAGACCACAGAAGAGGACGCACAGACAGGCTGAGGTATCAGGTTACAGCAGACAAACAGCGACAAACACATAACCACTCAGTCAGTCACTGTTCAGCACGTGTTGGGAGTGGCAGTAACTAGTAATCTAGCGCATTGCTTTTTAAATTCAGTAATTTAATTACCGTTACTAAATGATTCTTTACTGCGTTGTTTTATTTTATATTTGTTAGCGACTCGCAGCGAGCTGCAGTGCAGTCGAACGCACGTTGTGTGGGCTGTTTGTTTTTACTAGTCTAGGGGGGTCTTCCATCAATGTCGCTAAAGGAAAATCCAGGCTTATTCTGTCAAGTATCACGATACCACGCATGCGTTATTTCGAAATGTACCCGATTTGGCAATGCGTTCGTAAATGCGTTCGTAAATCCGCTCTGAGGATCCGCTCTGCACACCGAATATTATTATTATTTTTTTTTTTATTATATATATTTTTTAATGTATTTATTATCTCTGCCTTTTCCTTGATAATAATCATTTTTATTTGGACTTTTAGCAGAAACTTTTATCCAAAGCGATTTACAATTCCAGATTACAGGGACATTCCCCCTGGAGTAACTGAGGGCTAAGTGCCTTACTCAAGGGCACACTAGCGGTGGTGTTCCTGGCAGGATTTGAACTCACAACCTTCGGATCATCAGTCCCTTCCCTCGGCCCATTAATGGCTCATTCCCCCCACATACACATGGAAATACCCAACCCACATCGCGACGGACTGTCGACTGTCGAGTCGCACAATAACATTGTTGCAGTGCAGTTTCACCTCAGGAGATGTCACTAACAACTACGGTAACAGCAAAGCTGTTACACACTCATATTTCATTGGAAATGTATTATAAAATGAATTATACCATACAATTGAATGTTAAAGTCGATTTATTAGAAATAGTTTAATCCATAATTTCAAACAGTCTTAACACTGATTGTTGCCTGTAGATATGAATCGTGCACACTGCCGAAAATCTGATAACACTCCTTTGTGAATAATCCCTGACACATTACCAACACAATGTGTTTCCCTGTCCCTTCCTCGGCCCATTAATGGCTCATTCCCCCCCACATACACATGGAAATACCCAACCCAATGCAGCACTGCTTAATATTTAAAAAGTATATTTGAGGCTATATACCAAAGACGTTTTACAGGACCCATTGAAGATTGAAGTGGCGTGACTGAACAACATAGCCTTTGTCACTGTAATCTTACCTGCGATGGATCTGGGTTGGGTCTCTCAGTCCCCTGGTCCTGTGCGGCCTGGTGTTCTCCTATACCAACAGCAGTATCTCCAGCAGCTGACACATTCTGACACAAAATGTGTAGCAAGTTAGTCACTGAACCTAAAGCATGTATGAAATGAACACAATTCTACCATGTAGTCAGGTAGGGTACCCAGGGTTCAATGGATGATGGATTTCTGCTTGGTCTCTTTGCCCCCGGTGGCAGCCCGGCCTGGTGTTCTCCTACATCGTCAGCACCTGCTCCCATTTTCCTTTTCTGAAATTTGGACAATGTGTTTAGCCAGTTAGTTAAACATGTAGTTAAACATGTAGGAGTCAGTTCCTCTATTGAACAATTGTGCATTACCCTGTCCTAAGGTGTTGTGTGTGTCCTGAGCTGTGTTCTGTCCACTCTCAACATGAGGCTACTAGATTTCACTTTCTCACACTTCTAACATCTAAAAGAAGCAATTAGGCTACTGAATGATTTATGCATTATAACTCTCTTTCGTTTTCCAGCTGTTGGTTGCAAAGGTGCATCGTTATGGTGAACTGGAGGCTCTAGGCAAAGATTTCATTTTATCACCAACAAATAGGTTACTCTTTTCTCATTTATTTTTTTGCGGTGAAGGCACTTTTATACCTGTGTGTCAGTTCATGGCATTAACCAGGTTTATTTAGTTGATAAATAACTAGCTAAAGCCACCTTTTTTACAATAATCATGCAACAAGCTTGCATACAGTAGCAGCTGCACCACACAGTCTATACGCTACTAACCAATCAGTCTAGCCAATGTCATGTCAATACTAAAAATGAAACTACAGTAGTCCTATTAGCATAATCTATTAGCTCGCTACTTACTTGTGCTAACATTCTGTAAGGAACTTCCACATCCATGTAGTAAAGGTACTGTTTGTACTGCTTACGTCCCCTGCCTTTTGTCTGAAAAAGACAATAAGACAGTATAGAAGATGGTGAAGCTCTGGCCTAAGTTATCATAAATGTTTAAACATTTATACATTAGTTATGCCTCATTAGGCTTACAGTCCAATTTCATTGTTTAGCCTACAAATGAATCTTCCAACTGATGGCAGAAAAGAATGCATGTAGAACATACTAGAATATCACTCAACGTTCTAACGGAGGCAGCCAGTGTTGTTTTCTGCCACTGAACATTAGTTTGTAAGCAATTAAATTGATCTAGCCGTTATCTTTACCTTTTTTTGTCGGTATTGCGTTGTTTTTGGTATTGTCGAATTAGTGATGTCCAATAAGTAGGACTTGTACTTAGATTGTACTGGTGGCATTTTTGCTAAAAGAATAACTGACTATACAACTGACTGGAGCATGGGTCTGAAGACTGGGCGCTCGACTTCAAATAACAGTCACCAGGGCTGGACTGGCTATATAGTCTACCGGGCAAATGCCCGGTGGGCCGGTCTAGTTTTGGGCCGGTAGGGCCTCGGTAGGGCCGGTAGAATCATTTTATATATATTATACCACGGACCGGGTGTTCCGAGGGGCGCAATAAATTTTTCGCGCATATAAACGAACTGGTCTCAGCTTCTTTTCGCGCAGCACCCCCCGGTCGACAGAAAATGCGGCGCTCGCACCGGGTGCCGGGCCGGTCTGAGCGCGAAATGGCAGGGCCGATTTTTTCTCCCAGTCCAGCCCTGACAGTCACACAATTGGCGCCCAGGCTAACTGAATTTTGAATTAAGGAAATGGTCCAGCAGCGCGGTTCCAACATCCAATCAGAGTGTGAGCGCGGTAGCTTGTGCGAACGTTATCATTTGAAGTTAGCGCCCAGTCTCCAGACCTCTGCTCCAGACAGACAGGTAGCCATCACGTTTCAGGGTAGCTATACGTTATAGCCATGTTTGGATTGTTCTATTTTCAAGACCGGTCTGTTATGGTCGAAGATACATCCATCATACTGGATAAATACAATAATGTAAAAATTACAGTAACCTGCTTGGAAGACCTCGAGTCGGAGGAAGGCTGGATAACAGTGACTTTGCCCCAGACACGGAGGGCAAGAGGCAAGCGAGTTGCAGCCAAACTGCTATTCTTGGCGGGTAAGTTCCAAACCAGCTAGCTAGCAATTATTCTCTAATAACTTTACTCTAACTTTGGCTATAGTTAGCAAATGTTACTGATGATAACCTAGTATAAAGAGTTGCTGGAGGCATTTCTCATTTTGAGAAGTAGCCTAACTTTAAACCAGCTCCCATAGTGTGGTGTGCGCTGTGTTGTGCATTTAGTCTAGGCTAGCTAATAACATAGCTCTAACTATAACGTAAATTTACGTATGGACTTACCTTGAAAAATCGCCCAGTTTGTGCTGAAGTAAAGTGCTTGAAAAATGCTTTAAAACATGATCCTGTGACATTCATGTTCTCACTGTGGGTGCTGTCTGGATAAGGCATATCAGGAAGCTGCTAGGCCCATTTCACACCAGCCATGTTGACATGGGAGAGACACTAGACAGATGGGGCCTCCATGGTTGAAGCAGGAAAAACACATGTGTAATTGATCACATTAATTATGGTCCCGTTCTATTTAGTGTCACAGCCATTCCAGTGAGACAGCATGCACAATAACAGAGCTTTGGCCTCGTCAAGAAGGATGCGATGCACCTGTGTGGGTTTGCTAGTAGTGCTTCTCAACTCAGTGTTCAGGAATGCCCGTTGAAGTAAGAGGTCTGAGTCAAGCTAGTTAACACATACTGTATCTTGTTCTCTTCACAGAAGTCTACCAAGAAGTTCTCAAAAAGAGTCAAGCTTTCATCGAAGGGGGGGACATATGGTCCACGAAAACAAACAGTGGAAAGGCTGGGAATACAATGGTGGGAAAGAAGGCAATGGCAGTAAGTTTAATTGATGCATGAAATTACATACAGCTTTGCTTATTGATATATTAATTGGCAAAGCATATTTAGGCCCCCTAGTGGTAATTTTCCAAGTCACTCTCTAACAAGACGTATGTTGTCAGTCTGGTTCACAGATGGCGGCTGCCATGGGTGAACAGCTGAAGAGGCACCTGCATGCTGAACGGCCCGCCAAGCTGAGCAAACCCCTCAGAACCTCTACTCCTGTAGATGGGTCCGATTCAGATGCAACATGTGCCTCTGGCTCAGAGGATTTGTTTGCTCCAAACAAAAAGAAAAAACTGGTAGGTCTAATTATCAGTTTCATCAAATGAAAGGCTGTGGAGCAAGACTATTGAACACATATGCTAACCTCTAAAAACAGTCAAAACCACTCAACAGTGCACCCAAAACCAATAAATTATGACTCCAGTCTATTGTTGTGAAGGTGTGTGTTGATAGAATACATTTCGAAGTAAAATTATCCTTAAGTGGCTTCACTTTGGAGGAAATGGAGGATAGACTAATGGCCAGGCAACCCGTAACTCGTGCTTTCACGACCTTCTGAAACACCTGTGTTGGTACTCAACATGGCAGGTTAGGAGATCGCAGATGGCGGCTACCATGGGTGAGCGGCTGAAGAGGCACCTGCATTCTGAAAGGACCACCAAGCTGAGCAAACCCTCTACTCTTGTAGATGGGTCCGATTCAGATGCAACATGTGCCTCTGGCTCATTGTTTGCTCCAAACAAAAAGAAAAAACTGGTAGGTCTAATTATGTTTCATCAAATGAAAGGCTGTGGAGCAAGACTATTGAACACATACATGCTCACATCCTGAAAACATTGTCTTGGCATGTAGTCTAGCTGCATTACTTGCTTAAGATAATTTGGTCAATGTTTTCTGCACAGATGATCGTGACCAGTGAGGAGGAAGAGGATGACGACAATAGCCTCCTTTCTCAAACACCGCGCCAGCAGCAACCAGAGAAGGTTTTGTTGGAATTGGATCAGGAGACTTTGAAGGCTCTGAAAGGTGGGTGGGAGGCATCCATTCTGATTGATGTTATGTTAAGTGAAATTCATGAATTGAAGACATGTATCCCACTGTTATTTTGAAGCTCATGTGCATGCATGTTGCATGTCGTTTCAGATTCCAGACCCAACTTCCCACATGCTACAAAAACATCCAATCCATTTTTGCTGTCATTTGGTTAATGTGATTTAATGGCATGTTTAACATAATATGCTATTTTGTGTCTCAATTTGTTACGTCCTTGTCTTAGAGCTGCCAGGATTGGTGGCTACCATGAAGGCAGTCCTGTCTCAGTCAGGATCATCAATATGTAGTTCCAACCAAAGTGACTCATCCCAGCGAACTGGCAGTGATGCTGGCAGTGATGACTTGGTATGACTCAAGGACATACACTAACCATACTCCATCGCACACATACACATACACACTCACGCAAACGCACGTGCGCGCACACTCATACACATACGCACATTGCACACACGCTGCACCTGATAGAGATAATTAGGACTAAATTCAACTAACTCCATGTCACAGCTGTACCTCATCCTATACTTAAACCGAGAAATGTGCGTCTGTCCCTCTGTCACAGGTATTGGACTAGTTGTTGTTGTTCTATAACAAAGTCATCACTGCATATCAATGGCACTGTCACCCCTTGAAGCCAAAACTCAGTTTTAAATCTACCTCTGTGTTTTTACAGATGTTCCTGGTCAACTCCACAGTCCAGGTCCGTAAACGGCTCTTCCAGAGAATAAGCAACAAGCGAATGACGCTGTTCACGCAGGACCTGGCCACATTGGTCTTTGGGAGAGACACCTGGCCAAGTCTACCCTTACTGGGAAGGGGAAAAGGGGGGACACCAAGGACCAACTTGACCCTGTTAAAGTTCTGGCAATCATAGGTACAGATAATATGTATTAATGTCATCATTAGGAATGGATTTCAGTGTAGTATATTTCAACCTTTATTTATACTTGTAAAATCACTGAGGTTGCCCTAATTTCCAGTGATGACGAGTTAACAAAACACAAATCACAGCACAATGCAGAGAAACAATGGTGAAAAGGACAAATAAAGGTGAATTGAAAACAGTTACAGGACGAAGTACAGTACAGTAGTCTAGGGCAATGGCCTTGAATTCAGTGATTAAAGGGGATGCCTTTCTCCACAGACACGGTGAGGGACAAATTCCCGAATGCAGAGGTGTGAGCGAGATCCGGGCCCTGCTGCGCAGGAAGTGTAACAATGAGGGGTACGCCAAGGTTCCCTGTCATCAGCCACAGCCGCCATGTTAATTTAATATTTTGTTTATTTTATATGCTGCTAATCTTTGTTCTCAGTTTTACATGAGTTAAAGGGCCAGTCAGTCCAAATCAATGTTTGTCTCCATTGATCAGTCACCCAATATGAGTCAATGTTATACCATCCATCCATCCAACTGTAGCTCTTAGAAGAAGATATTGATATTTTTCCAAATTTCGATGTGTTTTTCAATGTGAACGCATGGGCACCAAACCTATTTTAAAATTGTCCTACAGTTGCAAGTTTCAAAACGTCGGCATGTTTGTCTTGTTTTAAAAAGATAGCTTTTAACGGATTTCAAATAAACCGGCTTCCTGGTTGCGCAATCTCCTACAATACCCAGCAGCCCCAGCGGCATCTCGAGGCGAGACTGCGAGGGAGGCTGCTGGGTACTGTAGGAGATTGCGCAACCAGGAAGCCGGTTTATTTGAAATCCGTTAAAAGCTATCTTTTAAAACAAAATTAAAACGAGACAAACATGCCGACGTTTTGAAACTTTCAACTATAGGACAATTTTAAAATAGGTTTGGTGCCCATGCTCACGTTGAAAAACACATCGAAATTTGGAAAATATTAATATCTTCTTCTAAGAGCTACTACAGGATGGATGGATGGTATAACATTGACTCATATTGGGTGACTGATCAATGGAGACAAACATTGATTTGGACTGGACTGGCCCTTTAACACTGTAGTTAAAATTAAGATTTTCTTAACAGTATGTGTTCTCCAGTTTTGCAAATAAAGTACTTTTTTGTATGATTCTAAGGGCATTTTTTCAAGGAATTGAATAGCACAATTTCAGTGTACTAATGGTACCAGAAAGGAAGTAGATCAAAGTGCATGTGAAGAGTAATGGTGACATAAGAATACTTCTGTAGCACTTAATACAGTACTTGCAGTGTAACACTATTGTACCTCAAATACATTTGTACCATACATTATAGTATAATAACATTACACTTAAAGTACATGCTTTGTGATATAACTTCACTATAAATGCATTTGTATTTACATAATAGCACACTTGAAAAGTACTAAATACAGTCAGGAAGTGTATTTTAAGTTAATTTGAAATATGACAGAGGCATGCTAGAATAGTACCCAGGTAAAAATATTATACTTAAATTATACTATTTACAGAATGTACTAAGTACACTTTGTGCTTTTTTGTCGCCTTCAAGTATAGTTAAGTGTACTTAAGTAGTCCTTTAGTAGTACTTGAGTACTACTTGAATACATAAAAGTGTAATTAGTATGCTTTTTGGAACCACTTTTAACACACTTTAAGTGTACTAAGTACACCAGTGAAAATCATGATTCCTGAACATTTGAAATACACTTGTAGTACAATTTGTAGTATATTTTTAGCACACTGCTATCATACTCTTAGTATATTTTAGCACACTGCTATCATACTCTTAGTATACTAAGAGTATGATAGCAGTTGTGCTAAAATATACTACAAATATACTACATATTGTACTACAAGTGTATTTCAAATGTTCAGGAATCATGATTTTCACTGGTGTACTTAGTACACTTAAAGTGTGTTAAAAGTGGTTCCAAAAAAGCATACTAATTACACTTTAAGTGTATTCAAGTAGTACTCAAGTACTACTAAAGGACTACTTAAGTACACTTAACTATACTTGAAGGCTTACAAAAAAGCACAAAGTGTACTTAGTACATTCTGTAAATAGTATAATTTAAGTATAATATTTTTTTACCTGGGATACTTTATTTAATCCTAAAAGCATAAATATTTATAGCTAGCTAAACTTATATGGCCTACATACATCTTATTTAATGTTTGTGTTAGTTAAAAGGCTATTTTTTATCGCATGGGTACGTTTGGAAAAACGTTTGGAAAACGTACAGGAGACAAATTGCAAGCTGTTTCTAGCGCAAGTAAATGGCCGCAATTGCAAAAAGCCTTCTGAGTTTGAGTTTGCGTTTCATAATTGAAGGAAACAATACTGCTAGCCAACTAATATTTATAATGAAGATTCTCAAAATCTATGATGAACTATTCGTTTACCATGCAAAAATTTTGTAAGCACGTCTGAAGCATTTTTGAGGAAGCCAGTCAAGCGTGGTGAACGCCCACGTCAACATGGACACGTCACGACACGTTAACATGGATGACGACAAACTGATAACAGCAGTCTGCAGTATCCCCATACTATGCAATGTGTACCTGCAGGATTACAGGAACAAAACAAAAAAAACGACGCCTGGACAGCGGTGGCAGCAGCACACACCGGACCTCCTGCGTTTCCAGCGCAAGTAAATTGCCGCAATTGTAAAAAGCCTTCTGAGTTTGCGGTTCATGGTTGAAGGGAACAATACTGCTAGCCAACTCATATTTATAATAAAGATTCTCCCTCCAAGAGCATAAACATTATAAGCACTGATTAACTAGCCTATTTGTTTACCATGCTAAAATTTCGTAAGCACATCGGAACCACTTTGAGGAGGCCATGACAACACACGGGGGGAATGCCCACTGGGCGATTTCATCGCCTAGAATCGCCGGCTGTTAAAACGCACAGTCAGACTGAGAAAGGGTGATGAGAGATGAGATGCTTGTTGAGATGAGTTCTCGTACAGCGTACAATACCGACTGGTCGGAGAGCTGGTCGTAAGTCCGACGTACAACAAAGTGTTAACGGTAGTCAAGAACAGTTTCGCTGAAAGCCACCCTAGAGTACAATTCCAGGTGCTAGGAGCAACCACATAGTTAAACTAGGACCCTGCAGGTCGGGGTTACTCATTGCGCGGCTCGCCAAGCTTTAATTTGTGGCTCGCAGCCAATACATGTCATTCATAAAAATACTCGCTATTCACATTAACACTGCGGCCGCCAGGATTCTAGCACCCCCTAGAGGCGCCACAACGGTCTACCAGACCGTCACATTTAATTGCCTTGATATTGGTCAATAATGTGAACAGTTACAACAGTAATACCTTTGTTTAATATCCTTTGTGTAATACCTTTGTTATATATCAAATAAAAACTTCAAATAGGCCTACAAACCTTTGGTGTTAGAACGTTTTAAAGATACAAAGCCAATGCTTTTTTTAAGACAATGTAGCGGGTGTGCTCTGGTACGTGAGCGTCCGCTACAGAAAGTGACGTGTATAAGAGTGTGATTAGTTCCCAGAGTTGGAGACTTGAGTCTTTAGCTCAGCGAGCTAAATCGCTCTCTTGTCGCGTCGAGATCCCTCGGTTCGAAACTCGCTGCGGGCAGAACCAACTCCGTTACAAACATAATTATACCGTTATGCGCCCAAAAACGCGTAGGCTATTGAGGGAATGCACTGCGGCTCACAGTTAGGTCGAAAAGACAATACATATCACAAAACATCTGGGATGGTTAATGGAGCAGGTTTATCCTCTTTTACTGGTCACAGCAGGTAGCAGTTAATTATGTTTGTGGTTTACCCAAAAACGTTGAACGCCAATTGCAAACATCGCCAACGCTAGTCATCCACTGATAAGTGTAGCCATGCAGGATTGTATAACTGGACGGCCTCGGAAAAATTTGGCATGTGTGTGCCAACATATTTGTTTTGATATTTACTATGTTGCAGGCTATTTTATTGGAAAATGCAGCTATCCTCTGCACAGAGCAGGCCAAAAATTAGCGGTGCTTGTGGTGCGGCGGACATCGACGAAATGAAGTTTGTGAGCACTTTGGCAATAACGCATTTGAAAGAGAGCATGCAATAACCAGCAAGAATTGTGAAGTAGCCTACCTGGCAAAACACAGCTATAGGCTGCAAAACACAGCTATAGGCCTAGGACAGGGGTCGGCAACCTCCGCATGCGGCTCTTTCAGCCTTATGTTGCGGCTCCGCGTGGCTTGGGAAAATAAATAATAAGTATCCAATTGAATCGGGCGCAAAATTGGGCGCATTTTTTTGGCGTAGCACCCCCCGTTGACAGAAAATCCGAGGGCGCAAGAATTATTTTCGCGTTGCACTCCCCCGAAATAAATGAACTGCGATTCATTTGCACCCCCCCGTCGACAGAAAATGGTGCGGCTCCCAGTGTTTTCTTTTCCGTGGAAACCGGGTCCAAATGGCTCTTTGAGTGTTATGGGTTGCCGACCCCTGGCCTAGGATATAATTTAGCCAACATCTATCAGATATATAGCCTATTATTGTACAAACACTTGACAGCAGAAACTACATTTCTAAATATTTTGAACGTTTATTGGTAGGCTAGGCCAACTATTTACAGTTCAGATTCTCGATACAATTATACAATAAAATTCACGTAACAATAAAAGTCACAACAATAACATAACAACATAACAACCACAACAATCTGAGGTGGTAAACGAAATATAACGCTGGCAATCTGTGCGTCCAAAGGGTCGACTTTGTCCCAGGGCCGGCTCTGCACATTTTGGTGCCCTAGGCGAGATTGGCATTTGGGTGCCCCCCCCATGAATCAGACATCACCATGGATTCAAGACAAAAATGATTTTTTAAAATTTTTTAATTTTTAATTTTTAAATTAATTTTATTCTTCAAATAAAATGTCAAATGCCTCTGGGCAATTGCAAGAAATGCTTTTGCGAAAGAGGAACAGGTTTTCTAGCACTTTTCTAGAGGTATTCCAAATCTGTGGGGGGGGGGGGGGTGGTTCGCAAAGCAAATGGGACAGTGATTGTTTGCCGTAGGCTACAACGCAAGCCCATCACGGACTCACAACCGCACAGACCCCCTTTTTTTCTTTTCGGTTTCGGGATCCGTTTTATCAGAAAGCAACGTTTGCATGTTCTCCCCGTGTCCGCGTGGGTTTCCTCCGGGTACTCTATTCATAGGCGCCGATTTATGTTTCTACCCGTGGGTGCCGCGCAGCGTATGCTAGGTGGAGTTTGCTATCAAATCAATGTAAATTTGGCTCCGTGCATAATTTTCCCCGTGGGTGCTCGGCTTTCTCCGTGGGTGCTCGGGCCCCGGAGCACCCACGGGATCGGCGCCTATGACTCTATTCATTGGGTAAACATTGAAACAGTATACAAGGGTTTTAAATAGCACCTTCAGTTTCGTTTTCGGTTCAGTATGTTCTATCCGACATCCCGAGTCCCGAGTCATTCCCTCAATTCAGAGGACAGAACGACGGCACGCCAGCACCATGCACCAGGGTCTTCACAGACGGGTCGGTAAGTAGGCGACCGACATCGTAACACGTCCTGGCCGTCGTTGGCCGTTGCGGAGATTCGTGCATGGGTTAGACATTTATTTACAAATCAATACGTTTTGGGCTATTAGTTCAAATGTTTTCACATTTTAATACCGTTTGTTTGAACATGCACGGATGTTCAAATCAATTTAATTTGCTTTAATTTAAGTGGATAATATGCTAATTTTCGCATAATATCATATAATTGTACCCTCAGTTGGCTGCTTGCTGAATATTATTTTATGACAGGTGAGAACCTATGCCGTCGTAATTAGGTAAGATAAGTCACGCCCTAGGGAGAATTAAATAAAAACATTAATTAAATTAATTAACATTAAAATAATCACGATACATGGAGAATTGTGTCATTTTCGCGACAATGGCTTCCAAGTCACCATACAGTTAATATGCGTAGTAAAAATGATTTCCTTATTAATAATATACGACATTTAGCAGACGCTTTTATCCAAAGCGACTTACAGTAGTGAATGCATACATGTATGCATAGGCGCCGATTTATGTTTCTGCCCGTGGGTGCCGCGCAGCGTATGCTAGGTGGAGTTTGCTATCAAATCAATGTAAATTTGGCTCCGTGCATAATTTTCCCCGTGCGTGCTCGGCCTTCTCCGTGGGTGCTCGGGCCCCGGAGCACCCACGGGATCGGCGCCTATGCATGTATGTGGCCCCAGTGGGGATTGAACCCACAACCTAAGCGTTGCCAACGCTGTGCTCTACCAACTGAGCCACAGAGAACCATTATTGTCATTATTACATTTAGAATTATCTTGCTTCCTGTACTTCTGAGTCCTGAAGCTGCTTTCATTTCGGGCGCAGTATAAAAACGAAACTTAAGTAATCTGAGGCTTGTCCTGCTTTGGGCGAGGCTCGAATTCCTGTTTCGTTTGTGTGGTTTGGAATGACTGTGCGGTGAGGGTGAGCACATTAATCATAATCTGTTTTAAAAAAAATGCTATTTACATTTTTTTTTCCTGTCAAACAACGTAGGCTAGCCTAAGGCGCACATATTTTAGCACGCGTTTTTTTCTATGCAAGTTCCTAAATAATTGGATGAGGTTGCATGCGATGTGTTGAAATTGGTAAATGTGTGCCCTAATTGGTCAATTTTTTAAAGTACTTCGCTAATTTCCTAATACGCGATGTTTACCATGTATTCGCTGGTTACACCTAGACACAAGATACAGGTAACCAACTGCACATGCTGAACTAACGTAACTATATTAGCATATAGAGATACAGTAAGATTCGTATATATGCTAATTGTATCGTATGCGTCCAACTACAACATTTTAATATCAGGGATTTCGTCATATCCTGCCATGCGCGTACTCTGGCTAAATGCGTGACGTAACAACATTCCCCAGCTCGTGCAATTATCAGGAGTTGATTGTATCTGGATGCAGCCTCACCTGGCGGCTTTGCATCAGGCATAGTCTAACTTCCGATTCCCGTTTGCCTAGGAGCTCTGTGCAGTGTCTGTTCCTCCTCTGCCTCGCTGACTTTTCAGGTGAGTTCACCTCTATAAATTTCACACTTTGTTTGTATTCACTATGGCTTAAGCTCAAACCGTAACCTCATTCCCAGAAATGATGCCCTCAACAATCTGAACTAAAGGCTGATGTTCCCAGTTTCACACACAAAAGACCAACCTTTTCCACCTATAAATACATTATTTTATTAACACACTTTGGCAGGGGGAAACACTGTGCTGTCAAAGCTATTGGCCAGTGTCACCGTTTAGCACCTACGGTTGTTCATGACATCGTCTGACCTTTGAACCCACTGTTTGTGCACCGTCTTTTTAACCTGGGGCAAGGGACTCAACCGAATTCTGCCCTTCCCCTCTCAGCCCCCTCCTCCCCCCCGCTCTACGTCTTCTCCCACGTGGGTCACGAGGTCACCCTGCCCTGCAACTGGACGTCCCGCATGGAGGTGTCCCCGCGCCCCCAGAGCCCCTACCTCCAGTGGCACACCCCCAAGGGGAGCGTGTTCGAGATGAAGGGAGAGGCCCGGTACGAGGGCAGGGGTACAAGGGCCGGGTGCAGGTGGCGCCGTGGCGGTTCGAGGGGGGCGACTGCTCCCTGCTCCTGAGAGAGCTCCGGTTCTCCGACGCGGCGCTGTACGAGAGCTTCGTCGTCGTCGAGGGGAGCATGCGGCTCTTCATCGGGGGCGCGCGGCTGGTCGTGAGGGGTGAGAGCTACACGGACGCCCGGGAGGGGGGGTTAATGAGCTCCGTAGTGGGTGGAGCTATGGTGAGCTGTCAATCACCGACTTATTTGAACCAATAAAAGGAGTTTGCTCTCCAAGGCAAAACACAGTGATTGGTTGAAGCAAGTTGATGATTACTTGCTGATGATGTCACTGGAGAACTAGCACCTTACTGTTTAAGTTGATCACTCAATCACTCAAAGAGTTCGATCCCCAGCGGACATGCCTCACACACACACACGAGTGGATTGACTTTGTGACTTTACACTTGCACCAGAAAATCACGTTAAAATCATAGTATTTATCATAGTATTTATTTTCAATCCTTTAAATCCTCCTCTTGTGATTTCCGCTTCAGGGGTCCGCACGATTTTGACACCCCACATGTGGGTGTGGTCTCTGCCCCCCTGTTAACCTCGCCTAGATCACAAATACAGACAGCAGCTGCGAGAAGGAGAGCCCCTGGTGTTGAAACTCCACACCCCCCAAGCAGCGACAGTCATTTTCCAGGGGGGCAACGCGACCGAGTCGGAGGTAATCTGGCAGAAAAATAGTAGTGACTGGAGCCAGGGGCGTCTGACGAAAGGGGATCGGATTCTGACCCTCTCTGGGGTGAGGCTGGAGGATTCAGGGATCTACAAAGTCCTGGATCCACAAGGGCTGGCAGTCAGTACCGTGAACCTCAAAGTGGAAGGTAAGACTCCTGGGGGAAACTTTGTCCATGTTCTAAAATCAAGCACCTTAGGCATGTTATGATATTCAGGTTGGCCTGTGCGAGAAACTATTGAGAAATAAAAAATGTCCCTGTCATAACTGTGTGAAAATTATTAGAAAAGGAAATGTGTAATGCAATGCTGCTGAATGATTATCTTTGATGAATGATTATGAATGATTATCTTTGATGAATGATTATACATTAAGATTATAAATGATATCTTAAATTCCCAGTATTACAAATTAAATTGTTAACAAATGATTGGGTTTCTCTATGAATAAGGTCTTGGTATCCTTCCTCAAGAACGCAGATACAGATAGAAATAGAAATACACCATCTCAACAAGATCCCAAAATGTTTTGTTATTAATCTTTCTAGAAAGGCTCCCTGAAGAGACTAACCACCTTGAAAGTGTGAGCCAGAAAAATATAGAAGGTGAGTGATTCTTTTTTTTAAGGTGAAACAATACATATTTATGTGATGATCTTTATTGAAGTAAATTGTGATTTCATAGCAATGGTTGTTGTACCATAACATAACATATGTCACTTAGCAGACGCTTTTATCCAAAGCGACTTACAGTAGTGAATGCATATATCTTTCAGTATATGTGGAATTGAACCCACAACCTAAAGCCTTGCCAACACTGTGCTCTACCAACTGAGCCACACAGAACCACTGTGGTCATAGCAATTGGATGGTTATGTTCATTGTGAACATAATGAACTGTGATTGGTCAATATAAAAACGTTTTTTGAGTAAGAGCTGTGATTGGTCAGAGGTGGCAGAAAATTAGCCTCAGTCAAAATTATCCCAGATTTTGATCAGCTGTTTTATACTTCCCAAAGCCTGGTGTGTCCAACCAATCACATTCTGAGGATTTGATGTATTCATCAATTAATTTGTGGACAAAAAGAGTTCAAAAGCTCCTAATGCTATAGAAAATATTGAATAATGTGGGGAACTAATGGAGCTTTGAGTACACTTGAATCATTACATTACATTACAGGCATTTAGCAGACGCTCCTATCCAGAGCGACTTACAGTTTACATTTCTTTACAATCCACAGCTGGATATTAACTGAAGCAATTCAGGTTAAGTACCTTGCTCAAGGGTACAACGGCAGTGTCCCACCTGGGGATTGAACCTGAAACCTTAATGTTACAAGCCCAGTTCCCTAACCATTACACCACACTGCCTAGAATCCAACGTTCTAGTCAGGTTGTGCCACGTATCCATCTCCAATGATTGGCCTGGTTCAGCACTTCCATTTTGGCTCTTCTTTCCTCCCCTCCCCAGGTGGCAGAGAAGCACATTCAAGGGCATGCAGAGCGAGCATCACATCTCTGGTGATGGCGGCCTCTCTCCTGTTCTCCCATCCCCACGTCCTGTTCTGAGACTCCCACCTCAGAGCCACCTGCATCATCTCAAGATGAAATATTAACCAAATCATCAGTGTGTGTGTGTGTGTGGTCATTAGTTAGATGTAAAAATGTCTATATCTTGACACTAAGGTGAACAGGAAAGCTAGCTAGCTTGCTGAATGTTAACAGGATGAACCAGCAGTGGTGGGCCGTCAGGGCCTGCAAGGCCTTCTCTGCTGGCCTAAAAAATATCTGAATCACAGACTGATGTTAATTATATTTTTTCCATGAATACTTATTAAATAATTCCAAATGGTCTGTCCGCTTCCTTTCATAGCTTTTCCCCTGCTTGCGCTGCTTCCAGACGTGTATTTTCATATTAAAGCATTTAACCAATCACATTTCAGCCATCATTTGTTGCCAGGGTCAAAGAAATCTGCCTGGAGGCCTTCACAATCAGTTCTGCAGGCCCTGTAGCATAAAATAAGTGTTGATCAAACTGTTGCTTCAACCAATCAGATTTTGAGTTGGGGACACGAAGGCCTTCTAGAAGGCCTTCTAGAAGGCCTAGGTAACGTCAGCGTATTCACACCCTTTGATTGGATAGTCAGAGAGTGTCTGACTATGATGTAATGTGATTGGTTAAATGCTTTAATATGAAAATACACGTCTGGAAGCAGCGCAAGCAGGGGAAAAGCTATGAAAGGAAGCGGACAGACCATTTGGAATTATTTAATAAGTATTCATGGACAAAATATAATTAACATCAGTCTGTGATTCAGACATTTGAGCGGACATTTTCAGCCCTAAAGCGAATTAAAACTTATGCCAGAAATACGACAGGGCAGGCTCGACTTTCAGCATTAGCTTCGATGGCGATAGAAAAGGACTTCTTGATGGAACTGAAACACACGGATAATCTGTACGACAGAGTAATTGAACTCTTTTTGAGGAAAGAAAGGAGGATGGATTTTGTGTACAAATAATAAGGATTTTTGGTGAGTAAAATGTTGCTATTTTCCTAAATAATATTGCAATCTTATGAGGTTATTATTGATGCTTTTTATGTGTGTCGCAGCTGTAGCACCCCGGGTTTGTTTCTTCAGTAAAGGCATTTATTCTGGATACACGAGTTATCTATCTGCGATGCAACGGCAACGGGTGTCTGTTCCGTTTGTTTTTGCACTTTGTTTATTTATCTTTCTTCAGTCATGTTTCATTCTCGTTCTGTTCCCCGTCTGTCATTGTTCCTGTTCGAGTTCCTCTCCTTGTCTTGTCATGCATTTCGGGAAATTCTATGTTTCGGTTTTTTAGGGAGGAGGAGGAACGCATAAAGAAATCTGCGTGCGAATAAAGCGGAACGTGAGATAGGACGAGAGAGAATGATAGCGATAGTTAGAAGCGTGAGATAATTAGTGATTAGTAGTGTTAGTAACTTAATCTAAATCCCTAATGTTAGTATATTAGTTGGTTAGTACTATATACATCTAACTAATATATACAAAGTGTAATTAGAAAGTAAGAAGGAAGTAAAACGAGATTAGAAATGAAGACGGAAAAACCGAAACAGAATTTCCCGAAGTGCATGACAGAACGAGAATGAAACAAGACTGAAGAAAGATAAATAAACAAAGTGCAAAAACAAACCGAACAGACACTCAAAACATAACAATAAGATGGCTTTTATAGCCATAAAATAGTTATTGAGGGGTGGATTGATTCAGACGGAGCACTACTGAAGGCCTAGGTGTGAAATGCACGGCCCGCCACTGCAAACCAGTGAACCGTGCCCACAAAATACAACTGTCGTCGTGTTTCGAAAGTGGAGAGAACATGTAATTTTAATGCAAAAGCACTTTAAACTAAAGCTAACTGCGATTAGCATGAAATGACCCGATACACATTGACTGGGGGAAGCCTGTCTGAAGGCAGAGAGCGCTGCTGTGGAGCTGAAATTTCCCCACAAAGGAGGACATTTGCACCCGACCCCCAGCATGGCTGCAGTGTACATGCGCATGAGAGCCGTTGGACCAGGACTTGTCCAACGAAGAGGAATCGCATTCGCAGGATCGTCGTGAGACGTTTGCTGGCCCTGGCAATGAAGGAGAAATGGCCACAGCAATGACTGAGTGTCATGCTAGCCTTTATTATTAATATTATTATACTTTATTTTATTTATAAAAATAAAAAAAATCCAGTTTATAGTTACTTGTTTTTAAATTAATTTTGTGAATTCTGAATTAATACTGTATATAACTATAGTACTGGTAGAGGTTTGCCTTGTATAAACTTCTTTTCGCTGTACCTTTTGAGTTTCTTTTGAGTTTCTTGCACCTCTCTTTTTGTTGTTTTTTCTTTAGCTCTTAACTTTTTTGTCTTATCATTGTGCAAAATAAAAATCTAATCAAATCAATTGTTGGGGTCCCCACATTGTATTGTAAATATCTAAGCCTGTTGAAGGAAAAGTGCGGTGATGAGCTTCACTCAGGCCTACCCAGATCTTTCCAGGCCACTTTCTGTATCCGCCACTGGTTGTCAGGCAGAATTTCTAGAGCTGACAGCAAAAGCAGCAAAGTGTCTTTTACCTTTTGCAACTACATATCTCTGTAAGAGTGGATTTTCCTTTTCCACACTGGCATACCTGAAGAATGATATGAGACTGTCCCTATCCACCACTATATTGCCAAGAATAGACAGACTGTGTGCAACTCACCACGCCCACAAATCACACTAACAGGTAAGAAAAAAAAAAAAATGAATTTCAGCCCCTGTCCCCACCCTGCGCAACAGCGGTCCCCAGGTTGCTTCTTAGTCAGGATGGTGGTCCCTGGGTCACAATCAGTTGAAAACCCCTGACCTAATATATAACTCTGATTTATAATCTAATATATTATGTTTGTCAACAATGTCATCCTTATTCAATGTATGTATTTAAGAAATGAAATAAAACAGTAAAAGTGAAGAGGATCAGTGGACTGACTGTGGGTAATCTTGCCAGTTGAACTTTATTTTCTCCCAAGCAGCGTCCAACCCCTCAGCACAGCACGGAGGGAGAGAGCATGGCACGTGACATCATGCATATGACATCACTCAAACAGGACGGTTGCTCCAATGAGATCGCACTGTTTTGCTGGGTTGAAGGGCCTGAACTCTTGTCTTTTTTAGCAGTAGACTAAGCATCTCCCGGGCAGAGCGGTGCATGAACCCGTAAGAATTAACCGCTCCAAGACCACAACAATGGCAGAACAGTGTAGAAACCTTCACAGTATATTTTTTCCCACCCCAATTTTTCAAAGGATGGTGTTGAAGAAGAATAAAAAACTAGCTACAATGACAGCCTCCGTGATATACACGATTCATACACGTAATGGAATGCCTTCATTTTAATATTGTATACAGGTAATACAGGTATTATATCCACTGAGCTTGGCTCCTGTTCTTTGCTCCCACACTTCTCATTTAGCTTAGCAGGGGAAAAAAATAACATTGTTTCTGCAGTGTTCAACCTTTGCCTCTGTATCCAGTCTCCCTCTCTCTCCAAAATCTCCATCTGTTGGTCTGTCTGTCTGTCTTTCCCTCCCTAATTGGTCTGTCTGTCTGTCATTCTTTCTCCATCTGTCTCTTTTACAAACTCAGGGAAAACACATAAGAACCTTATACAGGGTAATGTAAAGGTACTTAATGGAAGGAAATATTACAGAATTACCCAATATTAAAACAAGGACAGATTTCTGGAAAGTATAAAGAGGGAAAACGTTGATCAGATGATTCTCACCACTTAAAAGAGCACCACCTAGAGGCCAGAGTGCTGAACACCACCGTTTCAATTGGCGAGAGAGGGGGAATCCACGCTCCAGGCACAACACTTACATTCTATTTCCAAGAGGAATTGTTTTTTAATTTAAATGTTTTTCCCCCACTGAAAGTACATGGTTGGCTTGTGTATGCCTTACAGCAAAAAGCTTAATGTGGGCAGGGGGTAAAGTTCCATTAAAAAAATGTATGCTCAAAATGGTATCTTGATAACATGTTATGTATTTATGACGTGACATACTTTATTATTATTTTTCGCTCCACTTTCTTCTATACATACAAAAAGCCCTTTACACAGACACCAAGAGACTTAGACACTGAAGTGCGGAGTGTCTCCTACATCAGTGTTTCTCAATCCATTCCTACAGGGCACACTGCCCTGGAAATATTAATTCCAACCTCTGCTCCCAACCTATCGGACCTGCATCGGTCCTCTGTTAATGATCACTTGAGCACGATGAAGTGGTAGTTGGAATGAAGACATGCAGGGCAGTGTGCCCTGTAGGAATGGACTGAGAAACACTCCTATATCTCCATTAAAACGTTCCTGGGTTAGGTGTCAAATGTTTAAGGCAAGGTTACTCTAACCTGGCCCATGAATTGAATCCAAATCCGGTCCTGGCTTTCTCATCTCTCAGGTAGGTAATTGAACAATTAGTGCACATTTCTTGGCCAGGGTGCCTTCACACCGGACTCCCAGGTAAAGGGAGGGTGGGAAAACAGCAGTACTTGGCCCCCAAGGACGGTGATTTGAGTAACCCTGGTTTTAAGGTGTCTCGTACTCTTGCACCCAGTGCTCATACATGTGTTACATTCTTCCTGAATCCCCCCCACACCTCAAACCCCCCAAAATCACCCCTGTCCGTATCCCTGTATCTCTGCCGCATTCTCCCATCACTACCCTCCCCTTCTACCCTTCCCTAATGCCTCTCTCACTTCATTCATCCCCCTCTCCCATACACCCCTCATCAGACCCCTCTATCTCTCCCAAGAGCCGGCACAAGGGGCGCAAAATAAAGGACAGGAGAGGTTGGGAGGAGTATCCATAAAGCACTTATGACATCACTCACTCATGACATCACTCCACTGCTGAACAATGCAAGGGTCAGAGCCAAAGACGGCCGCTGTGATTGGTGGAGGTGAATGTCATGTGACCAGTGACACAAAGCTACACAGGAGTCCCTTCCTCCTTCTCCCCATCCTACTCGCCCCCCCCCCCCTCCCTCCTCCTCAGAAGTTGGGCTTGTGTTTCTTCACCTCCACCATGAGGTGGTGCAGGTTGATGAGCTCGGAGCGCACCGCCAGGCCCCGGAACACGGGCTGGGACAGGATCTTGTGGAAGCCGTGGTAGTACTGGATCAGCTGCGTCAGCGCCCCCTGGTGGACAGGCAGGGAATGAGCGGTAATAAAAATGTGTGCGGTCTGCGGAAAAGGTCATGTGTGTTACACTGATGGATAGGGAGTTAGAAACATCTGTCTCTCTGGGGGAAGGGGGAGGGAGGGAGAGAGAGAGAGAGGGAGAGGGAGAGAGAGAGAGAGAGAGAGAGAAAGAAAGTGTGATTCTGACAGTGAAACAGTTGCTACCTGGA
>JAINUG010000337.1:302500-325000 GCA_029706075.1 Aldrovandia affinis | reverse complement strand
GGGTCTGGTTCTGGCCTGGGTCTGGTTCTGGTTCTGGTTCTGGCCCTGGCCCTGGGTCTGGGTCTGGCCCTGGTTCTGGCCCTGGTTCTGGCCCTGGTTCTGGCCCTGGTTCTGGCCCTGGTGAAGGATATCTTTCTTGGCCGTGTCCTCCACCCCCATCAGGTCGTCTTTGTCAGCCACTTCCTCGTACTGGGGGAGAGAGGAGACACGTCAGCACAGCAGAGGGCACGGAGCGAACACCACCCTGCCTGCTGTTCAGAGAGAGGCCAAACTCCCATCACATGACTTCTCTGCTGTTCCCCTCCTGTCCTTTACCCCCCCCCCTCCACAGGTCTGCGTCCTGGACATCTTTTTACTGCTCCACTGTCACCCCGTTTCACCCCTATCTGCCCAATCACAGCAGCGGGTGGCTCTCATCCGTCTGTTCAGGACACATCCTCCCTCCCTCCATCCCTTCTCCTTCATCCCTACCATCCACCCTTTACCTCGTCCCTCCCTTCTTCCTCTCTTACTCAAGCCCTCCTCCCTCCCTCCCTCGCTCCCTCCTTCCCCCTCCCTCACTCCCTCCTCCCTCCCTCCCTCCCTCCCTCCCTCCCTCCCTCGTTCCCTCCCTCCTTCGCTCCCTCCCTCCTTCGCTCCCTCCCTCCTTCCTTCCTTCCTCCTTCCCTCGCTCCCTCCATCCCTCCCTCGCTCCCTCCCTCGCTCCCCCTCGCTCCCTCCCTCCCTCCTCGCTCCTCGCTCCCTCCTCCCCTCCCTCCCCTCGCTCCCCCTCCCTCGCTCCCCCCTCGCTCCTCCCTCGCTCCCCCTCCCTCGCTCCTTCCCTCCCTCACTCGCTCCCTCCCTCCCTCCTTCGCTCCCTCCCTCCTTCCTTCCTTCCTTCCTCCCTCCCTCCCTCCCTCCTCTCCCCCTCGCTCCCTCCCTCGCTCCCTCCCCCCCTCGCTCCCTCCCTCCTCCCTCCCTCACTCGCTCCCTCCCTCCCTTCCTCCCTCGCTCCTCCCTCCTCCCTCCCTCCTCCCTCCTCCCTCCTCGCTCCCTCCCTCCCTCGCTCCTCGCTCCTCCCTCCCTCCCTCGCTCACCTGCACTTTGAGCAGCCTGCCGCCGTATGATTTGAAGTAGCTGTAGTAGATCTTGCTCATGGTGTCCACGTACTCATCCCGGATCTCCTTGGCCACCTGCCTCTCGTTGGCCAGCAGGAACTGGTAAAAGAACCTGCAGGAGGCCGGCAGCCACAGGGCCCTTCAACTCACCACCGAAGCAGACGCAGCGCGAGAAAGGTGTTTTACGCTGTCGCGCTTCTAATAAGAGCGTGTGTCTTTATCACAGTGAAGGGTGATGGTGGAGGAGCACCAGGGCGAGAGAAGAGAGTCGTGTGCAATTGGGCTCACTCTTACACACACACACACACACACACATACACATACACACACACACACACACACACACATACACACATATGAGGGGAGGGTGACACACACACACACACACACACCTGGGAGAATGACACACGCACCTGTACTTGAGGAGGGTGTTCTGGGGGATCTGGTAGTTGGTCATGGGTTTTCTGAAGGAGTAGATCTTCTGCAGGATGAACTCCCTGATCTTTGTGACGGCCTGTGGAGCGAGCGCAGAAACAGCGACAGCTCATTGGGCCGCTCAGTCACTGCACAAGGCTGAGGATAATGCAGCGTAACGTGAAGTAGAATATGACCTGTCACCTGAACCTCCCTCTCGCGCTGCAGCCGTCCTTTCTCTCATCTTTAGAGAAGCACTCACTTTCTCTCTCTCACTTTCCCCCTTTGCCCCTCGTTTCACTCATTTACACCTATGCACCCTTGTTTGAATCAGACTCCCTCTCTCCCTACCTCCCTCTCCCTACCTCCCTACCTCTCTCTCTCCCTCTCCCTCCCTCACCTTGATTTTCAGTCGGTCCACTATGTCCTGTATGTCGGAGCAGGCCAGCGTCTCTCTGAAGCTCAGCTCCTTGGCGAAGTTGATCTTGTTGTTGAGCTCGTGCAGCTGCTCCAGGAACTCCTGCTCCGTCACGGCGCACTCCAGAATCACCCTGCGGCAGAGACCGTGAACCGCAAGTACTGACCGCAACCAGAGACCATGAACCGCAAGTACTGACCGCAACCATGACACCACTGACACAGGCAGGGGTGGACCTCGGACACGCTCTCACACAGACACGCTCTCACACACACACACACACACACACACACACACACACACACACACACACACACACACACACACACAGACACACAGACACACAGACACACTCTCTCTCTCTCTCTCTCACACACACACACACACACACACACAGACACACTCTCTCTCTCTCTCTCACACACACACACACATTTTAAATGCTTTATTTATGTTCACATAAAATTACAATATCTCATGAACATAAACAGTGACAGTGCTTTTTGCCGTTAAGAGTCAGTGTTACATTATGTGCAGAGTTGGCGACCAGTTATGCCTATACATATTCACCCCAAATGAACATTTGTGGGTCGACAGATACAGTATCAATACTGTAAAACAGACATTATCTAGCTCATGGGTACAAATAGCAGCGCCTTCTCCAAATTGAGTGGCTACCAATGATAGTAGATACTGAGCAATACTTTGCTAACTGTTTGGCCCTTCTCTTAGATAGACCGGCCATTTGAAGGCCTCTGACAACAAGCTTATGAACATGACCCAGGCTGCCAAAGATGAAAACTAAAAGTTTACATTTGTAACCCAGTTGTAAAATGGCCTGCTCCAGCTGTTGGTATTTCAAGATCTTAGTTGAAAAGGCTTCTTCTAGGCTATGGTCAAAGGTACAGCCAACTTCTAGAATGAGCACCTCTCTGTGATTTTCATTGACAATTACAGCATCGGGGGTGTTAGCTGAGATATTGGAGAACACTTCTGAATCGTCACTACACAGACTGAACATGCTCGGCTTTACAGTGGAGTGCTTGTACAGGTTCGCAGCAGGCCTGAATGTGGAAATAGCACCCTCTGAAATCACACTCTCTCTCACACACACACACACACACACACACACACACAGACACACTCTCTCTCTCTCACACACACACACACACACACACACAAATAAAAACACACACACACACACACACACTCCTTACGAGATCATGGCTCCAGGCACCACCAGCTCGTCCACCAGCTGGCTGAGTTGGCTGCGGACGGCCTGCCTGTTCTTCAGACGCACGTTCATGCTGACAGACTGCTGCTGCAGGGTCTGGATCTCACTGCTGATGGAGGACAGGTCACTCTGAAAACCACTCAACATGCCCTCCATCCGCTGGGAGGAGAGAGAGAGGGGAGGGGGGAGGAGGGAGCGAGAGGGGAGAGCGGGAGAGGGAGGGAGGGGAGGGAGGGAGGGGGAGAGAGGGGGGGAGAGAGGGAGGAGAGAGAGGGGTTCAGAGGAGGGAGGAGGAGGAGGAGGGAGGGAGGGACAGAGCCATCAATGTTCAGAGGACCTTGAAAATCATCCTGTCATTGAAAGTCGTGGAAATTGATGAAAAAGCTCCAAGTCATGGAAATTTCTGATTCCATCTAACATTATATATTTTAACTGAGCACTGGGCACTGGGTACTAGATACTGAGCACTGGGCACTGGATACTGGGCACTGAGCACTAGATACTGGGCACTGGATACTGGGCACTGGGCAGGCTCCACAGAGGCAGGCTCCCTCACCTCCAGTATGGAGTCGCAGGCAGTGATCTGGTTGTGCAGGGAGGCGATGTTCTGGCTCTCCTTAATGTCTGGCGCAGGAGCGGTCAGGGAAAACAGTGCAGACCTGGGACCCACAGCACCAACGCATCCCACTCTGAAAACCGCACGTGAACTCGCTGCCCGTCTGTACGAGGCAAGATAATTCTCCGAGGGCAGCGGTGTGGTTCTGTGTGGCTCAGTTGGTAGAGCATGGCGTTGGCAACGCTTAGGTTGTGGGTTCAATCCCCACTGGGGCCACATATACTGAAAAATGTATGCATTCACTACTGTAAGTCGCTTTGGATAAAAGCGTCTGCTAAATGGCATATATATATATATATTGGCAGCGAACGCCGCTTCCTTCGAGACGGAATTCGCCCGACCCACGTTCTGGAGACACCCTTACACGCTTCTCAGCTTCTCAGCTTTACATGCTTCCCCACTGGGGCCACATATACTGAAAATGTATGCATTCACTACTGTAAGTCGCTTTGGATAAAAGCATCTGCTAAATGGCGTATATTATTATATTCTCAACGAGTTCATGCCGGCTCAACCTCCCCCTTTCCCCTGGGGCGGAAAGCCAAACGCCGCCCCCGATCGGGGCTCCCCACCAGGGCCGGTCTGGTACAGTCGGGTTTCGAACCTGCGACCGATAGTCTCTTTTGACCCCTGGGGAGGTCCATCCGGCCAGTCTGAGCTGAGCGTACGAGCTGAAAGGATACAGTCTTTGATGGAGGCCTGCTCAATGCGCTGCAGCTCCGTCTCCACTTGTTTGGAGTACTGCCTCAGGTCCACGCCCTGAGGAGGAGAGAGAGACAGGATGCAGACAGCCACACACTCTGATGTCATATCCTCTGCTGGCCATCTAGCAGTACTATCAGTGAGATCTGATTTACAGACTCCACAGTAGTGGAGACTCCACTACCACTGAACACTGTCCATCTAGTCAATCTGTCGTCACCACTGTTTACTTGTTCTACACTGTTTACAAAAAACAAAAAAAACACTAACCTTTTCTTTCCCAGTGTTACAGGTATGATACACAGACGCCTGCAATGATGTCTATTGCTGTATTCCTGCACTGATCTTGTGCGCTAACTATGATTGTTCTTACCTTGTATTTATGCACATCTTGTAAGTCGCTCTGGATAAGAGCGTCTGCTAAATGCTTAAAATGTAAATGTAAAAATGTTTCATTTGAGTGGTTGCTGCTCAAAAACCATGCTGAGAAAACCATACTATTAAACAAGTTAATCATTTTCTCTTCATACCCCACCCACCCGCGAATCTGCATCCCTGTATTGTAGTATTCACTTTTAAGTTGTCAGTAGGCAAGTCAGTAATACAGCGGGTGCGTAAATCGTAAAGCGTCTGCCAAATGGCGTATATATATATATATATATATATATATATATATATAAAATCGCGCAGTCAGTCTCACCGTTTTCAGGGCTTCTTTCACCAGATCATCCTCGAGGTTCGCCTGGATGTGAACTGAAAGCAGAGAGCACAGACTGACGCGCATCTCACAGACTAACATCGTATAATAATAATAATAATAATAATAATAATAATAATAATAATAATAATCGCATCGCATCGCTCACGCTCCTACAAACACCACACTGAACCAGAGACACAACGGAATGAGTAAACGACGCCGAGGCGTGAGTACTAACTGTCGACTTCGTCTAAGATGAACTCGTCGGTGGTAATGTCCAGGTCTCCCAAATTGAGAGCAGACGCCGGCTCCGACTCGTGCCTCATCTGCAAAAGATGACGCGGACAGAACAGAGACATGGACAGAGGTATGAGATGCAATACACGACCTTATATCTATAATGTAGCTGGCTAGATCGCATCAAACACAGCTAAGGTTACTAACTGAAACGCAAACATATTGTTATACAGCGATATCCTGCTAGCTAGCAACAATCATTAGTAACGTTAACGTTACTGACGTTAGCACACAAAAAACACGAAGATGTAGCACATTATTTGCAATGTAAGCTAGGCAGGTAGCTAACTTTCCTCCCAAAAGGACAACACTGTCCGTAGTTTGAGAAGTTGGATAGCAAGCTTGCTGTCATGTTAAATCACCCAAATACAGATTTGCGTTAGCTAGCTTGTTGCGTTAACGTTAGCCAGATACAGTTATGAAGGAGCGAGAATGATTTGCTCATTGATGATTGAAAATATAAATAACTCTTAGCTACCAGTGTGACATCAATTACCTCGTCTTGTAAATACGCCATGGCATTTGCAGTCGAGTTGACAGCTGTATTTACATCGGAACAGCCAGTACCGGTGACTACCGCCTCCGCCATAGCTACCAACGTCAGAAAACTACAATTCCGACGTGTTAATTAACCCCCCGGCTAAATCGAAGGAAAATAAACAAGAAACACCAATACTTAACCATATATTTAAACGTAAAATAAAAATACACGACGCATGTCGAAGTATGTCATCCTACGTGTGTGTGGCCGTGGACACCGAAATACCCACTCGTATTTCTGGAACCTTGTACGAAGATAGATCAGTGTTCTACACGGATATATTTCTGCCAACGGAATCACTTCCTGTTACACACCCGGAAAAACCCGATAAACTCTCGCGAGAATCCCTTCAGGGTCTCTTCGCATCGGAACCTACTTCCAAGATGGTGAGTGAGACGAGCCGAGCAGGGTATTCAAACGTGGAAATCTACTTTCATCGTCCAGAAATATAGCTCCAGGACGCTTATGTGCCTAATAAATAATACACAAAGCTCTGTTATTGGTGTACAGGTCATTATTATTTGAATTGGATGCGTATTATAGTCCCAAAACACAACCGTAAGAACTAACCCAAGTAATGCCGGCCACCCCTATGTTGGACTGAAACACGTTTAGACTGCACTGCAGGATGAAGTTGTACCATTACATTATGTATTGCTATGGGAAACTGAAGCGCTAAAGCGACTAATTAAACTGTACTGATTGTAGGTGTTTCACTCGCTTAATATCCACCGCTAGCGTCAGATAGTTGGAACAAATCAGTAGATTGCAGCTGGCTAACCTAAAATACTTGAGCCACTTGTAGCGAGCTAATGGTCGACCCCTGGAAAAAACCGGCTCTGTCAGGTCCATCAATTCACCCAGTAATGCATGTAAAGTTATGTTGGCCATCTGAATTCCCAATCCAAATGCGGTCGTTTCAACCACGCCATTTTTGTTAAGTGGTAGCTATGTGTTTTGTTTCTGAAATGGTAAATTAACCCCGTTAATCTTTCCCCCCACCCCAGTCTCTCGTAATTCCCGAGAAGTTCCAGCACATCCTGCGTGTTCTCAACACGAACATCGACGGGAGGAGGAAGATCGCCTTCGCCATCACCGCCATCAAGGTGAGAACTGACAGAGACAGAGACCTCTTTGATTAGCAGACTGGTGAACATGCATCTTTTAGATGTCCAAACTGGTCTCACCTGCTGGTGGTGATTCTCAAAATAAAAAAATAAAAAAAAAATAGTTTGTATTTGCATGATTTATTTCCGTGTCTAGTAGTGTGACCTGCCTTGATTCCATGTTGCTGTTCAGGCTTGAAAGTGGTCATTGACCACACACCACTGTGGTAACTGGGTTTCAAAGACCGTCCACCAAACGGAGGAAAATAATGTAGCGATCGCTTGTTTGGAGAATGCCGGTGAGAATTCCAGCGCGATTTGTGTGTAAACCTTGATGTCCTGTCGCTTGTTTTACAGGGTGTTGGCAGACGATATGCCCACGTTGTGCTCAGGAAGGCTGATATTGACCTCAACAAGAGGGCTGGGGAGCTGACCGATGATGAGGTGAGTCCACCGGAATTTCATTTTACGCTGACATTTTTAGGCATTTAGCAGACGCTCTTATCCAGAGCGACTTACACAGTTTACATTTCTTTACGTCCATCCATTTGTACAGCTGGATATTTTTACTGAAGCAATTCAGGTTAAGTGCCTTGTTCAAGGGTACAACAACAGTGTCCCCACCTGGGAATTGAACCTGCAACCTCTGAGTTACAAGATCAGCGCCCTAACCATTACACTACACTGCCACTGTCTTTAGGAGTTTAGTTAAAGGAATTTAATTGATCTGTCCGGCTCCTGTCCCAGGGCCGCCGAGAGTCTGTGGAACGATGCGGCCTTGTTTTAAAACGCACAAAACTGTGTGCTCAGTGGCTAATCTTCGTTCTGATCGATGGATTGGGGTGAAGTGGGAACCTTGAATGGGAGGAAGCAGTCTGTTCGTCTTCGGATCAGAGAATCTGCACAGTCAGCCATCCAAAACCCAAGGCCCACGGCTCTACTGAGCATGAGGCTCCGTCACAGTGCTGGCCAAGAGGCAGAAATGCCAACACCTGTAAATATGGAAAAGTAGTAGGGCGGCGGATGGCGTAGCGTGCGCTGCCTGTCAGGGAGGCGGTTAGAAACCCGCGTCTCTACCAGACCGGCCCTGGTCGTCAGCCCCGATCGGAGGCGGCATTTGGCTGTCCGCCTCTGGGGGAGGGAGAGCCGGCACGAGTCCGTCGAGGAGAAGGTAAAGGCGTCCGTGGAAGACTTAAGGCCAGGACTGTGTGTCTCGCTCCCGGAGGACGGCCGGCGGACTCGTGGGGGTGGGGAGTTGAAATGAAAGGGTATGATTGGCAACCAAATTGGGAGAAAAACGGGGGAAAAATGAGAAATACATTTATATTTAAAAAAAGATTGAAAAGTAAAAACCTAAATCTTTGACTGCAAGTTGTGTGGTCCAAATCGTTTTCAAAATTTTCTTTCTGATTTAAACCATTTTCTCCCAATTTGGTAGCCAATTACACCCGCTATTTTCAAGTCAATCCCCCCCCTCGTAATGCGAGTTGACCGTCGACCGTAACCCGGTACTCCAGAGCCACTTCTGTGCGCAGCGAACGTTCTGTCGGCTTCCCTCCCCCCTCCCTGGGGCGGACAGCCAATCGCTGCCCCCAGTGGCACTCCGTGTGGTCCAAATCTTGTCGGGGTGAGGGAGAGAGAGAGGGGTTCTTTTGGGTCACCGTTGCTGGGAAGTTTCAATGCCCTCTGTGTTTGTCGTTTCCCCTAAATGTCATTTTGAATGGCTACCGTGGTTACCTGATTAACTGGTGGCCCCTGTGCGTCTTCTCCCCAGGTGGAGAGAGTGGTGACCATCATGCAGAATCCACGCCAGTACAAAATCCCCGACTGGTTCCTGAACAGGCAGAAGGACGTGAAGGACGGCAAATACAGCCAGGTGAGTCTGAGCGGCCGGCGCACACCTCTGGAGGCCGAGGGCCCGGCCTTCTGCTCGCCGCTCGAGAGCGGAGCAGGACTGCGAAGCTGGCATTACATTACATTACATTACAGGCATTTAGCAGACGCTCTTATCCAGAGCGACTTACAGTTTACATTTCTTTACATACAATCCATTTATACAGCTGGATATTTATCTGAAGCAATTCAGGTTAAGTACCTTTAGCTCAAGGGTACAACAGCAGTGCCCCACCTGGGGATTGAACCTGCAACCTCTGAGTTACAAGCCCAGCTCCCTAACCACTATACCACTCTGCCTGCCTGTCCACTCGCGTGGAGTTTCTAAGATGGGGGTGTGTCAAACTCAGTCCATTGAGGGCCGAGTGTTCGCAGGTTTCTGTTGCAACCAATGCACTACTCCCCAGGGGTGTGCTCCGCAGCAGAGAAACACGATCCAAACGGTTTAATGACAGTATAAAACCTGATCAGCAGCTGTGAATATCCCCACTTCCTCGTGTTTACGTGGACAGACTCGGTAGCCCTCGCGTTGGCCCTCACACTGAGGACTTACAATATAAAACAAGGCTTTCTAAAGTTCTATTGCTTTCAGCGTGTAAAAAATACATCAAGTACAGTACTGTCCGACAACAGATGGGGAATAATCCAGGGATATCTAAAGAGCGTTCTTTTCCAGTGCTTGAGGTCATCGTGTGTGAAAGTTGTATGCGCGGATACCTTTTCTTCCTGCCACCATAAACTGCCGTTTTACTGCACTGATCTTGTACGCTAACTGATTGTTCTCACCTTGTACTAATGCACATCTTGTAAGTCGCTCTGGATAAGAGCGTCTGCTAAATGCTTAAAATATAAATGTAAAAAAAACCTCTGTTTAAAGGCCTTCTGGGGCCATAAAATGGAGAGCAATATTTTAGTTAGGTTTGACCCCTCTGTGTGGAGTTTGCATGTTCTCCCCGTGTCCGTGTGGGTTTTCTCCGGGTACTCCGGTTTCTTCCCACAGTCCAAAGACATGCACGTTAGGCTAATTGGAGAGTCTAAATTGCCCGTAGGTATGAGTGTGTGAGTGAATGGTGTATGTAGTGCCCTGCGATGGATTGGCGACCTGTCCAGGGTGTATTCCTGCCTCTCGCCCCAATGCATGCTGGGATAGGCTCCAGCCCCCCCGCGACCCTAACTAGGAATAAGCGGCTGAAGATGAGATGAGATGAGGTTTGACACGGTGCTGTATTGAGCGTGCGGTTACAGGGCGCTGTCACTGTGATCTCTGATTGGGTGACTGCGCGCCGGTGTGATGCCGATTCTTAAATGCGTCACCCGCTGCTTTTGTAACCCGCCCCGACGCACCCACTGAACGGGCCTGTGAGGTCATCGCGTAACGGTGCGTGACGTCGAGAGCAAATGGAAGGCGTTCAATAGCAACCGTAGCAAAGCGTTTTGCGTGCTGAACGCACTCCAGGTGATTTTACTAATTCGCTCACTACTTCAACCAGTGAGGGGAAGTCACTGAAATCACCTGGTGTAGTGCATTGGTTGCGTCCACCTGGCCCTCGAGGAAATGAGCTTGACACCCCTGTTCTAGGATCATCTTCGTCTGCGCAACGCAAAGATAACCGTCACGTACTGACTCTTGCCCACCGTCACTGGCCTGACTAGCTGCCGTTGGGAGTTACTGTGCTCAAGTTGGTTGGTGGTTCTCTGTGGCTCAGTTAGGTAGAGCACGGCGTTGGCAACGCTTAGGTTGTGGATCCAGTTCCCACTGGGACCACATGTACTGAAAAATGTATGCATTCACTACTGTAAGTCGCTTTGGATAAAAGCGTCTGCTAAGTGGCATATATTATATTACTATATTAAGTTGCTGCTGCGATTCGATGAGAGCGACAGTGGTCGTGTGAACATTCTGAAAATGAGTAGTTTGTGTTTGTGCTGGAGTACAATGTGGACTCCCGTATTGGGAATGAGCCCTTTTTCCAATCGGAGTTGTTCATTAGAATAAAATGTGCTCTGTTGCCCCAACACATGAATCTTGAGTTTGTTGGGGTTTGTGAAATGGGCAGGTCGACCTGGACAGGGGGTTCCCAGTCCCCAGTTCCCAGTCCCCGAGGTCGTGGTGTGTTTTGTCCCTGTGCTCACAGTGCGCATTCCTGCTCTGTTGTAGGTTCTCGCTAACGGCCTGGATAACAAGCTGAGAGAGGATCTGGAGCGGCTGAAGAAGATCCGGGCTCACCGTGGTCTCAGGCACTTCTGGGGGTGAGAATTCGTGAAAACACACTGCCGACAGGCTTGCAGCATCGGAGAGCCTCTTGCGTTTAACGACCATGACTCCTTGAAGTCGCTCGTCTTGCCACCGTAGCGGTGCAAGGACGGGGGAATCGCATTGTTCACTTGTGCGGTTGTAAAGGAACCTCAATTACCCCCCCCCAATTTTGCTTAGTCACACCGCCCTGAAATAATAATTTTAGAGATGTGAGAACCTTGTTGATGGCTCTTTTCCTCCGATGCAGTTAATAACCATGTTATCTCTCTCTCTCTCTCCCCTCCAGTCTGCGTGTGCGTGGCCAGCACACCAAGACCACCGGTCGTCGTGGGCGCACCGTGGGTGTGTCCAAGAAGAAGTAGACGCGTTCCACCCCCCTCACCCAATGTGTCAATAAACTCACTGTTTTACCAAGCTCTGCTGCACTTGTGCGCTTCTGTTCTGGGCAGTGTGTCACACACTCCGTCCTTCCAGAGAGGTGTCCTGGAGCGCACACGCAAAATCCGCCTCGCTCCTGTGTGTGTGTGCGTATCGGACGATTTCTAATCACCAACACCACATTCGTGTGTGAGAGTGTGTGTCTTAATGTGTGCATGTGAGAGAGAGGGAGAGTACGTGAGTGTATGGTCAGAGTGAGACCTTTGTGGAGAAAGAATTCAGTTCTACACCACCTGATTTTGAATAATTCGTTTACCTCCTTGGTCCAGGAAAGCGAGCTAATGGTGAAATCAGGTGGTGGTAGTGCGTGGTTGGAGCAAATGCCTGCAGAAGCTGCTGCGGCCCTCGAGGCCTGGTTTTGAATACCCTCTGCTCTAAGGGTTTTCTTTTAGGGCCCGGAGTGGCTGTCTGTTCGTTCGGTGTAGCCTAGAATCGCTAGTGATCTGGAGGGCCGCAGGGCGCGCTGGTGTTCATTGTTACTCTGCGCATAATCGATCAGTTAAAGCAGTTTACTCGGCTGATCCGGTTTCTCGGGTCTGAACAAACCCCAGCGTGTCCCTGTGGCTCTCCGAGGGCCAGAGTGAACACCACTGCCCTGCTTTGGCAGCGGTCCTACCACCCTGTACCCGTCTCATGCCAAACTGCTGAAGCCAAGCAGGTGTGGGCTACTGCTTAGAAAGTGAGTTTCTGCTGGACCAGCAGGGGGCGCTCTTTCCTGTGGACCATGGTGCCGTCCTATGGATGAGAAGTTTAAACCAAGGTCCTGACTGATCCCAGGGCACTTTTTTGAGGGAGTATGACTTAACCCTGGTGACCTTGGTCAAATTCCCGCAAAACCATCTCTACACCTGGCCAGGTAATTGTCCTCCCTGCATCCGATTGGCTACAAAATCCCTTTCATTCCCCGCCCACTTATGACACAGATCAGCAAATGAAGGGCTCTCATTTGACCCGCCCTGTTCAGTGAAATAAAATGTAAAAAGAGGTTAAACCGTTGGCAAAGTGTAAGTGTGGTGAAATGTGTCGATTAAGTTTTGTGTACATCCCCCAAGGTCACTCCCAGCAGGACAACCTCAGAATGAAGCAACACGCACAAACAAACAAACAAAAGTATCTCAAAGCCGTCTGTAATCGCTACTGATGTTCGCAAATTACAAAAGTGCAAAAGGGCAAGACGTTCAGAAGGAAAGAAACTCGGGAGGGAGGGGGGACACAAGATGTACAACTGCCATTCTTTTCTTCGTTGTTTCTGAATGTTGGGATGGGGCGGTTTCCCTCAATGCTCGCTCCTGTGGTTCGTTCCAGTACGTACATTTGAGTTTATATAGGGGGGAGAGAAACCATCTTTAAGGGACCCCCCCCTCCCAGACGTAACCTTAAAGGGGGTCTACACAGAGAGCTTAAGCAGCTCGGTCCACTGCAAGCGTCCAGGGGCTTGGGTTCGACTTCCGGCTCGGTTCCGCTAACCCCCTTCAGACCGGTTTGATCCAGGCCCAAAGTCCTGCTTCTTCACTGTGTTGAGAAATGTGTCTAGAAGGGACGAGTTCCTTTTCCTTATGACATGGTGCGTAGACAACAAGGTTCGCTCTTGGTGCTATCTGGGGAATATACAAAATGACTGTACAAAATGGCGGCGTCAGGGGGAAGGTGAGAGGTATACGTATATACACAGTGTTGATTGGCTGGTTGGGGCGTGAGAAAGAAAGAAAAACGTCTCTACCTCCTGTTGGAGGAGGTGAAAGAATAAAGGCAGGTGGCTTTGTCTTTCGGACAACGGTGATAAATCTCTGGAATTAAAAAACGTTTAAAATGAAAGAGGCTGTCACGTCAGCTTCCTACTACTTCAGACTTGGCGGTGAAAGCAAAGCTCCAAACGAAAGCCCAGACTCAGAGAGAGGAAAGGGCGAAGGGCGTCGTCCAATCAGGGCCAAGCCGTGAGGGAAACCGTACAGTCCGCTTCTCGCAGTGATCGCTATGACGACGGCCACGTCCGCCTCTCACTCACTCACTCACTCACTCTCGCACACACACACACACACACACACACACACACGCACACGCACACGCACACGCACACACACGCACGCACGCACACACACATATTGGGCCAGATGCAAGAACCACTTTTACGCACAAATTCGTTCATAAGTCACTCTGCGAGAATTTGCCGCATTCACCAGTTTTCTCGTATTTAGAATTTTCTCTTAGGTACGAACAAAATTTACGAGTGGTCCAGAGCTGTCCTACGAGTCATACGTACAATTTGTACCTGCCGTTCTCCAAAGCAAAACAACTTTGTTTTTGACTAATGGAGTCTATTTCGTTACTTAGAAGAACTGTTGAGTTTGAATATATAAATTACACGATAAATGATAGAATTCATAATGTATAATCATTTTGAGAGTATCAATTGATACAAGAATTGTAGGCCTATATTTGACTGTTTTCTTTTCAAATTGTAGGATAATATCATTCATAATTCATTAATATAATTATATCATTATCATTCGTTTCTATTGAGGCTATGGTATAATACTACAATATCTTGGAAGAGAGCGCTTTAGAGTCTTTAGAGAGCGCGCTGATCTATTTGCAGAGACAGAGACTTCTCTGTCAGTCGCTGTCCAGGGGGATATCCGTTGCAACACCGGACAAGGCAACCTCGCCAATTATGGCACATCATTTTTTCCCACTCCTTAGTTTGAACAGGTCCCTTAATTCCACTGTTGACGCTCTTAAATAGTATGTGCTTTCGCTTACTTATTTCAGATAGTAGTACTTCAATCTCCGAGCTCGTAAAGTTTTTCTTCTTGGTTTTGTTCGGTGCCATTGTTATGAATGACTTTCTATGAAAATGGGGCGGGACGCCTAACCTTATATAGCATTATTGGGGTGTTAATTATGCTAATTCACAAATCACATGAACGCGCACTCATTTAAGAACACGTGGCATTCAGCATGTTTACGTTGCCATTTACGACAGTTTTCTGAAGTTACGAGCGTTTGCTGTATCTGACGTGGAACACTCGTAGAAGTCACCTCACGAAAAAAAATATGAGAAAGATATGATAAAAATACAAAAATGTTCTTGCATGAGGCCCATTCACTCACACACACCGACACATTCACTCTCGCACACACTCACTCTCACACACATATTCACTCTCACTCTCACACACACACACACTCACTCACTCACTCACTCACACACACACTCGCACGCACGCACGCACACACGCACACACACACACACACACACACACACACACGTTCAGGATTGGAATCAGGAGCCCAGTGATGCAGTTGATATGCCACACTGGTTATTCTCTCACTCTCGCGTTCTCTCTTTTGTGGCTTAGCAACAGCAGACAGCCTCAGGGGGAGGGAGAGAAGGCTCCGTCGCTCGGGGAGGGGGTAAGAGAAAGCTCCGTGGCTCTCACTGCTTCTGCTGCTCCTTGGTGGGGGCGTAGTACAGCTCCAGAGGCTTACTGAGCTTCCAGTACTTCTCATTGACCAGCTCCAGGGTCAGGGAGCCATTCAGAGTCTGAGACAGGGAGAGAGAGAGAGGAGGGAGGAGGGAGGGAGGGAGGGGAGGGAGGGAGGGAGAGGAGGGAGGAGGGAGGGAGGGAGAGAGGAGGGGGAGGGAGGGGAGGAGGGAGGGGAGGAGGGGAGGGAGGGAGAGAGGGAGGGAGGGAGGGAGGGAGGGAGGGGAGGGGGAGGGAGGAGGGGGGAGGGAGGGGGAGGGAGGGAGGGAGGGAGGGAGGGAGGGGGGAGGGGAGGGGGGAGGGGAGGGGAGGGAGGGAGGGAGGGGAGGGAGGGAGGAGGAGGGAGGGGGGAGGGAGGGAGGGGGGAGGGAGGGAGGGGGGGGGAGAAGAGAGGGAGGGAGGGAGGGGGAGGGAAGAGAGAGGGAGGGGGGGAGGGAAGAGAGGGAAGAGAGGGGAGGGAGGGAGGGAGGGAGGGATGGATGGAGAGAGGAGGGGGAGAGAGAGGGAGGGAGGAGGGGAGGGGAGGGAGGGGAGGAAGGGGGAGGGGAGGGAGGGAGGAGGGGATAGAGAGAGGGAGGGAGGGGGGGAGGGAGAAGGGAGAGAGGGAAGGAGGAAAGGGGGGGCAGGTTTAGGGAAAAAGGGGGTATGCAGAGAGAGGGGAGAAAGGAGATGGAGAGAGAGGGAGGGAGGAAGATGGGGATTAATGAAAGGCAAAAGGTTTATGATCACGCACTGTGGCCACACTCCAATCCTTCAAGTCAGTTTATCAGAATCGCTCAGACAGACGTGTGGGCGGGAAAAACACCAACAACCGAAACCCCCGTCCAATGACTTCCAGCTCCTGCTCTACACCGCCTCCGATTGGCTGGCCAGAGCGACATCAGAGTGCACTCCTCAAAACCTAAACATTTTTTTTTTTTTTCAAAAAACTTTTTGAAAAAAATTATAATAATTTCAGCGTAATTTATCATCACGGACGGAGACCGCTGCCGCACTCACCGAGAACTGTCCGCCGGGCGCGGTGATGTAGATGGTGTACTGCTTCTCGCTGACATCGTGCAGGCTGACTCCTCCCCCTCCGCCGCCCCCCCCGTCGTCCCCCATCTCCCCGGCCGTCTGTCTGTCGGCCTGCCTCTCCTCCAGGGCGATGCGGAGCGCCAGGTACTTCGACAGGTGGTCCACTGTGGCGTTGGCCGTCGTTTTCACGTACCTGGGGGGGGGGGGGCATGGAGGTTAAAAACAGACGCTGTTATCTCAACGTTTTTCTTCTTGGTTTTGTTCGGTGCCATTGTTATGAATGAATTTCTATGAAAATGGGGCGGGACGCCTAACCATATATAGCATTATTGGGGCGTTAATTATGCTAATTCACAAATCACATCAACGCGCACTCATTTAAGAAGACGTGCCATTCAGCCTGTTTACGTTGCCATTAACGACAGTTTTCTGAAGTTGCGAGCTTAGTTAAGTAATGCTTAAAATGTAAAAATGTAAATGATGTGATTGGTATGAGTAGCCTCACTAAAAATTTAAAACGTACGGCCAAACGTGACATTTAAAGCGCTGACATCTTAACCAACACGTAACACGGCCAAACATCGAGCTCCCCCCCTGTCGAGGCCCCGCCCTGCCTCACCTGGTCTGGCTGTAGTCCTGCGTGTTGACCAGCAGGGGGTGCGGGCGGAACACCAGCTCGATCTCAGAGCCCGGGCCCTCGAGGTGGGGCGGGGCCGGGGGCGTGGGGCTCCCCCGGTCGCCCTCGGGACAGGACTCGTCCGAAACCTTGGGCCGCTTGTTCCGGCTGGGCCCGGCCTCGACGGCGGTGGGGCCCGGGAGCAGGAGGGGCGGGGCCGAGTCGTGGGAGATGTGCGAGCGCGCGTCACAGTTGTCCTCGCCGCCGCTGAAGGTGGTGTTGTCACTCTCCTGCTGCGGCTTCCTGACCCTCTGGGGTCTGGGGGAGGAGGAGACGGACGTCACAACGGGGTCCTCCTAAACAGAGACCCTTCCTCTATCCCCCCCCTGTTCACTTGCACACTCTCACTTTAACTGTGCCGTTAACTGTGACTTCTACTCTGCCCTTTTGCACACTCTTACACCTTAACTGTGTACATAACCATTATCTGTACTGTATTTGTATATTTGTATTTGTATTTGTATATTAGCACTGTACTGTATTGTATTGTATTATATTGTATTGTATTGTATTTTTATTACACTATTTTTATTTTTATTTTTCTAAGCTCTTGTTATTGTTTTGGTTGTATGTTGACACCCTTGCACTAAGGCAAATTCCTTGTACATCGTACTTGGCGAATAAATAATTCTGATTCTGATTCTGATTCTCTCACACAAGTGCACACATACCTACAGGGCAATTTAGACTCTCCAGTTAGCCTAACATGCATGTCTTTGGACTGTGGGAGGAAACCGGAGTACCCGGAGGAAACCCACGCGGACACGGGGAGAACATGCAAACTCCGCACACAAAGGCCCCCGGCCTGGATTCGAACCCGGGACCTTCTTAAATGAAACACTTAAATGAAGGGCTCTGGCAGCTCTGTTATGGTGTGGGGTGCATTTTCCTGGCATGGTTTAGGTCCGCTCAACCAGTCCAGTGCTAATGCTAATGTGGTCGATTCACAGTTCAGTGCTAATGCTAATGTGGTCCAGTGCTAACGCTAACATGGTCCAGTGCTAACGCTAACGGGTCGCAGTGCCAGTGCTAACGCCAACGGTCCAGTCGCTCGCTGCACGGTGCAGTGCTAACGGTGCAGTGCTAACATGGTCCAGTGCTAACGGTCGCCACACGGTGCAGTGCTAGCTGCTAACGCTAATGTAACGCCAGTGCTAACGCGGTCGCTACACGGTGCAGTGCTAACGCTAACATGGTCCAGTGCTAACGCTAACATGGTCCAGTGCTAACGCTAACACGGTCCAGTGCTAACGCTAACATGGTCCAGTGCTAACGCTAACACGGTCCAGTGCTAACGCTAACACGGTCCAGTGCTAACGCGGTCCGGTCGCTGTGCGGCGCAGGGCTGACCTGTGCAGAGCCTGGATCTTCAGGCCCTCCTCGATGCTGGAGCTCAGGGCCTGCTTGTTGTGCAGCCGGCTCAGCCGCTCCAGAACCCGGTCCTGGTGGGCCTCGTACTCGTCCCGGCTCGGGTAGATCTTGGAGATGAGCGCGTCGGAGTTGGGGTCCGGCCGCAGCGAGCGCTTGGACACCAGCTTCTTACGGCAGGTGGGGCACTCTTTGTTCCTGGGGGAGACAGGGGGTTCAAACTCAGGGTTCAAACTCAAACGCCGGTCCTAGAGGGGCCGCAGTGTCTGCAGGTTTAACTCCAGTCCTGGAGGGGCCGCAGTGTCTGCAGGTTTAACTCCAGTCCTGGAGGGGCCGCAGTGTCTGCAGGTTTAACTCCAGTCCTGGAGGGGCCGCAGTGTCTGCAGGTTTAACTCCAGTCCTGGAGGGGCCGCAGTGTCTGCAGGTTTAACTCCAGTCCTGGAGGGCCAGCAGTGTCTGCAGGTTTAACTCCAGTCCTGGAGGGGCCGCAGTGTCTGCAGGTTTAACTCCAGTCCTGGAGGGCCAGTGTCTGGGTTTAACTCCAGTCCTGGAGGGGCCGCAGTGTCTGCAGGTTTAACTCCAGTCCTGGAGGGGCCGCAGTGTCTGCAGGTTTAACTCCAGTGCTGGAGGAGCCGCAGTGTCTGCAGGTTTAACTCCAGTCCTGGAGGGCCGCAGTGTCTGCAGGTTTAACTCCAGTCCTGGAGGGGCCGCAGTGTCTGCAGGTTTAACTCCAGTCCTGGAGGGCCGCAGTGTCTGCAGGTTTAACTCCAGTCCTGGAGGGCCGCAGTGTCTGCAGGTTTAACTCCAGTCCTGGAGGGGCCGCAGTGTCTGCAAGTTTAACTCCAGTGTGTATGAGCTGTCACTCAGGTCACTCAGACGCGCGCGCACAGCGATGAGGAAACGTGCACGTGCACAAGGACATGCGCATGCACGTGCGCGCACAGAGAACCACACCAGAGACAGCAAGCAGGTAACCTGACATAAGCAGTGTGACAATGGCACTGGAGATCAACAGAGGCACTGGTGTGCGCACACACACACACACACACACACACACACACACACACACACACACACACACACACACACACACACACACACACACTCACACACTCACACACACACACACACACACACACACACACACACACACACACACACACACACACACACACACACACACACTCTCTCTCTCTCTCTCTCCTCACACACACACAGCGAGAGGGCGGGCTGGTCGTACCCGGATCTGAGCGCTGTGACGATGCACTCTGAGCAGAAGCGATGCAGGCACTCTTTGGTCGTCATGGTGTTCTTCAGCATGTCCAGGCAGATGGGGCACATCAGCTCGCTGTGCAGGCTGCGGGGAGACACGGCGATCTCCGTGCCGTCCATTATCGCCTCCTGCAGGCGGGGAGGGGAATAACACACAGTGGGCCAGTGTCACTGGCTGTACCGCAGGTGAGCTCGGGCCACACATTGCTAAAGGTAGACGAGGACGAGGAAACCTATTTATTGATCGCACAAAACCAACACATGACAACAAGAATGTGATGTGGCAGTAGGCTACCTTTTCTATGAAAAAAACAACTAAAAACATTTTGCAGCATATTCAGCGTTACCAGGGTAACGCTCCATCAGAAGCTTCATGACGGGGGAGACAGCACCCTACTTCTTAAAATTAGTTTTTTATCATTTTTCCCCGTTTTCCTCCCAATTTAGTAGTCAATTCAACCCTCTATTTACTTTGATTTTCCCTCCCCTCATGAGCCCGCCGCCTGTCCTCTGGGTCAAGCTAATATCCTCCGAGACAGAACTTTAGCACCCAACTGCTCTTTAGGAACGCCCTTACTGCTCCTCTGTGAGCTCGTGCCGACTTCCTCTCCCCACCCCTGGGGCGGACAGTCAAATGCCACCCCCGATCGGGGCTCCCGGCCAGAGTCGGACTGACGCAGTCGGGTTTCGAACTACAGTAGGCAGCTTGCATCTTGGGCGGAGTGCGTTAGACCGCTACGCTACCCGGGGCCCAGAGCAGCCTACTTCATCTCAACCACCTTTGAGGTTGTCGTATGCACTGTGTGTGCCCAGAGCAGGAGACATCCACAGCGGGGACTGGGAAAAGGAGCCCTTTGTCCAATCTTTCTTTAACTAGTGCGGCAGTGTTAGCATAATGGTTAAGGAGCTGGACTTGTAATGCAAAGGTTGCAGGTTCGATTCCCAGGTGGGGCCACTGCTGTTGTGCCCTTGAGCAAGGTACTTAACCTGAATTGCTTCAGTTAATATCCAGCTGTGTAAATTGATTGTATGTAAAGGAATGGAAACTGTGTAAGTCGCTCAGGATAAGAGCGTCCGCTAAATGCCTAAAATGTAAATGTAAATGTAAACTGACTTCAAACGGACGTTAAGGGCTTGCTGGAAACACGTGGGTCCGATGGGCGGATCGGATCGGTCAGCAGTACCTGTGGGGTTCTGTGCAGCTCGTACAGACTCAGTTCCCACGTCTTGCTGGGGTTCTGGGCGTTCACAGGAGCGGCCATCTTGTGTTGTGGGTCCCTGGACTGAATGGGGGGGATGAAACACAGGCTTAGATTCCCACCGGTAGACCACACTACTCCATTTTGGCTCAAGTCAGGTTTAGATTCCCAACCGGTAGAGCACACTACTCCATTTTGGCTCAAGTCAAGCTTTCCCAAGTGCATGTGGGGCTTGACAACACGTCCGGGGGTATGTTTGGAGGCCACCTCTGGAGGTCATGTTTGCACGAAGACCAGCCAATCGAAAACAGGTTTTGATTCACTAATCCTACCATTTTCAGTTTTACATCTAATGATTCAACACCCCCCCCCCCCACCTCAAAAAAACAACAACACCAACAAATTAACAAAACAAAAAAATACATTTCACAAATAATACTGGGACTATAAACTCAAAAACGTTACCTGCATCGAGTCTACAACACATGTCAACATAAGTACTGCACGATTTTGTGTCGTCAGTTAGAAACAGTTCAGATTGGTAAACACACTAAGAAAAAACGTGTGTAGTGGTGAAATTGCAACGCTCATTAGACAGACAGGACAAATTAACGCTCGCTAAAGGTATGGCTTTAACGATGCGTCAAATAAATGAACAAGCATTTGACACATGCGTGGAAGTGTGGAGACACTACAAAGACACTGTAACGAGAGAGAGAGAGACAGACAGACAGTCTCTATGCCTTTCCACCGACATTCGCTAGCAGGCTAGCTCGGGGAAGTTGACACAATGTGGTGGCAGATGAACAAGCAACAGGTCTAAAACGCATTCACAAGCGTCTCACAACGGGTAACCAATGGCACCGCCGTTGGGGAGTCCTCAAAATAGCCTGCTAACCCACCCAGACACCTAGCATTTCCATGAAAACAAAATGCCGCAGCACACTATGTCATACACAGAGACGGACAACTGGCAGGTCAATGGCAATCTTTTAAAAGCAGTTGTTTTCTGAGTGGATACGCACACTCCAGCACTTCTTCAATCCTGCTTTTCAGTTCAAACAGCGGGCTAGCCCACGGATAACGATCCGTAGCATTCTAAGACAGTTATAACGTTAGCTAGTGCCAAGAGCTGTCAATACAAAGCTACTGCATTATTATTTACCAGCCGCCGCTGTTGTAAACAATGCTAGCTGGCGAGCTAGGTTGGCCGGCTGTCTGCCTTCTACGAATCTGGCCAGCATAGCTACCTTCCATCTAAAATTAACCTTACTCACCGTTAATCAAAACTCGATCTGCAGTTCGCGGTGCCTTCCCACTGTATTTGACAAAGACAGCACTGCCCCTCGTAACACTTTGGAGCGCTGTTATTGTCGTAGATTGAAAAAAAAACTTCTCGCCGAGGTTAATAACAACAAAAGTGTCAGTGTCGCTGCACTCGCTCAGTGGCAGACATCTTTCTGCCGGATGTGCACCCGAAGCGAGTTCAACTTCCTCTGCATCAGCATCACGGACTGACAGCGACGCCTTGTGGTTTATTGAAGGAACTGCGCCGAGATTACTCCGGTCCAGAAAAGCAATCACACTGGCCCGTAATGAATCGGCCCGTGCATGTTCCTCTTGCCTTTCGATCGCAATTCTGTCTGCGCGAAGCGTGGTATTTCCAGAGGGTATTCAAAGTACTTTGATCACGAAATGAAAATCAATATGAGTATTCCACAGAGAAGATACATTAAAATGAATAAAATCTCCATCACCCAGGATAGTTAG
>JAINUG010000337.1:267500-297500 GCA_029706075.1 Aldrovandia affinis | reverse complement strand
CAAATATCTACAAATATGCAACGATATGAACGTTTATCACCCATTACTTTTAACAAAACCCCATTAGACAATCATATTGAATTTCTATCATGTTAAAACTTGTACTCTTCGTTTGTTTGGTTATCTCCTTCGTGAAATACTTATTTATAACAAGTTAATTGTGTTCTAATAATGTATGGGGGACTTTGACGATATTGACGTTATCATGAATATATCATAGATTAACTGTTTGGTAAAATTAAAAAAGAAACGGTGAACTATGAAACTGGTGAAGTCTGATTAAATCCATAATTTGTGCACCTGCGCGTGACATCGACACACGCTCAGGTGGATTTGAGCCGTTAAAAAATACCCACACGAGACCGACCATTCCCTGCGAAAACAAATGTAAAAATACAAATACGCTGAGTTACCGGTCTCAGCGTTAAAGTTTGGTGATGCTCAGGTTGTTAAAGGGGGTAGTGAGCAAGGGAGCAGCACGAATGAACCTGCTGCCTCAAATGCCCTCTCCGCCGGAAAGGAATCCGACGTCAGTCCGGTGTCTTGAGAAAGAAGGCGCGTGCAGGTTCCATTGCCAATCGATGAAAAAATGTGAACCACCTCAACTGACGTTACCTCGACCCTAACCGCCGTGCCACCGTTAACCGCCACTATATCGCGTTCTTAGTTTTGCGAAGAACCGTTAAAAAAAATACTGCAGCGCTTGTTTTTAAAATAACTGACCGCTTGAAAAAAGGCAGGTGAACCCCTTTCATTTCAGAAGTTTTTTGTTGGTATATTATTTTAAGCCAGTTCTGCGCACTTTCACTCATAAATACAAATAAAAAACTGGGCCTACCCCAAAGAATGAAACAAAAACTCAAGTTCAAAGACTGAACCATGAAACCATGGTCAACTACTGACCACAAAACTGACTCATCATAATCCTAATCCATAACCAATTCTCCCAAATCGTGTCTAGTTCTATTACCTCCTTAGTTTTCTTCTACATTTTCTTTCTTTATTTCTGTTTCTCCCTCAGTTTCAGTTGAATTCCGTGTCCTGTTTTTGTGTCTAATGCTCCCCCTGTGTCTCCATGTTCCTCTCTCTCGCTCTGTTAGACCCCTTCTGTCCTTTCCCTCTCTCTGTCTTTCGATTTCCTTTTCGATCTCTCTCCCTCCCTCTCTCTCCCCCCCCCCTCTCTTTCTCTCTCTCTCTCTCTCTCTCTCTGTATCTCTCCTCATTTCATGCAGGACTGGGGTTACCTAAGAGACTAGTCTTCAATGGAGAAAATCTCTTTTGCTACAATAAACTCAGAGGCAGAGGGGAGAGAGGGAGGGAGGCGCGGAGGGAGGGAGGGGTGCAGAGAGAGAGAGAGAGAGAGAGAGAGAGAGACGCAGATGCCGGCTGGAGGGGGACACAAAATCGAAAAAACGAATAAGTGTCTGTGCTTGTGTGATTTTTGCGTCGATGGTCAGTCTGTTGAGTTATCAAACTCGGCCGCATCCGTCCCCACTGGCTCGGCAGCTTGTGGACTCCTGTGTTGGACATTTTCTTTTTAAACGGGCTCCCCCAAAGTGCTCAGACGTTTTAGGCAAAAGTTCACTCAGCGGCCCATGGGGACTTTTTTTTGTGTGTGTTTTGTGCGATTTTGATTCAGGGTTAGGATTATTCAAATTGCCCCTGTCCCTGTGCGAATAACTCACAGAGTTGCTCTGTGTGAACACTATACACACTACGGCATCAGAGCTGGTTTGCCTTGAAATATATCAGAGCGTTAGAGAGTTTGTTTGTTGTTTTCTTTCCCATCCGTAGAGCAGGCTAAGTGAAAAGGTTCTCCAAAGCTACACTGTTTCCTCCGTGTAAGAAGCCGATAAGAACCCAAATCTCTCCCTTTTCCAAAAATAAATCTCAGTTTTATCTCATGAGGAATTATAACCATAACCAGGGACTGCTGGCCGTGTCAACGAAAGTGATAATATACAAGAAACTGGAGCGATTTGCAGTTGTATCTGTAACATAAAGCATTGAAATGGCGTTCAGGCAGATGGAAATATGATAGCACAGATACTGTATGTCGTCCTGCGTGGGCCTTTGAAGATGGCACCGACCACATGCAGTCCACAACCACATCATTTTATTCTTATTTGTATGTTGCATGCCAGTATACATTTGCATTAGCTGCGGTAATGACTTAATCAGATTATATTACTCTGAGCTCCTCGGCATTACGAATTGCGCGCGCGGGGCGGGCAGGGGGAGGAGGGGGGTTTACCCCGGCAGATTGTCCGCACCTCGGTTCAATGAAGTTATTTCCAGGGCCCTGTCCATCTGTTACCGTGGCAGCGGTGACCGCCACGTTGCCATGGTGAGGTCCACACAAAAGGGCGTGGCGTGGGAAAGAGTCCAGGGGTCAGGAGTGAGGGTCGCGGGGTCAGAGGGGGTCACAGCCAGCTGGACAGCAGACAAGAAAGGGATGAGGGTGAGAAAAGAGGAAAAGAGGGAGGGAGAGGGATGGAGGTTAACACTGGTGCTGGCTGACTGGACCCAACAGGACATTAACATTGAACTGGGGGTTGGGGGGGGAGGATAAAAAGGGATTCAGAGAGGGGCCTAGTGATCAGCCTTTTTTGGGGGGCCGCCTGCATCGCAAACTATACCCACTGGTGTCTAATCGTGCGTAGCATTTGACAGGCAATTGACTCTGGTCAATGCCCAGTGCAAATGTTGCTATTGAGGGACACAGTGGGCCTTGCGCGCTGGAAAACTGACACTCAGGGACACAATCGCTTGGTTTGGTACGTTTGCATCCTGGGTTGCTGGGATTTTCCCCCCTGAAAAAGACAAAGAAAAATCCTCGTGAAACAATAAAACACTATGGGAGAGCCGGCGTATCAAGGTTTCCTCAAAGCTCCCCAGATCTATCCTTCCACGTGAAATAGATCAGACGAGTTTTGGCCCGGATATAATTCAGAGCTATCGTCTGGCAGCAGTGTCCGAAAAGCACTGCTAATCAAAACTTTTCAAATTTTCAAAAATTCCTTTAGTTAACATTTTCAAGACACCAATAACAATAATATAAGATATCCATACACAATAAATACTGTTCATTAAACATACAGCTAAAAAAAACAATCCGAAAGGCAAAGTTCAAGAATGAATTTCAGAGATAGTAACACATATGAATTGGGGGAGATAGATTATAACATAATCGCATCTTCAACCCCCCCCCCCACCCCCCACCCCCATGAGACAGGCTGAGACGTGAGGCCTTAATAAGATTAGGCTGAGGCATGCTAAAACACGACAATGTTACTCTAATGCACTGTTTGACATCTTTTGTATATCTCCAAAAATACTTGTCAGAAAGAGATGAGGAACAAAAAGTTTTAAAACATTAGAATGCAAACGCAGATATTCCCAAAGAAGGGAGAGGGGGGGGTAAGGGACAGAAAAGAAAACAAAAAACGTGGCACAAGATGACGGCTCAATCTTTGCTGCTTTAATACAAGTGAGCAAAAAAAATACAAATAAAGTAGTCAAATAAAATGTTTATTTTATTTTTGTATGAATTGAGGATTCTCAAACAGCGTGACTGAACACAGGGGAAAAGGTTTTGCGGCTTGTTCACCTGAAAAACTGTTCCGCTGCGTTCACATTGAACCTCAGTTCAATGAACCAACAGTTGGGGTAAATGGCAGGTACTTCAGTTCAAAACCAAATTCTCCTGCGTGGTGTGCAACAAAACAAAACGTATGCTTTTGGTCATGCTTTTGGCGCAGTGACGTGTCCCACGGTGCCAGATTGACTCTTGACCGTGTCAGTGCTGACCGGCCTGGTGGTTCCATGGGGTGATGCATAATTGGCCGTAGCACTGCCCAGGGAGGGAGGGTTACAGTCAGCAGGGCAGAAATGGACTTCAGGACGTCTCTCATTGGCACTACTGCTTCTGTCCAGCATGTCAGAGTAGCATTCAGGCAATTCGGCTGGGTTACAGAAGATGGCCAAAATGGAAGATTAACGATGTCTGAAATAAATTTTACAAAAAAGCTAGTCGGAGAAGTTGTGGTTCTGTGCGGCTCAGTAGGTAGAGCATGGCGTTGGCAACGCTTAGGTTGTGAGTTCAATTCCCACTGGGACCACATATACTGGAAAAATGTATGCATTCACTACTGTATGTAAGTCGCTTTGGATAAAAGCGTCTGCTAAATGGCATATATTATTATTATTATTATATTATATTATTATAAGTTGTCTCGCTAAATTGTATTGTGAACAGAATGCGCTTTTTCTCCCGGTTGGGTCTGATCCTTTGGTTGTTCCTTGGGGTCTTCCTTTACCTTCTGCTATGGTCAAACACTAATGCCTAGCATCCGTTCGGCCCATCGTTTACCTACAGTGTAGAGAATATCCAGCACCGATCCTTGCGGGACTCCACTGCCCACAGCCCCTAGCTCAGATACAAGAGTTATTCTACAGCCTTCCTACAGTTAGTCTTTGGATTCTACCTTGCAGCCAATTTTGAACCCACTGTGAAATAACTCCTGTTAATTCCCACTGAATTAATTTTGACAATGTACCTCTCGTGTGGTCACTAAGTCCAAATATATAATATCATAAAACCTGGTTCAACTCAAAACACTTTGTAGCTTCTTCAAAGAAGTCTAGGAGGATTGTTAGGCATGACCTCCTCCCAGAAAAAAACATGTTGGCTATTCCTTAAGATGCTATTATTTTTCAAGGAATTTTTCCCTAATGTCCCCAATAATATACTGCAGAATTTTACATGAGGGGCAAGTTAAACTGATAGGCCTATTGTTCCCTGGATCAGTATTCAAACTTCTGCACGGGGGAATTAAATAGAATCAAAACACATAACAATGCTGTAGCTAGCCAAATGCTTAGTTTGACTTGTATTGGTTTTGAAAAATCACATTAGTCCTCATGTGAAGTCCTCATCAAGGAAGAGGACTCCATGGGTCAAACTGAAAACCACCACCTTTTTAAGACACAACACAATAAAATACATATATTTATATCAATATTGCAATGTGCAGTGTATGGTGAGAGAAAGATTTAAGAATGTCTTGGGATTAGTCTTTGTGTCATTGGTCATTGTCTGCTGTTTAGAAACTGATAGGGGAGAAACCATGAACTCATTCAAAAGAATATGGAGGACCTGTCAAGACTGATCGGGTAGATGTAATAAGTCTGTTCTGGATTCTAGTCTGTCCTGACAAACTGGCAGCCCGTGAGTTTCTTTAAGAATTTGTTTCAGATTTTCTCCCATTTTCTCCCAATTTAGTAGCCAATTACACCCTCTATTTTTCATGTCAATCTCCCCCTCGTATTATGAGTTCACGGACTCATGTTGGCTTCCCTCCCCTCTCCCTGGTGCAGACAGCCAATTGATGCCCCTGGTGACACTCCCGGCCAGAGCAGACTCTGGCGCGGCCGGTGAAATCGAACCCCGGTTGCAGTAGCCAGCGTCGAACATTGTAACCACTAGACCACCCGGGATGCCCTCAGCCCGGCGAGTTTCTATTGGTCAATTTTATGTATGCGATCCTTCAGTCTGGCATGCCATCACCTGTTCATCCTCACAAACCCTGCTGGTTTTTGCTGGTTTTCAGGTGGTTTGAGTCATTACATTACATTTAGGCTCTTATCCAGAGCGACGTACACAGTTTACATTTCTTTACATACAATCCATTTATACAGCTGGATATTTTACTGAAGCAATTCAGGTTAAGTACCTTGCTCAAGGGTACAACAGCAGTGTCCCACCTGGGAGTTGAACCTGCAACCTCTGAGTTACAAGCCCAGCTCCCTAACCTTTGCACTACACTGCCAGTCCCCTGGTCGTTCCGTGGCACTGTTAAGTTCATTAAAGTCTGGTCTCCTAGCAACCTGGAGGTATGAACTGACCCTATTGGAGGGAAGCAACAGCATTCTTCCACGATAAATTCCATAATTTGGTGTTTTGTTGATGGTGGTGGAAAACACTGTCTCACTTGCAGCCCCAGAATCTCTCTGAGACGGCCATGGCATGTGGTTCACATCGTTTTCAAACCATTCAGTGACCAATCGTGCCCTGTGGATGGGGGCATTGTCATCCTAGAAGAGACCACTCCCATCAGGACAGAAATGCTAAGTATGAAGGTTTCATTAGAACATTGACACTGTTACCTGCTGCAACCCACACCCACATACACTCACCCCAGACACTTTGACAACTCCTGATGATAAACTAAATTCTCTCTTGACATTGATGGGGACAGGACACTCCGGCTCCCCCTGAACTCTACGCCTAAGTATATATCTGTCCAGGTGAAGGTATATTCTGCACTTTTGTTAAAAATCGGACTGCCGTGGACTCTCTCAGCTTCATTTGTGCTTGAGTAGCAGACATGAATCTTGAAATCTCGCCGCAAAATGGCCGACATCTCCATAGTATAGTTTGGGGTTTCTACAAGGGGAAACCAGGACGTTTCTCCATGGGTCCACAGATCTTATGATTTCATTTCGTCCTGTTGTCTTGACTAATGAACAGATTCTTAGCATAGCGTTTGAGGGGAAAATGGCTGACAAGAAGAGCAGTGTGCATATCGGACTCACGCCAAGTCAGAAGTGGTGCTTGGGGGATCAGGTGGATACCACACTGTCATGAGTATAAAACATACGAATGTTCTTTTGACGATGTTGTGTTCTCAATAACGGGGTAGATGGCAGTTTTGCAGGCTCTGGAAATGACCCACAAACACTGTTGCACCAGATGACAGGGAGTTGGATTTGGCTGGTGGTCGTTATATTTACACTGCTTGAACAGGGCTGCACTTCTTCAGTATTGCATTTACTTCATTAAATGCTCCAGTACCATCTCACACTGTTGACAGATCTCTTAAATTAAACATAAAAGGGGTTTGGGTTTGTGGGGCAGTTGAATCAAAAATGCCTAGGGAAGGCACAATAAATTAGCGAAAGCTTTATTTTGTAGATGGAGTGACAAAAAAGTATTTCCCCTTTCGCCCCCCCACTTTCTCTCTCTTGCTGGGGTGTCAGCGCTGTGAAAAAAGAGGAGAGTGTGGGGTACGATTAATCACGGCGGCTGAAAGAGGACGAAGCTCAGACGTGGGAGAGAGAAAGGGCCGTTTTTACCTTGAACCCTGGCCACTCCGTCTAGAGGGCGGGGTCAGCAATTGTGCCAGTCTCAGACGGGGTCACGGGGGGGAAGGAGGGGGCCGGTGCGAGGGGTGACCCGGGGGTCAAGGGGGAATCGACACGGGGGGACGGTGCGGGGGTTGGGGGCAGATGCTGAATGTGCAAATGCCCGCCAATCGAAAAAAAGAAGAAAAAAAGTGCTGATTTACATTCCAACAATCCATCACATTTTCCCGCCTGTGTCTTGGGAGATGTGTGTGTGTGGGGGGGTGAATGTGCTCTCCCCTGACGAGAAGGTAGAGTGCCGAAAAAGAGAGAGGAGAGGAGTGAAAGACTGAAGAGTCTGAATGAACTCTCCACAAAATTTGTGAATGCCTGTCTCATTCCATTATTCATGTGTTTGGTCCCCTTAAAGACATGCACTGCACTACTGGGCCAGAAACGTGCATATAAGTTTCAGTTTAAAAAATGTATAAACTATATTTTATATAGGCTATATGTATATGTATATGTATGAGTGTGTGTGTGTGTGTGTGTGTGTGTGTGTGTGTGTGTGTGTGTGTGTGTGTGAAAATGGAGAGACGTTTCCAGATGCCTAAAACAGACTTTGAGTGATTTCAAGCGACAAGAAAAACCAACAGCCAAATTTTCGCCTTTGTAGAATTGTACAATTTAGTCACGATAACTCTACCTCCTCTCCACAAAATATCTTGCGCATATGTTTCTCATGGATATGCAGACAGTATTGTACTGTACATTGTCATTTATTATCGGACACCCTGAATGAGATGACTCAATGAAAAACACGTTTTTTTGTTCACAAAAAATGTGATGTTTTCTTTCCGTTTCTGTAATGCTTGGAAAAAAATGTTTCACACACACACACACACACACACACACACACACACACACACACACACACACACACACATATCCATATATATATATATATTAATACATTACAGTGATAAAAATGTACAGAAAAAAAATGTATTTAACATTTTAAGATAATATTATTTGTTATATTGCACAATTTCCAATAAATTAAAAGATATGAGAGACAAAATAGCACAGAGAGCAGACAAGCTCACCCAGGGATTTTCGCGTTCATACGTGCGTATTAATCATACAGAGAGGATCCACCTAAAGAGCCTTACATGTCATAGAGCTCTCTCATTCATTTTTAAAAATAATTTGTTTTCCAATTTTACCTCCCAATTTGGTAGCCAATTACCCACTGTGCTTAGTTCAATCCCCCTTCCCTCATAGTTCGCTGCCGTAGTCCTGTGACCGGCAGTGACAAGGGCAAAGTGCTACCTCCTCTGAGACAACACTCGTCGTGCTGTCGACTGTAATTCCGGTATCCCAGAACCACTCCTGTGCACAGCAAACTGTGTGTGTCGGCTACCCTCCCCCCCTCCCTGGGGGCGGACAGCCAATTGCCGCCCTGATGGCACTCCCGACCAGAGCCGACTCTGGCGGGACGGGGAATTGAACCCCAGTCGCCGTGGCCAGTGTCGGACGTTGAAACAACTAGACCACGCGGGAGGCCCCTAGCTCTCTCATTCATGATTAGAACCAGGGGCCCAGGGATCGAGCTGGTATGGAACACTGGTTATTATAATCTATACTCTACGTCTCTCTCTCTCCCTCCTACCTATGGACGAACTGCATGTTTGTACCCTATAATGTACTGGTAAGTGGCCGTTATACTGAATACTGACATTTCCACTGCACTGTTAATGTTCTTTGCGTTGGCAAATTACAATAAAAATGTAATTTATTGTTTTAGAAATGCGTTTTGATTAGGAGGTGTGTTTGTGCCATCGAGGCTTAACTTAGACAATAATCGATTGACCTGCACACCAATATGTGGTACTACATTTATTATGGAGCACAAACAGGCAGAAATAATTCACTTGAAAAGAAATCACTTTAATTTGCAGTTTTGTGTTTTTCAACTCTTTTTTCCACAGAGGACCTATTTGCACATACGCTCACTTTTGTGTCATTCCAAGTCCACCATCATCAGCAATAAATTAACAGCGTAATCAAAGCAGGTTCGCACAGTAAACGAAACCCACGATACAGCTAGGCTGCGCCGAATTCCCAGGACCATGATAATATAATATAATATACACCATTTAGCAGACGCTTTCGTCGAAAGCGACTTACAGTAGTGAATGTATATATTTTCAGTATATGTGGCCCCAGTGGGGATTGAACCCACAACCTAAGCGTTGCCAACGCTGTACTCTACCAACTGAGCCACACAGAACCACGCTCTACCTACTGAGCCACACAGAACCACATACTCAACCATGACAGATGAGTATGATTTGGCTAGGGGTCCCATTCCGTGCAAATACTCGCTTTAAAGGGAGGCTCCTACAATCTATCATTGACGTCAACATCAGTAGGTTCTGACCATGTCTTCAGCTTTGACCACCGAAAAAATACATCACCTCCCATCGCTGCCAGCTGGATGCAAATCTAAACTAGCCATCTAAACTTTGGCGGTTTCTCATTCAATCATGTCACACGTATCGAAGCAGCGGAGATTTCTTTTTGGCCGTTTGCTATGTACTGTAGGTCGTTTGGTATAGTTTAATTTATTTAATTTTCTAGCAAAAAAGTATCTAACTAGTGGCCCCCAGCCATACCTGATGGAAGATCTGGGTCAACTCGCTGAACCTCGTGCGCTCATTTATTGGTTGGTAGATTTCTTTTTTTATCAGGTATGGCTGCCTGTGCACCCCAGTCATGGAAGCTCCTTGCACTGTGACTTCCTGTTTTGTTGAAAGCTTTGCACCTACCACCTCATGTGACTTTTTAAAAACTTTAAAATTGTAAAAGAAGAAAAAAAAGTCTAAAATCCCCTGCGTCTCAGCCGCAGACATTTGTCAAGAGTCAGCCCTCTTGGCAGTTTCCATAAGCTTTTCACATTTGTAAAATGCTGATGCTGCAAATGCAAATGCAAATGCAAAATAAGTAATAAAAAACAATATACAGAATTCAATCTGAAGGCACTGATGGTAGATGACAATAATAACAATAAGTAAAATATTACTACAGAGCATAACTGCATATGGTTAACGGAAAACTACATTACAGACCAGAATCTGCTGTACTGGGTTGTTTTGCTTTTGTCAAGATCTCACAACTGTAGTATGCTCACATTGGTTTGTAGTGTCTAAACAAATTATTTTAGAGCAATATGATTATCCTTTTTGTGCATCAATTAAATATACATCATTTTAAAAAGTTGATTAAAATAAAGGTATTTTACCTTCCTAGACACTCCCATGTCACCCCCCTGCTCACTACCCTCCACTGGCTGCCTGTTATAGCTCGCATCAAATTCAAGACATTGGTCCTAGCATACCAGGCAGTCAAGGGATCAGCCCCAACATACCTCCTCAAGATCTTCAAACCCTACACACCTGCCAGACCTCTCCGTTCTGCTACCTCAGGACACCTAGCACCTCCCCCCCTCCGCACCTGCACTTCCTGGTCAGGTCTCCTGTCGGTTCTGGCTCCACGATGGTGGAATGACCTTCCTGTGGAAGTCAGAACAGCTGAGACCCTGGCCACCTTCAAGCGACGACTGAAGACTCACCTCTTCAGGGTGCACCTCTCCCCGTAGTCCGGTTTTTGTTAACTTAGGGACATAGTTGCTTAGTTTACACGTCTACTTGTTTATGTATTGTATTAGGCTTAGGCATTATTTCCTGCATTGAGTGCTTTACTGCTACCTCTGAATTGTGGCTACAGATTTACCTACAGGGTCCTAGTTTAACTATGTGGTTGCTCCTAGCACCCAGGAACTGTACTTCCCACTAGGGTGGCTTTCAGCTAAACTGTTCTTGACTACGGTTAACACTTTGTTGTACGTCGCTCTGGATAAGAGCGTCTGCCAAATGCCTGTAATGTAAAAAATGTAATGTAATGTAATGTATTTTCTAAATCTCTGTTGGCCTTGTGAACTTGATAAACACATTTACTCTTCCAGAAAAAAAGGCTAGCATATTAGAACAAACCTATATTAGGAAATACTTAATTTATTTAAAAATATATGAAAACTGGCACAGTAGGATTAAAAGCATTTCGCATTCATGTACCCCTTTACCGAGGTCACTTACGGGTCAGACAGAAACACACAATCCGATTCCCATTCCTATATAAAACATATGCTTACAACTCTTTAAACATTGTCATTTGAAATTTCCCTCACACTAGCTACATTGTCGGTGTGTCTCTGCCGCCGTCGGTAGAAATCACACACGTTACAACGTCCCTATTTTTCCAACCCATTTACAGTTAAAGTTAAATCCCCCTGTCTGGCAACCCTGTTCAGGACATCCTGTTCACTGTTCACGCTCAGACCGCTTCTTCGGGTGCGAAGTCTCGCGATGTTTTGTTTAGCGCCTCGCTTTAGGATTGAGACGGTGAAAGGAAATCACGCGAGAATTGCAATGAGTTGACTAGATGCCACGTCCGAGAAAGAACAGTGACTGGAGAAGTGGCATTGTACAGGCAGCAATTACAACAATACAATAGATAAACAAGTGCTTTATGCGTATTTGCACCACAGAGCGCTAACGGCAGCACGGTCCTACCAACTGGTAAGAATTGTATTGCTTTGCAGGACATCATTTTGTAATTCCTCGGTCCTGCGACATGTTCTTACCAAAGCTAGTCAGCTTGCTCGCTATCTTAGCTCGCTTAGTTGTATAGAGTATTGGTTGCCAGCTAGCTAGCTGGCTTACGTTGTTTCTCATCACTTACTTTACCCAGCGATGAGCATCCAACCGACTAGCAGTCTAACGCATCTTCAACAGACGTTCGTAGAATTAAGCGTCGCTAGACTTGCCGGTGCAGGATAACGTAACGGCTCTTATTTTGAATTCAGCAACTTAACGGTAGTTGGTTATCTAACTTAGCTTGCGTGTCTCAGTCTCAACTGACAACACAACTGTAGCTCATGGTAACTTAGTTGGCTGGCTTCAAGTGTTTTTATTTTTTACCGTAATGAACAAATGACTCAGCTCGGTATGGAATCGTACGCAACACAGGTAGCGCCGGTATTTACTCAACTTCTGTCGTGATATATCTTTCTCCGTCCTCGAAGTATTTGCTCAATTGTGTTCCATTTGTATCCATTCAGCCTACCTTGCTCGTTAGTCAGCTATGCAAGCCAGCTAGTCACCCGATGGACTCATTCATTGCTTGTCCGCAACAGAGTTCATTGTAAAGTAAAGCGCAAATGATGCAATAATATAGTCGGTGCAGTTCTTGCCATATGTTTTGTCATCAGTGGCCTGTCATTGGTCTAACTCAGACCGGACTGTTGTGTGTAATGAATACTTGTAATGTACAATCAATTAGCATATTCGACTTTCGCACGATGTAAGTCTGGAGTCTGTAAGATTGGAGCCGAATGCATGGAGACTTTGCTGCTTGGAGTATGCTGTGCCAGTCCTGTCGCAATAGTATGCAATAGTAATCTGTGCTAAATCTGTCACAGTGCACTATGATACAGTGCCACTAAGTCATCAAGCTGTATGTTGAATGTTGAAGGTGCAGTGTTTTTGGCTTGAATGAGTTTGCGGACATCAATATTTTATAATATCCCAAGCCTGCAGGTGCAATGTGCAGTGTTTTTTGCGATAGTCTTTGTGTGCCCTGGGTGCAATTGGTCGTCCCGGCTCCAGGGGCGTTCCTCGGTGCTGCTGATGTCGACCCAGGACACTCCTGGCCCACTCCCACGGTGGACATGGACACGCCCACTCGCACGGACACGCCCACTCGCACGGGGGCGGCGGCGGCGGTTGCCATGGCCACTCTCACGAGGCCCCAGGGGTGAGGATGCACCACGGCGCCAGCAAGTGGAGCGCCGAGGCCAACCTGCCCCTCGAGGAGGACTCGCACGCATGACCATGGCCACGCCCACGAGGGTGGCCACGCCCACAGCCACGGGGAAGTGCCCCAGGACTCGCACGGCGACGCCCACGAAGACGGTCACGGTCACACCCATGGAGCAGAGCGGGTGAAGAGGGATGCGGAGGGAGAGAAAAGGGACATGGTGGAGCTCTGGATGCAGGTACAGAAGTCTGCTCTGCTCACTCCTTCACTCCCTACTCGCGCTCTACTCGTTCCCTGCTACCTGTTCCCTACTCACACCTTGCTGCCTACTCATTTCTTACTCTCTCTCCTCCTCACTTTCTACTACTACTACTACTACTCACTACCCATCACTCTCTACCCTCATCACTACCCACTCCACCTCACACCCTGCTCTCCCATGCCCCCCCCAAGCAGCACTGATCCCTGATAAGTGCTCAGCCAATGGGGTCGCTCCACTTGAAGTACACGCCCAGCTGATCTGAGATCATTGTTTCTCTAGAACACAGGTGTCAAACTCATTCCATCGAGGGCCGAGTGTGTGCAGGTTTTTGTTGCAACCAATGCACTACACCAGGTGATTTCACTAATTACCTCACTTCTTCAACCAAGGGAGGGACCTAAATGAAATCACCTGGAGTAATGTGCATTGGTTGCAACAAAAACCTGCACACACTCGGCCCTCGATGGAATGAGTTTGACACCCCTGCTCTAGAAAGTAGTGGCAGAGCATACACGCCCAGCCGATCTGAGATCATTGTTTCTCTGAAGAGCAGTGGCAGAGTGAGTGGTATCGGCTCGCAGCCTGTGCTGCAACACTAGCACACTGCATTGGGTGTGTGAATAGCATTGTTAGTCTGCATGTTGGCATATGTACGAGGCCATACCATAATACACAAGCGTCACACAAGGCCTAAAGTCCTAAAGTGTGCGCACATTCAGGCAAAGTCCCCAGGACACTGCGTGTTATTCTCCGGCCCTTTGTTCTGTGTGTACAGCCTTGGATAATGACGTACGGCCAGGTCACAAACCATGTTCATGTGCTGTTCAAGCTGAATGAGTCACTTTCTCAGCTCAATGAATTTTGCTGGAATAAAGGCAGCAAAGCATGATGGGAATTGAAGTCTGGCGAAAGGTTGGCGCAAAATTGCAACGAACAAGAAAACGGGCCTATGTGTGCGCTGTGTTGCATGAGCCGTTCCATGTCACCTCAGGCGCGGGCGAGTGCCTAGTGCCTTGAAAATATATGCTTCTTTGCACCTAATGGTTTAAGACAGACTTGTTGTCGCTGAGATTTCAGGGAAAAGGTAGTGCAGTAATGACTGTTTTCAGGAGTCGCTCCTGGAGACAGGAGAACTCGATGCCCCCGTCGTGACTGACAGTCCGCATGATTAGAGAACTTTCCGTGGCTGGATCAGTTTGTGGCGGCACCCTTCACTTATGAAGAGGAAGCACCTGCTTGTGGGTTTACCTGTGAAGGCCTATGCCTGTGTAAACGGTCCTGTCGGTCATTCGGACACGATTGCAACGCAGGCAAACAAAATGGCTGCCTTTAATGTTTAAGTTCATTTTCATCAGTGAACGATCATTAATCATTAATTATTTTTTTATTTGCGAGAAAAAAAAAAAAAAAAAAAAAAGAATAACTAGTTCAACAAGCATGAAAGCAATTATTCAAGCATTATTATTGTGCTATACGAATGTTTGAAACCACCATTAGTGTCTGTTTACCCACGTGGTTAAATAAATTAATAATATAATGACTATTGTAAGCTCAGCAGTGAATCACAAGCCAGGTCTCGAGTGTGTCTCTGGGTCTCGGTGTGGCTCCAGGTTCGAGACGAGCTGTGGTAAACTAATCCGCCTGCCGATGATCCGTTCTCTCCCTGGGTCCTGACCCGAAATCAGGCGATCGGTGCCACTCTGCTCATCAGCGCCGCCCCCTTCCTGATCCTCTTCCTCATCCCGGTCCAGTCCAACACCGACCAGCACCAGAACCTGCTCAAGGTTCTGCTGAGCTTTGCGTCCGGCGGGCTGCTTGGCGACGCCTTTCTGCACCTCATCCCTCACGCGCTGGGTGAGTACTGGACCCAAACCGGTTCTGATCTTGTGGACCCCTTTAAAACCGACTTGTGTCACCCTGTCTGAAATGCATTGTGCTCTTAATTGAGTCAGTCTGACATGCTGAAATTTGTGCTGTAAAAGTGTGAACCTGCTGGACTATTAATGGTCCTCTCTCTCTCTCTCTCTCTCTCTCTCGATTCCTTAGAGCCCCACTCTCACCATGGCGACAAGGAGCCCGGCCACTCACACGCCAGTGCTGAGTCACATGAGCACGGCCACTCGCATGGTAGGAGCAGAGATTCTCTACAGTGACAAGATGTGGAACGCCATACAATGGGCTTTGGAAATTCATTTCCTGCCATGTGGCTGTTTTTTTTTTGTTTTTTGGTTCAGGCCCAGATAAAATGCAGCATATACCTTTCCTGACTCTCTAACTGGCACACAAAATATTGTCATGATATTTTTAAAGATACTATAGCTTTAGCTTTACATACATTATATGTATCTTATACCACCCTCCCGGATAAACCACCTGTCATGAAATCAAATAAAATGTATTGGTATATAATTTTTACAAATACATTGTCACAGAAAATATGCAGTGATGTTTACTGTGGTTACACTTTGTAAAAGGAAAAAATATATATATATTCAGTGTTATGTGAACAAACCTCTTGTAATCTCATAATGACTCTCCTCTTTCTAAGACGTGGCAAAGTGCATTTTTCTCAGTAATGCAGTTCCACGTCTCGCCTGTAGGTGGAGCCCATGGCCACATGATGTCGGTGGGGCTGTGGGTCCTGGGTGGAATAGTGGCCTTCCTTATGGTGGAGAAATTTGTGCGCCTTCTGAAAGAGGGTCACGGTCACTGGTCCCACTCCCACTCCCACGGTAAGTACCCACTGCTGTTTCAGCCTTAAATGCTTAAACGTTTCCAGCACAAAACCATCCGATTCTCTTAGTTTAATGATCCGTTTCCAGTCTTATCTACTGTGAGGTGAGCAGATTTCCCCCCAATCAATTTTGTGACGACCACGTTCGTGTTGCGGTCGTTGAGCGAATATCCCGACCGTGACTGTCGGCCGTTATAGTTGACAGAGTAATGACCGAACCCCCCGCGGTATGTACAGGTGTTTGTTTTTATGCATCTTTGTGTTTGTTTTCTTTGTTTTCTGCTTTTGTAGCACTTTGAGATTTACCTATAATGAAAAGTGAATTATAAATAAAATGAATTATTATTATTATTATTTATTGTTAAAAATAGCAATGCAGGTAGAGGGGAAAAGAACGCAGGTCACAGCGGCCGTTAAAGCCACAACAGGGACTCGCCCCAGAGAGCAGGAGGTGTCCCCAGAGTGCGGGGCTCTGATGGGTGTTGTCCCGTTAGTCCACACGGGACCGCAGCTGACTCGCACCTTTTCTAATGACAGCCACGCCCAAAGCAAAGGAGAGTGATGGAGAGGAGGAAGAGGAAGAAGAAGAGGAGGAGAAGGAGAAGGAGGAGGAAGAAGAGGAAGGAGCGAAGGAGGAGGAGGAGGAGGAGAAGAAACCTGAGGAGGAGGAGGTGGTGGCTGCGGCGGCGGCGGAGGGAAAGGAGGGCATTAAACAAAGGAAAAAAGAAGGAACAGATAAGAAGACGCCAGTGAAAGAGGAAGAGAAGAGCTCAGGTGAATACCTCAGTGTGAACAGTGCGCTATAACCTCTCAGTGCGCTATAATCTCCTACAGTGTGCTATATAATCAGTGCACTATATAATCTGTGTGCTAAATCTCCCACAGTGTGCTATTATCTCAGTGTGCTAAATCTCCCACAGTGTGCTATAATCTCAGTGTGCTAAATCTCCCACAGTGTGCTATTTAATTAGTGTGCTAAATATCTCACTTCCCACAGTGTGCTAAATATAATCTCAGTGTGCTATAATCTCCCACAGTGTGCTATATAATCTCACAGTACTTTAAAACTCACACAGTGTGCTATATAATCTGTGTGCTAAATCTGTCACAGTGCACTATAGTCTCACAGTGCCACTAAGTCTCTCAGTGCGCTGTATGTTGGACTAGGTGCGTAGGTCACATGGCTGCATACGTAACCTAAATTGCTTGAATGAGTTTGCATAAGGACATAAGAATGCTTGAGCACAACCTGACATGCAGCTCATCTTGTTATTTACATTTTACATTTTTTTAGGCATTTATCAGACGCTCTTATCCAGAGCGACTTACACAAATTACATTTTTTTACATACAATCCATTTATACAGCTGGACATTTTACTGAAGCAATTCAGGTTAAGTACCTGGCTCAAGGGTACAACAGCAGTGCCCCACCTGGGGATTGAACCTGCAACCTCTGAGTTACAAGCCCAGCTCCCTAACGATTACACTACAGTGCCAACATTGATTGATTGATTGATTTTATTTGACAAATAAAAAAATACAAATACACAAATGTGCATACAGTACTAAAGAATTCGTCAGGATATCGCAATAAAGTCACATGACTTATTTCCATTGCGGTCCTGTAATGGAAACAACTTCACATGTATGCACTCTGTGAACAGCACACGGCGAGCTTCCAGGGAACCGGGTATGGAAAATGTTTCCACGCGATGATTGTTGTCGTCGTTTTGTTTTTTGTGCCTCGCGCGCTCCAGACATCAAGGTGTCGGGGTACCTGAACCTGGCGGCCGACTTCACGCACAACTTCACCGACGGGCTGGCGATCGGGGCGTCCTTCCTGGTGGGGCCCGCCGTGGGCGCCGTCACCACCCTCACCATCCTGCTGCATGAGGTGCCCCACGAGATCGGGGACTTCGCCATCCTGGTCCAGTCTGGCTGCACCAAGAAGAAGGTGCTCCAGTTCACTCCAGTTGGAGTCTGACTTCATTTCTCCACAGTTTCACAGTTCGATCGATCGATTGATTGATTTACATTTTTATATTTTAAGCATTTAGCCGACGCTCTTATCCTGAGCGACTTGCAAGATGTGCATTGATACATGGTATGATCAGTCATTGTTTGGGCAAATATAAATGTATATTTATTTGAAAGTTTAAAATAAAATATCTATACATGCAGCCTGCCTGCACTGATATATACAGTCATATATATATATATATATATACACACTCTGGCTGTGCCTTTGAGTCTCCAGGACTAGAGCTGGGTTGTAGAAGCCTGGGTCTGGGTCTGGGTGAAGTGCTTTAGATATTTATGTACCACCTTGTGGAAGTTTACTATGTTATTATGTGTCTCCCTTTCTCTTCCTCCTGCCTCCCTCCCTCTACTGCTCTCCCTATCCTTTTAAATTCACCCTGTATCATCTCTCTCCTCACCCTCCCTCCCTCTCTTCTCTCCCTCCCTTCTCTCTCTTGTCTCCTTATCACTCCTCTCTATCTTGCTTCTCTCCTTTTCTCTTACTCTCTCTCTCTCCACTTATTCTCATTCTCTCTCTCTCACCAGGCCATGTGTCTCCAGCTCCTGACGGCCCTGGGGGCGTTGGCCGGCACCGCTTGCTCCCTATTGGCCGAGGGAGTGGGGGCGGCGGCCACGGCCTGGATCCTCCCCTTCACGGCTGGCGGCTTCGTGTACATCGCCACGGTGACGGTGCTGCCAGAGCTGCTGGTTGGCCGCTCCACGCTGGGACAGTCGCTCATGGAGATCCTGGCGCTGCTCTTTGGCGTGGGCATGATGGTGCTGATCGCCGAGTTCGAGTGAGGGAGCACCACGGAGAGAGGGAGGGGGGGATGGAGAGAGAGGGAGGAGGGGGGGGAGGTAGAGACGGTTTGAGCTTCAGGCATGTGAGCGCAGAGCAGGTTTCAATGTAGAAAATGAATTTCCCCCTTTTTTTTGCGAGCATGGCAGGAATGAGGAGAGAGTGATGAGATATGTTACCGAGGGGGAGGAGAAGAGCACAGTGTCTCTTGGTCACAGAATGGAGAGAAAGTCCAAAGAAGGACTGCACTGTGTCAATAATAAATAAATAAAATACAGAAACAACAAAACCTAAAAGCGAATGTCATTTCAAAGTGAGAATCTGAACTTTGTACTCCTGGGCGGCGGGATGAGGACTTAGTCAGATATCAGTGGGAGGAGTCAGCTGAGGTCATCAGGCTGTGATGGAGAACGGGTGAGAGAGGCAGCTTGGGAGTTGTAGTCCAACAACCATCCATGCCGACACTGGTTTACCTTACAGCACGCGAGATGTATTTTTTATTTTCCATTTTTCCTGAGCTGTAAACTTTTCACTTGCTATAGCTGTGTAGTATAAAGAGGGAGGGAGGGGAGGGGAGGGGAGGTGAATGTTCCCTGACAAGGTGCAGGGAGCTGCTGAGAAATCTGCCAGACATAAGCAAAACAGCACGCAACTTTCATATTATTGCTTGTTTGTATTTAGAAATATTTCAAGTAGACAAACAACCTAGTTTCTTTTTCCTTTAAAAAAAAAACTTTAAAAAACTGAGAACTTGGGGAAATTGTATATTATGACATTCTGACAGTTTATCGTAGTGATGAAAACGAATTTAAAACTGCCACACAGTAAGTGCACTAGTCTTGAAATGGACCATTTTGTAATGGAGGTGGCAAGTGCACTGCTCATGTGTGAAAGAAACATCACTTTTAGGCTTACTGATGCAGCTTAGTAGCCCAGTCAGTTTGCACTTATGTCAACTGTATGTCAGGAGACGCACAGACGCAAAGGGTTTTAAATAAATAGAATGTTGAAGTTGTCACTGGGCAATGTGGGGTCTTATTGCAGTTTTTGAGTCAGCCACTAGGGGGAGATAAATGCTTACGCTTCTTGTTCAAAGCTGGATTTATTGTGATTTGTGTGTGTTCTATAAGAATGTGCAGAGCAGTTGTATTTTTTATTGGACCAAAAGCTTCTGACAAGAGGTTAAGACGTGGAAGGCAAATTACAACTTTTCTTTGTGATGTCAGTTTTGTTTTTTTATATTAACATCACTGTTGTAAATTAAATTTGGTAAAAGAAAATGAATACACAGTAGGCTTGTGTGTTGACTGTGTATGTGTGAAATTACTTTCCTGTCACTCAAAGGCCCGTCATTTTTTTAAAACCGTGACTTTATATGACCTTGGGTGGAAAGTACCAAAGACGGGCACATTGGTGCTAGGATATCCTGTCTGTCGAAGCCTTTCGGGCGAGAGTCGTTTGGACAATCAGCGATGCGACTATTATGTATTATCGTAACGAAACTCTCACCGGCCTTGTGTGCATGAACAATACTGCGTCTCTATACGGCTCACACCCACACTCATTCCAGTCCAATCTGAGACGGGGAGGGAGGGAGGGAAGGAAAGCGGGGAAGATGGGGATGAAAACAAGGACAATCTTTTTGTTACTTTGTTTTGTGTTTTAGGGGTTTTTTTTAAATTGAAAGTGAAAATAAAGAAATTGGAATTTTAATTGTCTCTTTTCTGCTTCGTAATGGTAGCCACGTGCTCGTGTGTGTGTGTGTGTGGGTACATTTTACATTTTAGGAATTTAGCAGATGCTCTTATCCAGAGTGACTTACACAGTTTACATTTCTTTACAATCCATTTATACAGCTGGATATTTTACTGAAGCAATTCAGGTTACGTACCTTGCTCAAGGGTACAACCGCAGTGCCCCACCTGGTAATTGAACCTGCAACCTCTGAGTTACAGGCCCAGCTCCCTAACCATTACACCACACTGCCAGCCTGTATAGTGAAGCTGCAGGTGGAAATTCTAAATATTAAATGTATTTTCTATATTATTTTTGGGGGGGACAGTTGCAGCCGAGATCCAAAGTGCAGCTGCATTAGTTAAGAACGCTTCTCTGTTAACACTGATAGAGCTGCAGATAAACTCACATTGGAGACCACACTGTGTCTGTGAGCACAGTTCAGTATCTCTTAAATTATTTTATAACACCCCAAAGAGACTTCACACAGCTGTAAGGTTTCAGTGTGTGCAGCAATAAGGGTGTGGGGCCAGATGTAGTCAATAGACACTTCAATGGGCCTATGGGCATCTTTAATATCGTTTATTGTGTCTTTAATGTTTAATGTTATTTTGGGGTTAATAGTTATGTCATTTCTGGGGTCGTGTTTCAGTTGTACAGGAGCAATTTTGATCTTTAAATAAAAGGGTTAAGAAATTACCTTCTTTTTTTTGCCTCTCGTTCAACACCTGTCTCCCATAATCTCCAGACCTGTACCCGATTTGAGTCGTGCCGTTTTTAAACCACGGCGCGAATACTACTGAACTTCAGTCACCAGGCGAACTATGACGCGTTGTCTGACGACAAGCTTGTAAATGGCGCTATACTAAAAACAACAACATTGACTCAGTCAAAATCTCCCAAAAACGCTCCCAGAAATTCTTGCTCTTTAATGTTCCCACGGCTCTGATGCCCAGGGTTAAAACCAAAGTTAGCTCGCTAACCAACTAATCCTGCTTCGTGAGACATAATAATGATAAACAAGTTTTGACTAAGAAATCACATTGAAATTAAAAACCTCTTTCACTAGCGAGACCTGACCAACACATGGCAAACGCAGTACAGGACATATACAAATATCGCATCCACCGCACACATAGCCTACACAGTAACAAAACAATCTAATACGTCCATTATGTCAGAAGTATGAAAAAAGTTACGAAGTGCAGCTCAGCGTAGCCTGACGTAAACGATATCTGTTTCAAATCAGGGAGTGAGATGAAGGACTCGAGATTGAGTTTGGCTAGCAGCTTATTCCAGGACCAAGGACCTGCTGATGGAGGAGAGAAAGCTGAGCAAACTGGAGAATGATGAGGAGGGGGAAGGGGAGACAGTTGGATTAACCGAGCGAAGGGGGGTAATTGGTCTAAATCAGTCTGCGAGGCTGGAGCTCAGAGCCTTGTCTGCTTCTTTGCTGATCCGGCGAGAACAACGCGGTCTATTTCTTTAAAAAGAATCGGGAATCCTTTCCAGGAACATTTGGCAGATTATCAGACCTGCAGGTTGCTGTGGTCACTAAACTCTGGCACAATGTGACGTCAATGGACAGGGAAGACAGACACCCCCCCCGTTTTGGTGAACCCAACATCCCAAGGTTTATAGGTCTATAAACCTCCTCGTTTTAAATGTTCAACGTCTGCGGTGCCTGTTAACCTTCCATTTTAACGGTTAATTCAGATGAACCGTTGAAAACTAAACATGACACAAACACAAAACATATATTTCTCTATCCAGAAGGCTTTTCTTTAGTCGTCGTTGGTCTTTCGCGTTATTTCTTATGACCTCAAATTTAAAATTAATTTAAGGGAAGATTAAACCTTTTGACAGTATTCTATGCTAACGTTATATGCCACGCAAATTGTTCAAGTACGTTTGGAAGTAGGAAACCCTCCGAATAACAGGAAACCCTGTCAGCAAAAATATGTTATGACAAACACGAAAGGGGAAGAATTCCGATTAATACTGTTGCTGATCCATTACTACTACATCTCTCTGGCCATTTGTATTGATGTAACAAGCCTCCCTCTGTCGGTAGTCAACCCAAATAAGTAGCAATCTGGCCATTTAAACACAAGACATTTCTAATAAACAGGTTTTAAACTACGGAAAGCGATTTTAAACATCACATCCGACCTTGAGTCAACAGATTCGCAGGACTCCAAGTTAAAAGTTGATTTTGGCCCATTTGCTCGTCATTTTGGCTCTTCGCACTACAGGACGGGGTCTCCAGCAGAGCCAAAATGGCAACCTTTTCGCTAATCTCCAGCGAAATCTAGCCCAGTTTCCAAACAGAGGGGGGAGGGCTGTCGACAAGGCGAGGACTGCAGAGAGGAAGAACAGGCCTACATTCTGTTTTTTCGTGCTGTTTTGGTTCTCTATAATTTTCACCGAATAACCGGTAACGCAGTGAAACCACGGTAGCTAGCTACCGAGATAACGTTTTCAAGCCTATCGCTGCACTACTTCCTCAGTGGATTGTGCAAATGAGTAGCTGATTTGGTAGCAACACAGATTACAGTCGATAGCTAGCTAGGTGGCTGTATAGCTAGCTAGCTATGTATGATGTAGCCGCTAGTCTGCAATACATGTGTTTTAGACCATAGTAGGATTGTGTATCTGCTTTAATTGATGTTTTACAAATCGCATAATAGCGTTAATAACGTTTGATTTCCTATCAGCTATCTGTGACTTGTGTCCGCGAGATTGATGCCTCCTAGCACCGCTCGCTAGCAGCAACAATGGCTAACAAGTCGGTTAGACATGGGCTCCATTAAGATCCACACATCTAAATAGGGAACAGCGATTGAGAATCCGTCGATAGCTCACCAAACACCGCGTGTATGTATTTCAATAAGCATTTTATATCAACTTGTTTTTTTGTTTGTGGCGCTGAAAGTCATCATTTTGTATAAAGTACCCATTGTTTACAACGCCACCGCCAGCCGAGCGGCCTTGCGTCCGCGGTGTTTAGTTTAGCACCTTGCGGGATCTGGACGCTGAACTGCGGACAGTCTACGTAGCTGCGACCGGGGTCCGTCATGGGCGACAGCAGAGGTAAGAAATCACATTTGGTGGAGGTTGCTAAACGATGTTGTGCTTTGGTGTGAACTAATTAGCACAGGAGTGCGCTGAGTCCGTACAGTGTTGTGATGTTATCTAGCTGGCTGGCATAAATAGCGAACACGCTCGCGTAGACTGCGTTTTCCTGCTGGTTATCGCACTCTCTTATCTTCTCTGGCGAGACAAGTTAGTGTTATTTACTCAGTAAACTTCCCCTTTCGCCTTTCTGCAGACGCCGCTAACGCCCGTTATAGCACTAAACTAGCATTAGCCAGCTAACTCGCTTGCCAAGGTAGCTAGACGAACGCTGGCTCGTAAATGTCTGGCTGTAGTTCATGAATCGCCTGTGTTAGTTGTCCAGGTCTCTGGTGACACTCACTTTTTAACATTGAGGTTAGGTAGACGAGGGCTCTCTTAAACTTGGTTGGTATCTAGCGAGTAGCACACGTCTGGGTTAACGTTGCTGTGCTTAGTCGGCCGGTGTTGCCTTCTGTTTTTTCGTTACATAAGTCTCCATAAAGATATCGCATCTGTAGATAGAGACTTGGATTCGGGATGAGTGGTGTTCATGTGGCGTGCAATCCGATGTTCCCATAAATCGGATTGTATTGGGGTTGGCGCTGTAATACTTGCTAAGGTTGTCGCTCCTTTGCCATCCTCACGTTGTGGGCACGCTAGCCTGCTTATCGCACCAGTGTACCGGTCTCACGATTCGTTCAGAAGAACGTGTTTTCTTAATCTGATTAGAAAATTAAAATGTGACGTGCAAACGTTTGACACGCTGTATTGTCTGAATTACATGCCGGTGCATTCTCTGCATATCATCGCCGTTCCCAACATGGCGATTCATATAATCTCACGTGGTTTAATGGTAAACATTAAGGAGCGATGCGTTCTAGTGTCTTTCTATAGGTGAGACGCATGTTAAGGCACGTTTCCATCCCGCCCGCAGATTATTGGTGACTGACATCAGTTCGATTGGCTTGCAACTCATTGGTGGACTGCAAATTCACCCTTGATCGTGAATAAGTATATAGTGATCGACTGATAGGGGTATTCTATATCATTACATTACAGGCATTTAGCAGACTTACAGTTTACATTTCTTTACAATCCATTTATACAGTTGGATATTAACTGAAGCAATTCAGGTTAAGTACCTTGCTCAAGGGTACAACGGCAGTGTCCCACCTGGGGATTGAACCTGCAACCTCAACATTACAAGCCCAGTTCCCTAACCATTATACCACACTGCCTGCCGGCTAGGTTTTCCAGATGGCTTGAACATTGCCACCAAAGTGACGCTTGCAACCAGTGTGTTTTTAAGGTGCTGTTGGCTTGCTAGTTTTATTGGGGGATAGGACAGACTGTAGTCTTGCTTGTGTGTTTTTTGTGTGATTTTTGGTGTTGTTCACATGACACATGTTCCCAGTCTGTGGAGGTCCCCCAACCCTGGTCCTGCAGGGCCACAGGGTTCTGCTGGTTTCCATTGTAACACTTGTAGCTCTTAATTGGCCAATTGGAGCAGTCGTTTACGCAAGTGGCTCACATCACCTGGTTTCTTGGGTCCGAATCGGTCCCTGATTTTAAGGTGGGAACGAAAACCAGGAGTTGCGGTTTGGCACCGGCGCGTGGACACGTCACAGCGGTGGCGTTCGCTCTCCCTCCGCTGCAGGGTGGCCGGTTCAGCAACCAGGCCAGACCCACGAAGCCAGGCGAGGTGAGTTAACTGCGTAATCGACGACTTTTAAGTGCTGAGTTAACAGCGAAAGCCAGCAGGCCCTGCGGCCCTTCAAGGACGGACAGGAGGGGAATACCACCGCGTTCTCCTAACCCCTACCATGTTAACCCTGGCTAAGACACGGCCTGTCGTGTGACAGGAGTCCAGGGTTTCCTGTCTAACCCTGTGATTGGGCAACAAGGTACCGTGACACCAAAGAAGTGGGTGGAGCTACAATTATCTGTCAATCACTGACATGTTTTCAACCAATCAAAAAGGTTTCTTTGGGGGGCCCCGGGTGGCGTAACGGTAAAGGCACTCGCCTTGAGTGCAAGTTCTTTGCTCTTCACAACAAATCAAACCGTTGGTCTGAATCCGTGTGTTACTGGTAGCCTGTGGTAGCTCCACCCAGTTTTGGTGTCCTAATTCCTCATTCTCCCGTCGCTAGTCTAACTCTCCCCCTTCAGATTCGCGCAGCCCAGACAGCTCCTCGGTCTCCTCGCCCCCGTCCGCCCAACGTTCGCCCCCCCAGGTGCCCTCGGCGGCCGCCATGACCTCCACCGTCAACAGCCCAATCAGCAGCATGGGCTCGCCCTTCTCCGTCATCAGCTCCTCTCTGGGATCCCCCTGCATCCCTGGGACCCCCTCCGTGGGCTACGGGCCAATCAGCAGCCCGCAGGTGAGCCCCTCCCCACCCTGCTCTCCTCTCTCCCCCAAAGCTCAAGTGAGGTCTTGTTGAATTTAGATTTAAAAAATGAAAATGAAAAAAAAAAAAAAAAATCTGATTAATACAATTTGGAAGCCTACCTTAGACCTTTAGTGACTTTCTTTTCTTCTTTTTTTTTGCGAGTACACAAAAATAAATACATATTTTATGTGCGCATCGTGCCAGAGCACCTCAAAATAAAGGAAATTATGTCATTTATCTATAATAATAACAAATAAAAAAAGTAATATATAATATATGCCATTTAACAGAGAATGTAAAGAAGTAGAGATTTAGAGAAGTAAAATGACCCCTGGTCCTACCCATAGCAAACTCTCCACAAAGAGCAACGCTTTGAGGGCGATCTGGTGACGCCCTGTTGTGAAGAATTGGGAGTATTGTTTAACTTTCATTTGAAATGTGCCGTTGATTTGAAATGCTTACTGTGCTTGGCTAAGCAGATGCATCTCTTCCATGCGCACATATCCTCCATCATTACAGCTTTACGCTTACAGGCACACTGCTGCTCATGTGTGTTCTGTATGCGTCCTTGCCACCCTGCGTTTGCACCTCTCTCTCTCTCTCTCTCTCTCTCTCTCTCTGTCTGTCTGTCTGTCTCTCTCTCTCTCTCTCTCTGTCTCTCTCTCTCTCTCTGTCTCTGTCTCTGTCTCTGTCTCTGTCTCTCTGTCTGTCTCTCTGTCTCTGTCTCTGTCTCTCTTTCTCTCTCTCTCTCTTGCTCTCTTGCTCATTCTCTCTCGCTCATTCTCTGTCTCTCTCTCTCTCGCTCATTCTCTGTCTCTCTCTCTCTCGCTCATTCTCTTTCTCTCTCGCTCATTCTCTCTTTCTCTCTCTCTCTCTCTCTCTCTCGCTCATTCTCTTTCTCTCTCACTCTCTCTCTCTCTCTCCCGCCTCATTTTCTCTCTCTCTTGTTTTTATTCTCTTTCTCTCTCATTCTCTCACAGATCATCCTCGTGTTTTTAATTCACAGATCAGTGTGTATTGCAGGAGCTCAGAGGTGAGGCATTGTGCCGTTTCCCCTTTCTCTCTCGCCCTTTATCTCCCCCCTTCCTGAATCACTCGGGTAGTGGAAATGTCCCCCGTTTAACCTGACGCGTGTCCGTCTGTCAGCAGCGGGTATCCAGCGACTGCATGCTCAAACAATCAATAGTATCGATCAGTAAATGAGAAGATCATAAATGCACACCTGGACGACAGGTGACGGGTAAAACCATGCTGCTGGGGGCTTCTTCTGAAAATTCATCCTGATTTTTCCACATTCTCTGTTCAATTCCACACTTTGATTAAAGAGAAACACGACACACAGCCTCATGTGAAGTAATTGTGCCAGTATTCTATATCAATACAATATAACCAGGTACTTGGAATGTGTAAGTTGATCAGTCAATCAATCAATAAATATCAATCAATCAATCTTCATTTTTTAGGGTCAGACGGTCTCTCTCTCTCTCTCTCTCTCTCTCCCCCTTAAATGAGTTGCGAGCTGATCAATGAGTGGTCTAATTCTCACTTTAAACCCTGTGCTCCCTTTCTCTCCTTTTGTTTCTCTCCCTCTTTCCCCCCCTCCCTGCTTTCCCTCTGCCCTCCTGCTTCATCTCTCTCCCTCTTCCCCCCTCCCTCCCTCCCTCCCTCCCTCCCTCCTCCCCCCCTCTCTCTCCTCCCTCTCTCCCTCTCTCTCCCTCCCCCTCCCCTCTCTCTCCTCCCTCTCTCTCTCCCTCCCTCAGATAAACTCCACAGTGTCCATGTCAGGCCTGCACGCGGTGAGCAGCTCAGACGATGTGAAGCCCCCGTTTGTGCTGCAGGGCCTGTCCCACAGCCCCGGGCCCATGCTGTCCCAGAAGCGCCTGTGCGCCATCTGCGGGGACCGCTCCTCTGGTGCGTTTCACACGAGGGGCCGAGGGGCGGGGAGAGGAGGGGCGGAGGGGTGGGGAGAGGAGGAGAGGAGGGGCGGAGGGAGGGGGGGAGGGGTGGGGAGAGGAGGAGAGGAGGGGAGGGGAGGAGGAGGAGGAGGGGGGGAGGAGAGGAGGGAGAGGGAGGGGCGGAGGGTGGGGAGGGAGGGGAGGGGGGGAGGGGTGGAGGAGAGGTGGGGGAGAGGAGGAGAGAGGAGGGGCGGAGGAGAGGAGAAGAGGGGGGGGGGAGAGGAGAGGGGGGGGGGGAGGAGAGGGGGGGAGGGGGAGGGGAGGGAGAGGAGAGGAGAGGAGGAGGGGGGGGAGAGAGAGGAGGAGGAGGGGAGGGGAGGAGAGGAGGAGGAGAGGAGAGGAGGGGGGGGAGGGGGAGGGAGAGGAGGGGGAGGAGAGGTGGGGGAGAGGGGAGGAGGGGAGAGGGGAGGGGGGAGGAGAGGAGAGGGGCGGGGGGCGGGGAGGGGCGGGGGCAGGGAGAAGAGAGTAAAATGGAGAGGAGGAAAGCGGAGTGGAATCTTTAGGGAGCGCTCCTTTAGCAGGGAAAGGAGGAGGCGGCGGGCTGGGAAACGGCCGTGGGATCTGCAGCTGTGATTGGTCTGGCCCTGGTGCGGTCACTGCCCGGGGTGTTCTTAACGCCAGCCTTTCGTTTTCTCCTCCTCACTGTGCTACACTCTCCCTCCCCCCTTCTTTCATCTCTTTCCATCCTGCCCCTCCATCTCCCCCTCCTTTATTCCTCTCCCTCCTCTCTCCCTCTCCCTCTCCTCCCTCTCTCCTCCTTTCTCTCCCTCTCCTCCCTCTCCGCCCTCCCTCTCCGCCCTCCCTCTCCGCCCTCCCTCTCCTCCCTCCCTCTCCTCCTCCCTCCCCCTCCCTCTCTCTCTCCCTGCAGGTAAGCACTATGGAGTGTACAGCTGTGAGGGCTGTAAGGGCTTCTTCAAGCGCACGGTGAGGAAGGACCTGAGCTACACCTGCCGGGACAGCAAGGACTGCCTGGTGGACAAGCGCCAGCGCAACCGCTGCCAGTACTGCCGCTACCAGAAGTGCCTGGCCATGGGCATGAAGCGGGAAGGTGAGGGGCATGCTGGGAAAACTTACCGCCAGTTACCGCCGTTCGCATTACATTTACATTGACATTTTAGGCATTTAGCTGACGCTCTTATCCAGAGCGACTTACACAGTTTTACATTTCTTTACAATCCATTTATACAGCTGGATATTTTACTGAAGCAGTTCAGGTTAAGTACCTTTAGCTCAAGGGTACAACGGCAGTGCCCCACCTGGGAATTGAACCAGCAACCTCTGAGTTACTACATTACACTACCACTACACTGCCAGACACACACCATGGGCCATGCTCACGTGTACCATGCTTCACCATAGGATGAAGGTGATCACTCACAATGGCTCTGTGTTTAAGGGGTTGAGTGGACCTAAACCATGCCAGGAAAATGCACCCCACACCGAACTGTCAGAACCCTTAATTTACTCACACACACGCACGCACGCACGCACGCACGTACACACAAGGGAAGAGTTGGATATAAATATGAATACATCCTCTTTTCCACAGTTGAACCCAAGAAGTATGACTTTAATTCAGGCACACCAAGTGCCTTCATTTGAATTCTTCTCAGTGTGTCCTTCAATCAACCATTTAAGTCATGAAGTGAAATTTAAGTGAGGTGAAGTTCTCCAGGGGAACACCAGGGGGCAGCGACAGGGACAGGAGGAACTGTTCTGGCACTACAGAATTGCAGCCCCCCGCCAAACCATTCCTGCCTAAAAATTAACTTAACTGCAAGCTTAAGTTATTTTTCCTATTTGTGTGCGTGACCACTACAGAGTACTGGTTCCAGTACCAGTACACTGAACCTGCTTTTTTTGCCCTGCAGTGTCTCCAGTGGTAAAGTAATGTAACTGCGGGAGGCATTCATTCATTCATTCATTCAGTCAGTGAAGAATACTCAGAATGAAAAGGAAGTGTATGTTTGATCTCACGGCACC
>JAINUG010000337.1:235000-262500 GCA_029706075.1 Aldrovandia affinis | reverse complement strand
GTAATAACACACTCTGATTGGATACACAGGGAGAGTGCGCACAATGCAGAGGTTGGGGCCATTTATGACAGGTAATGACATCACTCCACACAATAACGCCGTTATGACCTTTATTTAATCTTTTCATAAAGCAGTGAATGAGACGTAAACGGTTTTTCTTGAATGTGGCTGAAAGGGGGAAGTAAACTGTAAACCGGTCAGGTCGTTGAGAGGCCTCTGTTCACTGTGGTGTCAGCTCGGCGTTTGTGTGTGTGTTCTTCACCTCTTTCTCTTTTTCTCTCTTTCTTCTCTCTCTTTCTCTCGCTCTCTTTCTCTCTCTCTCTCTCTCTCTTTCTCTCTCTCTCTCTCTCTCTGTCTCACTCTCTCTCTCTCTCTCTCTCTCTCTCTCTCTCTCTCTCTCTCTGTCTCACTCTCTCTCTCTCTCTCTCTCTGTCTCTCTGTCTCTCTCTTTCTCTGTGTCAAAGTGCACGCTCTTCATGCCAGGAGGGGGGGGGGCTTGGTTCTCCACTTGCCTTGAAAGATCACTTTAGTCCCAAAGATGTTGATGAACACAACAATGTATTTTATTTGTGTTATTATCTCAGAAACTGTATGATTTGATTTGGGCTTTTACATTTATTTTTATTATTATTAAAAAAAATTAATACCTGCTAGAAATTGCATGTAAAAAAAAAAAAAAAAAAAGTTTAAAGCCTAAGTTTAAATGAACGCTGTGGGCGTATTCTAATGAGTAACCCACTGTCTCACCACCCAAGTCTGTCTCAGCTCTCAAATTTACGCGATGAACGCAAGTGACAAACCTCCTGCTTTCGCTTGTGAATCGGGTCTCTGCACCTGCTGAGTGGTGACGTTTGATGCCTGTAGTAACCCTGCCCTCCCCTTTCACCTCTCTTTCTTGTCCTATCCCTCCCTCCCTCCCCCTTTCCTCCCTTCCCTCCCTCCCTTCCTTCCCTCCCTCTCTCCCTCCTTCCTTCCATCTCTTGTAGAGTGCTCACGGAGTTGGTCAGCAAGATGAGAGACATGCAGATGGACAAGACGGAGCTTGGCTGCCTGAGAGCAATCATCCTCTTCAACCCAGGTACTCACTCATGTCACGATACTGCCCAAGTCATGATATACCATGACCAACCCAGGTACCATTACAATATATTTTATTGTTATTATTATTATTATTATTATTATTATATTTTTTCCCAGATTTTTTCGCCCCTGATCGGGGTGCCTGGCCAGAGCTGGACTGGCGCAGCTGGGTTTTGAACCCCAGCTGCAGTGGGCAACTTGCATTCCGGTCAAATAATATAATAATAATAATAATAATATAATAATAATAATGCTTTGACCGTTCCGCCACCCGAGGCCCCCACACTGTATGCGTGTGAGAGTGTGTGTGTGAGAGTGTGTGTGTGACCCCGCATTCTAACAGGGGCCGATACTAGGCGAATAAATCGCCCAGTGGGCGTTCACCACGCTTGACTGGCTTCCTCAAAAATGCTTCCGACGTGCTTACAAAATTTTTGCATGGTAAACGAATAGTTCATCATAGATTTTGAGAATCTTTATTATAAATATTAGTTGGCTAGCAGTATTGTTTCCTTCAATTATGAACCGCAAACTCAAACTTAGAAGGCTTTTTGCAATTACGGCCATTTACTTGCGCTGGAAACGGCTCGCAATTTCTCCGGTGTGTTTTCAAACGTTTTTTCCAAACGTATCCATGCGATAAAAATAGCCTTTAAACACAAACATTAAATAAGATGTATGTAGGCCATATAAGTTTAGCTAGCTATAAATATTTATGCTTTTAGGATTAAATAACATATGGCGGTACTGCAGACCGCTGTTATCAGTTTCTCCTCATTCATGTTGAAGTGTCGAACTAGGAACAAAATTTCGGTGTTGTGTTGGTTTCCGCGTGGGAGGTAAAAAGAGCAAGACATGAATTTGATTGGCTCTTACCGGGCAACATTGCCTGAAAGTTCAGAATTTTCAACTTTTCTGGGCCACCGCCACGCCCATAAATCAGACAATCGGTCAGGCACCGGAAGTCGCTCACTCTCATAGAGAATCAATGCATTTCCGGCAGCTCGTTGCCGAATCGCCCCCTGTTAGAATGCGGGGTGAGAGTGAGAGTGAGTGTGTGAGAGTGAGTGTGTGAGAGTGAGTGTGTGAGTGTGAGTGTGTGTGAGAGTGAGTGTGTGTGTGTGAGTGTGTGTGTGTGTGTGTGTGAGTGTGTGTGTGAGAGTGTGTGTGTGAGAGTGTGTGTGTGAGTGTGAGTGAGTGTGTGAGAGTGTGTGTGAGAGTGTGAGAGTGTGTGTGTGAGAGTGTGTGTGTGAGAGTGTGTGTGTGAGTGTGAGAGTGTGTGAGAGTGGTGTGTATTTGTTGAGTAAATGTGCCGATGTCTGTCGTCCAGACGCCAAAGGCCTGTCGAGTCCGGGTGAGGTGGAGCTGCTGAGGGAGAAGGTGTACGCGTCCCTGGAGGCTTACTGCAAGCAGAGATACCCCGACCAGCAGGGCAGGTACGGCACCCAGGGAAGAGCGCCCCCTCTGGTGTGGAGGGTTCCTGCAGTCTGCAGTGGGGGGTGGGGGTTTAGAAATCAATTAAATTAAATCGGTGCTTTAGTAGAACCAGGGTCCCAAGCTTACTCCATTTAGACTTATAAATGGACATAGGAATTCATAATGACGAGAACAAGACCGTTCGGCCCATCATAGACTTGTCATACTTCCCGATATCAGTGCGGAATTTACCTTTAACTGTTACCTTTAACTGGTAAAAATGTGGATGTACCCATGTGGGTGCATATTTAATGTATGTATGTAATAGTGGTGTGTATATTTGTATTTATGTAATATATATGAGGCTTTTTTGTACAGACTGTGGCAACAAATTTCCTGAAAAGGACAATAAATAATCTATCTATCTATCTACCTTTAATTAGTTTACGCATCTGTTTGGCCAAACTGCCAAACGCCCCTTTTTAACAAATAAAATAATGATAAAGAAAACAATAAATAGGACTATTGTGTGATTCTGTGCTGGAGCCAGAATGCCCACTCAGCATCATCTAGTCATGTGATCTTTATTAACCCCTCCCCCCCCAGGTTTGCCAAGCTCCTCCTCCGGCTGCCAGCGCTGCGTTCCATTGGCCTGAAGTGCCTGGAGCACCTCTTCTTCTTCAAGCTGATTGGCGACACCCCCATCGACACTTTCCTCATGGAGATGCTGGAGGCGCCCCATCAGCTGACATAGAGTGGGAGGGGCCAACCCCACCGGCCAACCACCATCCCCCCACCGTCCCAAATCCCCCCCACCACCACCACCACCACCACCACCCCCCCCTCCTCCCACCCCCGTCTGGTCCCGGGGCGCGCCCTGCCGTCTCTGCTGGTTTCAGGTCCCCCCAACCTTTTTTGTGTGATGTTTTTGCTTTTCTTTGGTCTTCTGTGTTGATGTATAATAGTTTCCATAGACAACCGTGCTGTCAAAAATACCCGCGAAAATATCCCCTTTTTTTTGTTGTTGTTTGTTTAGTTTTTTGTGTTTGTTTGTTTGTTTGTTTGTTTGTTTGTTTGTTTGGCTGCGACCAAGCATCCCTCCTTCACTCACTCAGTCACCCACCCACTGACTGACCGACAGACTGAGTGACGGAGCGGCTTCCCCACAGTAGCGGCAGTACGTTCGTTTTACCACTAGATGGCGGAAAAGGCACTGGTAGCGGGGCCCACCAAAGGAGTCACGCCCCCTCTTGCGCAGTGCCCGCTCTTGCCGTCGTTACTTTTGAATCTGTTCCTATGACGACGTACCGTTCGGGGTCCAGATTCGGTCTTCCAGGGGGAAGGGCCCCGGGTTTACCAGGTAGAACTCAAAAGTGACGTCGCCGTCTCCGGTTCCCACAGCGTCATGCGGGTGCCGGCCCACCAGGTGGCTCCAGAGGGCACACGCCCTCTCGCCTTCTGCTTACGTCCCCCACAATGCAGTGGGAGTCAAATGCGTTGGCCAGAACGCTCTTCCCCGATTGGCTCTGGCACGTTTTGGGCCGTGGGTGTCCCTGATCACAGATCCTTCCTTTTTAAGAAAATTATTTTTTGACTAAATGACTAAAGTCCAGCTCTGAGGAGGAGGGGGGGGTTGACTTTAATGGTAATTGTGTACTGTCCTCATGAAATGAGTTTTTTTTGTTTTGTTCGTTTTTTTATGTATTTGGAAAGTCAAGTTGAGCCGTGATTGGCCGCTGCAGCAGACGCCCCGCCCCCCCGAGCGAAAGCAGCGAGTTCAGCTCAACGTTTCCCCACGGGGCGCTGCTGGGAAGAGGAGTCTGGAGCTTGTTGAGAACGTACTCCCATAACCTCAAGGTCTGGACTTCATTTCCCATCATCCCCTTCCAGAAACATGTAGTGGCTGTCTGCCGATAAAACAATAAAATGCAGCCATGGTTTTGAGAGAAAGAAAACATTTGAATGAAGTGCAGAAAATGTGAAGGGGGATGCATGTTTTTATTTGTGAACTAGCCATGTTTCTGTGATGGCCCGTCGACACCCTTCCCGCCAGTATTCGCTAGGCTCCGCCCCTCTCTCCGGTTCGTTGCGTCTTTACAGCTTCTCGCTTCTTTCCCCGTGTGGCTCAGACCCATTCTGTGTGCTGGAAATGGCGGAAATACGGCCAAGGGTATGTTCTACCCTTCACAGAGTGGACCGGTTTGTGCCCGCACGCCCCAGGCAGACCCTCCGGGGGTATTTTTGGGGGGTGTGGTGGTTTGAAACTGGTTAACGGTGGTGACGGGGGAACGTGGATGAAAATGAAGGAGCACAAGCTTGGCTCAGTCATAGGGGTAAGGGAACTCGTAAACTGGTGAAACCAGCAGTGAGTCACCCCCTTTTTAATGTTTTAGAACAGGTATATGCTGGTCTATGCATATTTTACAGCACGCACGCACACACACACACGCGCACACACACACACACAAACACACACAAACGTAGAAAGGTGCTGCCTGTTGATTAAACCCACACAGAAATGGGAGGAGTTTAACCCCTTATTGCCTGAATAAAATAAAAAATGTAAATTAATTTTTTGCTGTATTAAGGTCTTAAGGGGTTTGAGGCTAATTTGCAGCAATCGTCAACAAGGGGTTAAAGGTGCGCTGGTGCGAATGCGTAATAAGGAGAAGGCACCGTGGCGTGTACTTCCTGTAGGGGGCGATGTCATCCGATTTAAAGACTAGCTTTGGGGAAAAGGACGGGCCGGACAGAGTCTGTGTTCTGGTCCTCATCCGTACAGTATTGCCAATTTTAGACAAGCTCGTGGAGCAGAGAGCATGGCGTGCACAGCTATGGCCCCGCCCCCACACAGCTATGGCCCCGCCTCCACACGTTTCAAGTACAAACGGAGAAAATGTCAGCGTTGCAGAATCAAAAGGGTCTCGACAGCATTTCTGTCAGTACTTGGGTGCTACATGATGAGTACAGACCTCCTGCGCACACACACACACACACACACACCTACACACACGCGTAAGGTGCATAACACACACACACCCACACACACACACCTACACACACGCGTAAGGTGCATAACACACACACACACACACACACACACACACCTACACACACGCGTAAGGTGCATAACACACACACACACACACACACACACCTACACACAGGCGTAAGGTGCATAACACACACACACCCACACAGATGTAAGGTGCATAACACGCACACACACACACTCACGACCTCGACAGAATGCAAGTGCACAGAGAATCCCTCATATGCGTGAGAATGGTGGACACTGAAGGCTAGTTTAAGTAGCTGTGTAATTCTAGCTTCGCTCTCCCCCTTTCTCCTTTTCCACGCAAAACTGTTAAAAGGAGTCTGTAGTCAAGCGTTAATCAAAGGAGTCTGTAGTGAAACGTTAATCAAAGGAGTCTGTAGTGAAACGTTAATCGTGGGCAAGTGAACACTCCAGTATGTACGTGACACAGAGTCTATTGAGTGCCATGCTGTTCTTATGAGGTGTCCTGAGAGGTGTGTGTACAGCGGTATTGTTGGGTACAAAACAAGAGCATTGTCTCTACTGTGCATACATGTGTGTGTGTGTGTGTGTGTGTGTGTGTGTGTGTGTGTGTGTGTGTGTTTAGTTGTAATGATAATACCTGTCGGCTGTAGGTGTGTGTGTGTTTATTTGTAATGATAATACCTGTAGGTATGTGATTGATTGAGTGATTGAGTGAGTGAATGTTTAGTTGTAATAATCATACCTGTAGGTATGTGAGTGATTGAGTGATTGAGTGACTGAGTGAGTGAGTGAGTGAGTGAGTGTTTAGTTGTAATGATAATACCTGTAGGTATGCACGTATAGAAGCCTGAATGTAGAGGGCCAGGGGAAAGGTGAAATGCAGAGACTCACTGTCCTCTGATTGGCCCTAGTTCTGTCACATGTCTAATGCCCAGCCCCCTCCCCCATGTGAAATTGCCATGAACAGGCCTGTAATGTGAAACTGCACACATGTATGCCCACATGCACACACACACACACACACACACACACACACACACACACACACACACACACACACACTGTGGGCGTGAGTGCGGCCTCATTAGTGTGCTGTTCGGTGGTTGGGGACGGCTCAGTTTCAGGAGGCCGTGCTCTCCGGAGAACACTCGGATCCCATTACCACGACAACGAGTGGCAGGTGCATGTCAGACCTGACAGTGTCAGACCCCCTCCCCTTCCACCTTAGACCCCCTTCCTGTTGACTTTTTTAAAAAGAGAAATTAAAATCAAAACTTTGACTACCTAGCGCCACGTTTCGGCCGAAGAGGGCCCACAGGGATCTCTGAGACCCCGCCTCTAAGCAGCCCCAGGGCGGGGGTAAATGAACGTGATTGGGCAGGAACTTGAATGGGGGGCGGGGACAGGGGGAGGGGCTCTCCCTCCCGTTCGGAAGCTCGGTCAGGTCTTCCAGATGAAGGTGTCCGTTTGAAAGCTCCGAAAAAAACTTTTAAAAAAAATAAAGGAAAGGGGGATGGTGAAGACTTAACGTGCGACCAGACGACAGCGTATTAGACGGAAAAGACAACGGGGAGGTTTGTAGAGGGGAAGAGCCGCATCTGTGTCTGTGACTCTGTCCCTCCCACTCTCCCGTAGTTTATATCGAGTGACATCATCGTTCTGTTTCCTTGTCTTGTTTTGTTTTATTTCATTTTATTTTCATTTTGTGTTCTGTCATCTTTGTATTTCTGACTCCCAACATAACTGTGGAAAATAATTTAACCGATTTTTTTTGTTGTGTTGTTTGGGGGTAAAAACGAGAAAAATATATAAATGATCATTATTATGGCTTTTGGTCGTTGGATCTTGAACCCGTTTCTGTTTGATGTCAAAGTAAAGGTTGTCATACAGTACCATCTCTGCTGCTGTTGGCCTTTCTGTCAGGGGAGTGGGTCTTGGGAGGCGAGTGGGTGTCTAACTCTTTTTTTGCGGGGGGGGGGGGGGGGGAGATTAAGTTTCACTTTAAGTGTTACAGTTGAGCTTTCATTTAAAATTAACTTGGCAGCTTGCGTGCCTTGTGAAGTCCCTCTAGACCAACCAGACCTCAGACTTTGGGAACCCGGGTTACCTGACACTGGAGTGCGGAGTCCGGTCGATTTTGAAAACAGCATTTGGTCTCCCGTGTGAATGAACATGCAAAATCTTTCACATTTGATGAAAACATATTCTTTTAACATCGCTGAACTCGTTGGTGTTGACATTCTACAAGGAACAGTTGGCTAGTTTTCGGTTCGTTTTTTAATGAGTATTTATAAAATATAAACAAATTTCACCCCCCCAAAAAATGTTGAAAACTGAAATATAAATGTTTTTCATTACATGCAATTAAACGGTTTCTTATTGAAAATGTAAAATAAGTCCCGATTGTTGAATGAATGATGCATCGCGACTGGCCTTCTGGTTCCCCCCCACGCCAGGGGCTCGGATGGTATGGTCCTCAGTCCAGCAGGACCCCCGGGCCCCGAGTGACCAGTGGCGCTGTAGTGCTGCTGCGTGGCCACCAGAGGGGGCGCTGACACATGGTGGTCGCACTGTGCCTAGAGTTCGCGGCGTCCAGGTCTGATGGAATGGCGAGATGTCCTTCCTTCCCTCTCCGCGTTCTGTGTCAATGTATGGCAATTGCACTGTGTCAATGTGTTATTTTCTTCGACACTCCACCTCTTTCTCCTCCCTCTCCCCTCTCTCTCTCTCTCTCACTGTAACCCCCCACTTGGAGGGGAGGGGGGTCAAGTGGGCATACTCAAAAGCAGTAATTTCCCCAAATTATAAAAGAGTTTTAAAGGACATGGATAACTTGGCTGAATGATGTTGGGGCACGTATTTAGAATCAGTAATTATATTTAAATATAATGTGCGTTTGGCAGCACGAGATGGTTTAAACGAGTGCCCTCTAAACAAATCTGAATACGGAAAATCAGCGGGGGGAAAAAATAATTCTCCTTTGAAAATCGCTTAAGTTCCGAAGATAGCTTTTCGAAACGGAAGCGAGGGCTCTGCCAAATGTCGGGCCTGCATTTAATTAATCCGCTTTAATTACAATGACCCATTATAAACAGTTACGCCGAGACATCCGCCTTTTACTTAACTGAAAGTTGTTCCGTGCTAAATTTAGGCCGTACGAGACCCAACCTAAACCTAATTCATTATTTAAAAAACTCTCACTAGGATATATACAGTAGCATTACCGAAATCAACACCTATCTATATAGTTATGTCTTGCGTTTCGTTTTGAATCAGCCGAACTGAAGTGCTGTATTTCCACGCTCGTGCAGGCGTCTCTCCGTGTTATTCGTCTTTAGTGTTGCTTGCACTGGGCATTGCCTCCGTGTTACTGTGCAAACATTCAGCCAAACGCGCACGGAGACGAACTATATGACTACGTTGAAATAAACCACCTATTTTTTCACGTTTAATTTCCCTCTTGAGGAAAAAATAAATACTCTAAAGAAAATCTTGGACTTATTTTTTCTGCGCGCGTGCTTTCCTGGCTGTTCCCTTTTTTCTAATGACGTTTTCGTTCTAAATTCCAATTACCTTTTTGAACTAACACCTTACCTCATAATACGCCTGCTGTCAAGCGATGTTTACACACACAAAAAAAACTGAACTGAATGTCTTGCCTCTGTGCGTTCCTGACGTGGATACTCGAGAAGCGAAACACATTCTTAAGGTGCGATGTGTTTAAATGATTATTTGTGACTGGCCGAGATTCGAGTCGGAAGGAAAACGTGAGGCCACCGTCCGATTTTCGACGGCGGATTCGCGCAGCGTATTAAACAGAGCTATTGTGCAAGGTGCGCCTGTTGTTCAACCCGCGGCCGTTGGGGGAGAGCGCGCACAATCGCCCCTCTGTTCAGCGCGTGCCTTTCCCCGCACGGGGGCTTTTTTTCAGCCGAGTGCTCGAGGGCCGGGTCGAATTGTGCGCGTGAGTTTAGCGCGTGCACCCGCACGCCTTCACGTCCAGTTTTCCACTCAAGGGCAACTAGCAACTTGTTTTCGAAAGGGTGAAAATAACCCTTGTGTCTTTTTTTACTCTTCCAAGACTTATTTTAGTGTTTAAACATTTGAGTTAGCCCCCCCCATCATGTTGGGAAAAATATGCTGCGCATTCCCACCGAATTTGAATAATAGCAAAATAAGGCGCTCTTTGTTCGCTTTGTGTCGTTACCTTTCGCTCTCCCTCTCTTGCCTTCTCTCTCTTCCTGACTGCGTCTTCACTCTCGTCAGGGTCTTTTTAACACCTATCTTAATTTTCTACTCCCCCTCCCTCCTCCTGTCCTCTCTCTCTCTCCCTCCCTCCCTCCCTCCCTCCTTCCTTCCCTCGCTCTCTCCACCTTTTCCCCCACGTGTGTGTGGAGGTATAAATGGTGCCTTTATTCACGGACTGAAATCCCACAGAAGTTTCTTCTTTTTTTTTTTGATTTTTTTTTGCTTTCCCTCAAAAGAAAAAAATAAGTTAGATTTCTCTAAATTAATATTATTGCTGAATAATAAAAATAATAATGTAAAAAAAAAAAAGGCTTTTTAAGTCACCTGCTGGTATTTGGTAGCCCTGGTGTGGCGCTGAACGCAGACCCACACATGAACTGAGAGGTAGAAAGACGTTATTGACCCTGTGCTGGTTGCACAAGCTGTGCAAATACCCGTAGGCAGCCCCTATACCAGGGCTATTCAACTCGGGGCCCAGGGGCCAAATCCAGCCCACTGTGGCCCTTTGACTACTGGGAAACTACAAAAAGCATATATAAATGTAATAAAAACCTATTTAATATGCATTAAAAAAACAAAACAAACGTGACTATGTCCATGTCAGCATGTCGGGAGCGGTTTGTTGTGAGCGTGATAAACAATTTCTTTGCATATTTTTTGCATGATTTTGCATAATTTCTTTGCAAATAAAGTGTCTGTTCTACACTCTGCATCGCCCCCACACACAGACTCCTCATGCCTGTATTGTTATATGATTACAACATTTTTATATAAGTAAGTGGAAAACGTGTGGCCCTTTAACAAAAACTAAAAAAAACTAAAAATCTGGCCCCCGTGAAAAATAAGTTGAAGAGACTGGCCATATCCTGTAGATTCGGGCATCACACTGCTGTGGTAGAGCAGTTAGGGAACTGGGCCTGTAATTCAGAGGTTGCCGGTTTGATTCCCAGGCACGGCACTGCCGTTGTGCTGTAATGAATTGCGACAGTAAAATATCCAGCTGTAAACATTGATTGTATGTGAAAATAGAACAAACGAGCATGTGCCAAATGCCCAAATGTAAATAGACTGGTAACTGCCAAAATAAAGGCAACACTTGAGTAAATGAAGGGTTCTGGCAGCTCTGTTGTGGTGTGGGGTGCATTTCCCTGGCATGGTTTAGGTCCACTCAACCCCCTTAGAGGGCAAGGCAAACTGCAATAAATACAAAGCCATTCTGAGTGATCGCCTTCATCCTATGGTGAAGCATTTATATCCTGATGGGAGCGGTCTCTTCCAGGATGACAGTGCCCCCATCCACAGGGTTTGAGTGGTCACTCAATGGTTTGATGAGCATGGAAACGGTGTAAACCATATGCCACGGCCGTCTTCATCACCAGATCTCAACCCAGTTGAACACTTATGGGAGATTCTGGAGCGGCACCTGAGATGGTGTTTTCCACCACCATAAAAAAACCACACAAATGATGGAATTTCGCGTGGAAGAATGGTGTTGCATCCCTCCAGTGGAGTTCACACTGAAGCTGTTCTGGGGGCTTGTGGAGGCCCAACGCCCCATTAAGACACTCTATGTTGGTGTTTCCTTTATTTTGGCCGTTACCTGCAGATGTTCATGTTCGGTGTTCATGTGAAATGTAGGATGGATCTGCAAAATGGGCAGGCTTGTGAGCAGGAGACAGCAAAATTATGGTCTTAATTAATGACAGAATTTTCCACGGCCATTTTAGAAGTATATTTATAAATCCGGAGAAACGTTTGGAAATTGTTTTGCCACGACGCCAAATGTGAAACGTGATGTTATATTTAGACATGAAAAAAATGTAAGCACTTAAGAAAATGTATTTCTTGAACAATGAACAGATCTAATGACACATTCATAGTAAATTAGGGTCTCACCTTCCAGCCTTACAAATGTGAAATACTTTCAACGTCTGTCAGTACTTTCCCAACGTTCTGTCTCATCTCAGTTTCTCCGTGGTGGTATGTGTAGTACGTTTTTTTATTATTATTATTTTATTTTTTTAAAAAATGGAAACGTGTCACAATGTTGCCAATCTGTGTTGTTTTGTTTCGTTCACGTGGGAACTTGTTCGAATGTTGTGAAAAACCACGTTCGCTCAGCCAGACACGGAATCTGGGCTGAAACGCAGAGCTGCTCAGAGTGAGAACTGTTGTGACACAAGATTCTTTGTCCAGGTGTCACTATTTGCTTGAAATCCAAGCCCAGTTTGGCAACCCCCCACTGCCTGCTCTCTCTCTCTCTCTCTCTCTCTCTCTCTCTCTCTCTCTCTCTCTCTCTCTCTCTCTCTTCCCAAGAGGAACACAGAGGAGAGACCTTCAGGAGGAACCAGACCCAAGAGGAACACATAGGAGAGACCTTCAGGAGGAACCAGAACCAAGAGGAACACATAGGAGAGACCTTCAGGAGGAACCAGACCCAAGAGGAACACATAGGAGAGACCTTCAGGAGGAACCAGACCCAAGAGGAACACATAGGAGAGACCTTCAGGAGGAACCAGACCCAAGAGGAACACATAGGAGAGACCTTCAGGAGGAACCAGACCCAAGAGGGGGAGCCCGTCCTCCTCTGGCCGGCCCAGTGTCTGAGTTTGTAATGACCAGTGGTCAAACAGGTCTGTAATGACCAACAGTGGTCAATGATGTCCCTCCACCCTCCCACATCATCTTTTCTTCTTCTCCTCACTACCCTCTTTCCTCTAGCTTCCTCCTCTCTCTCTCCTTCCTCTACCCACAGGCAGCCAGGAATGGACCCCCATGCCCTGAGAGAGTTTGGGGGGGGGGGGTCTGGTCTCACACAGGTGCTGGGTTCAGGGCTCCTATGTCAGGGCCGGGAGCGCGTCCGTGTGAAGTGCCCTTTCGGGGAGAGCGTGGGTCACCCAGAGGACTCGTGCCCGGGGAGAAGAGGGAGGACCGCTCTTTGTTGTTCCGTAAAAGAAACCCCTCGAGGAACTCTGGGAAATTCGGCGTCCTTCGTTTTTAGAATTCTCCCAAACATTCCGGAGGAGCTCTGCTGAGTCGCCGCTGGCGCTGAGAGCGAGGCCACAGACTCTGTACACTCACCAGCAGCGGTGGACGAAGGACACAAACCCTGCACTTGAGTAAAAGTACAGATACCCTGGTAAAATATTACTCCAGTTAAAGTCTTACATTTAACCCCATTTGCCTTTGAGATGCAGGGCAGTGAAAGTAAAAATAAAATACGGTAATGAGTCAAAGTAAAGTAGACATACTTTGCTAGTGTGCACCACTGCTCACCAGATACTCAGCACTGTGTTCCTGAAAGTCTCCCTACCGTTGAAGGTGAAACATCACACTTTGATGCACCTTCTGAACATTCACTAAGGGGGCGTGACCAAGGGCAGGGCTGTGGCGATGGCATCATCCAGCGGGAACCCGCTGGCCAGTCGACCAGGACTCCAACTGGAGCGTACATTGTGTCACCGAGCTACGCAATGACCCTCGGCTGGTTAGCCCACGTCTCATTCTTCACCTTCACCTGTTCCCTTCTGTGTGCCTGATATGTCACCAATCTGCTGTCCTCCTCACACGCCAGCCCTCTCTCTCTCTCTCTCCCCCTCTCCCTCTCTCCCCCTCTCTCACTCTCTCCCTCTCCCCCTCCCCTCTCTCTCTCTTTCTCTCTCTCCCTCTCCCCCTCTCCCCCTCTCCCCCTCTCTCTTTCTCTCTCTCACTCTCTCCCTATCCCCCTCTCCCTCTCTCTCTTTCTCTCTCTCTCCCTCTCTCTCTCTCTCTCTCTCTCTCTCTCTTTCTCTCTCTCCCTCTCCCCCTCTCCCCCTCTCTCTCTCTCCCCCTCTCCCTCTCTCTCCCCCTCCCTCTCTCTCCTCCCTCCCTCTCTCTCCCCTCTCCCTCTCCCTCTCTCTCCCCCTCTCTCCCCCTCTCCCTCTCTCTCTCCCTCTCCCTCTCTCTATCTCCCCCTCTCCCTCTCCCTCTCTCCCCATATCTCACTCTCTCTCTCTCTCTCACTCTCTCTCTCTCCCCCTCTCCCTGCTCTTCCTGGCCTTTCTCTCGAGAGGCTAAGACAGAAATACAGGCTTGACTGAAAAGAACAGCCAAGAACAACTGACCTGCGAGCACATGGAAATTCCGAGACCGTAGCTGCAATTTTAAACTGCAGTGATACAGCCCCAATAAAGAGTGGAACTGGAGAGACCATAATCTCAGACGGATGGAGGATGAGTCTTTCGTGAGGCCTGCTGATCACGGCCCCATCGAGACCTGTTATTTGCGGGCAGTCTTTATATCTTAAGTGTTTTTAAGATGCCCGCCAGAAGATGGCATTTACTGAAACCTGTGAAATTACGCTGACATTGTTTTCCCCTTCCTGTTTTCAAGACAGGTTGACTCTGTCTCTCTCTCTCTCTCTCTCTCTCTCTCTCTCTCTCTCTCTCTCTCTCTCTCTCTCCCTCCATATCTCTCTCTCCCTCTCTCTCTCTCTCTCTCCCTCCCTATCTCTCTCTCTCTCTCTCTCTCTCTCTCCCTCCATATCTCTCTCTCCCTCTCTCTCTCTCTCTCTCCCTCCCTCCCTATCTCTCTCTCTCTCTCTCTCTCTCTAGCCAATCTTCCCGGCGCCTCCTTGTAGCTTCAGTGTCATCATCGCCAATCAAGTCCTTTCCTCCCCGCTGTTCGCTCGGACATCCTCGCACTGACCCAACGCGCGGTCGCTCCCACCCGACCGCACGCGGGTTCGACCGTCAACCGATGTCAATGCCGGTTAGTCGCCGAGACCTCTGTGATTCGGGGGAGAAATGCTTCCGGCGAGAGAGGAATCGACCCGCAGCGGAGACGATCATCTGGACTCTCCCCGTCCCGTCCCCCCCCCTCTCCATGTCTGCCGGGCCACACCGACACGGCGTAATTGCTGATGGCATGTTTTTAGGGAAGGTACATTTGTGGCGCAGTTTTGGGCCTCAAAGTATACAGCCCAAAGATAGAAGGGGAAGAAAGACCATGCGAAGGGTATAATCGCGCACTGGCATAAATGAACGCTTTTTCTCAGAATCGAATCCCGGAAAAAACATATTTTTAGAGGCCCAATGGCATGTGGACTAGAGAATAAGATGTGGTATATTTGGTGAAACATAAAGCCGGCCACCATGTATATAGATTTTTCACATGAATGTGAAAGACGTGCCTTCAGATGTATGAACAAAGCACTCTGCGCGGATTATAGATTAGCTGTAGTGCACTGGGCGCTCTTGACTCTGGAGCAAAAAACGGTCAGGGACTTTGGGGGAGCGTTTTTTTACCAGGAACAAACGTGGAGGGGGGTAGGCGGGGGGGGGGGTAAATAAACGTGCCAGGGTGAGGGAAAGTGGGAGAGAACAGACAGGAAGGAAGCTGTGGAAGTGGGTTATTTGAATGCCGTTGTTTGTCTTGCCTATCTCACGGATGGATGCACAAACGCAGGCCAGACCCAGCCAAAGAAAACCCTTTGAAGAGGCTCCTCCACAGGAAGAGATCAGGATGAACTCAAACGTCCCATGAAATTGTTCTTATGATTTGATTAAGTGCACTTCGTCTCAGATGTTTGCAGTGGGGGGGGTCTTGATTGTGAATCTCCTGTTCAGAGAGGACTGTGGAGCATTTGCCCCTCGAGCCAGCACTCTTTCACCAGGTGAGAGCCAGTGATTATTTTATACCCTACAGGCCACATGCAGTACTACAGGATAAAGCCAGTGACTATTTTACACCCTACAGGCCACCCTACAGTGATGAAGGCGTAGCATCGTCTCGTCCGAGACGGCACTCGCTAGGCCGTCGACCGTAACCTGGTACTACAGAGCCACTCTTATGCACAGCGAACGTCCTGTCGGCTTCCCTCCCCCTTCCCTGGGGCGGACTGCCAATCGCCGCCCCCCGGTGGCACTCCCGACCAGAGCCGACTCTGGCGGGACGGGGAATCGAACCCCGGTCTCCGTGGCCAGTGTCGAACGTTGTAACCACTGGACCACGCGGGAGGCCCCACCCTTTTCATATTCTTGAATTTTGGATTCATTACAGTTGTAACCGAGGCATCTAATTAGTGTGAAAATCTGACATTTGTTTAGTCGTTTGGTCTGTTGAGATGCCAACTAAGTTACATTTTAAATGAAAAGATGTCAATTCAAAGAAATTCATATCTATAAATCAAAGGCTTCATAACTGATTCCTAGGGCTCTATGTGGATATTATTTTTGTCCAAGTAGAGTTATTGCATTCACCTGTACAAAAAAAAAAAATTAAAGTTATAAATTTAGACAAGGGGTGGGATACTCCGGTTCTGGAGGGCCGGTGTGTATACAGCTTTTTTGTTTCCACAGATTAGCCCGGCTCAGTTAGCAAATTAGCCGTGTGCACCAACGCCGGTTCATTCACAGATTACAGTAAAACGGTCCATACAGGGACACAAGAACAACTGGCGGCTGTCATTCACGAGCTCGTCAAGAAATCGAGCTGAAACACCAGATCACATGAACGATTGTGCTAATTAAATAAGAGCAGAGTATGGCATGAAGTCCAGAAAGGGGTACGGCCTTCCTTATCCTCCCCTGATTTACACGGCCGTTTGTAATGCCCTTGAAATTTAAACACTAAAATCTGTTTTCACTAAAACTCCAGCTGAAATGGTTTTCACCTGAAATAACTCGATCCTGCTGGAGGCTTCACGGAGATATACTGGGAAACAATCGTGTGGCTCTGGGATTTAAAACTTCAAAAAGCTCCAGATCTCAGCACTGTACTTTCAGCATAGAGAGGAGAGCCCTTTAATTTCAGGATCCCGAAATGGGAAGTGGCAGCGTGTGCCCCAGTCAAACAGTATAACAGTGTAACCACACAGGGTTGTGTGACAGTGTAACAGTGTAACCACACAGGGTTGTGTGACAGAGTAACAGTGTAACAGTATAGCCACACAGGCTTGTGTAACAGTGTAGCAGTGTAACAGTGTGACAGTATAGCCACACAGGCTTGTGTAACAGTGTAGCAGTGTAACAGTGTGACAGTATAGCCACACAGGGTTGTGTAACAGTGTGACAGTATAGCCACACAGGCTTGTGTAACAGTGTAGCAGTGTAACAGTGTGACAGTATAGCCACACAGCGTTGTGTAACAGTGTGACAGTATAGCCACACAGGGCTATGTCACAGTGTGACAGTGTAACAGTGTAGCCACACAGGCTTGTGTAACAGTGTGACAGTGTAACAGTGTGACAGTATAGCCACACAGGGTTGTGTAACAGTGTGACAGAGTAACCACACAGGCTTGTGTAACAGTGTGACAGTGTAACAGTGTGACAGTATAGCCACACAGGACGAGGCGTACACCCTTCCAGCCCTCCAGTGAATCACTGTCTCAGTGCGCCTCTGCTACCTTCTCAGCTTGCGTGCCTTACTGTACTGCTCTGTCTGCCCTGGCCCCTTCCTCTCTCACAAAAGCCTCTTCTGTTCTCGCTGAAGTTCTCTCTCCCTCCACCTACCACCCCCCCTCGCCCAAACCCCAACCCCAACCACCCCCTCCCCCTTTCCTCCCCCTCACCCTCTTCCTCAACACCTCAGTGGTACATTCCCTCTCCTTCTCTCCTACCCCAGTGCATTCCATGTTGACCGTTCCATTGTGGAATCCCCATTCACCTGGCGGCAACTGCGGACCACAAAGGTCCATTATGGCTCCAGGTACAGCGGGGCCCTAGGTATGCCTGTGTACGCACTTTTGGTTCCATACATTACATTTGACATTTTAAGCATTTAGCAGACGCTCTTATCCAGAGCGACTTACACGATGTGCATTAATACATGGTAGGAACAATCATAGTTGGCACAAGAGATCAGTGCAGTAATACAGCGATAGACATCATTGCAGGCAGCTGCGTACCATACCTGTAACACTGGGAAGGATTTTTTTATTTTTTTATTGTGTAATTGAGGTTCCCTATGTTTGTGGGGGTTTTTCTCCCATTACTAGAGTGCCCCGCTGTAATCGTCTGAAACGTTGTCCGCTGGGTTTGGGACGGTGCGGGCTGGCTTGCCCGCACTCTGAAACGTGTGCCAGTCCGACGCCGGTTCTGTTTTTACTCCAGCAGTCCATCAGCTGGACCTGGGCAGGAGGACTGGTGCAGTTCCCTGGTCGACCAGAGGTGCCGCTGTTGTGCAGCGAGGTGGGAAATGCCCCTGCACACTGAAGCCCTTCCTGCCTGGGTGACACTATGGCCAATTAGACGTTGCCCCGTTGGACTCCCGGTCGCAGACATCGCTGGCACACTCAGGCTTGGATATGGACCAGGGGCCAGGTCACTGTGCCAAGAGGAAGTGCCTCAGGTGGATACACAACCCAGCAGCCCCCTGCTCTCACCTGCCCTTCCTGAGAGAGACAGAGCCTACCCAACCACCGAGCGTACACACACACTCACACACACACACAGGCGTGCACATGCGTGCACACACATACACACACACACACACACACACACACACACACACACGCATACATACATATTCACACACATATACGCACGTACACAGACACACACACACACTCACACACTCACACACGCATACACGCACACATGCACACACATATATGCGCGTACACGGACACACGCGCGCGTGCACACACATGCACACAAACACACACACACATACAGTGGGGAAAATAAGTATTTCACCCCCTGCTGATTTTGTGAGTTTGCCCCCTTACAAAGAAAGGAACGGAACGGTCGGTCTATAAATTTCATGGTAGGTTCATCTTAACAGTGAGAGACAGAATATTTTTTTAAAATCCCAGAAAATCCCATTATATGAATTTTAAACATTTATTTGTGTTTTATTGAGGAAAATAAGTATTTCACCCCCTAGCAAAACAGCAAGAATTCTGGCTCCCACAGACCGGTTATGTGACCAGGAGGCACACAGATTAGTCCTCTTACTTAATTAGTACTCCTATTTAAGTACTCGTTACCTGTATAAAAGACAACTGTCCACAGAATCAATCAATTAATTAGATTCCAACCTCTCCACAATGGGCAAGACCAAAGAATTGTCTAAGGACATCAGGGACAAAATTGTAGACCTGCACAAGACTGGAATGGGCTGCAAGACCATTGGCAAGCAGCTTGGTGAGAAGGAGTCAACTGTTGGTGCGATAATTAGAAAATGGAAGAAACACCAATTGACCATCAATCTCCCTCGGTCTGGGGCTCCACGCAAGATCTCACCTCGTGGAGTGAACCTGATCATGAGAAAGGTGAGGGAACAACCCAGAACCACACGGCTGGAGCTTGTTGATGATCTCAAGGCAGCTGGGACCACAGTCACCAAGATGACCATTGGTAACACACTACGCCGTAATGGATTGAAATCCTGTAGTGCCCGCAAGGTCCCCCTGCTCAAGAAGGCACATGTACGGGCCCGTCTGAAGTTTGCCAATGAGCACCTGGATGATTCAGAGGAGGCTTGGGAGAAAGTGCTGTGGTCAGATGAGACTAAAATCGAGCTCTTTGGCATCAACTCGACTCGCCGTGTTTGGAGGAAGAAAAAGCTGCCTTGGACCCCAAGAACACCATCCCCACCGTCAAGCATGGCGGTGGAAACATTATGCTTTGGGGCTGTTTCTCTGCTAAGGGCACAGGACGACTTCACCGGATCGAGGGGAGGATAAATGGGGCCATGTACCAGGAAATCTTGGGTGAGAACCTCCTTCCCTCAGCCAAGACACTGAAAATGGATTTCTAAGGATCTGGAGAGGATCTGCAAAGAGGAGTGGGCCAAAATCCCTCCTGGGATCTGCGCAAACTTGGTGACCAACTACAAGAAACGTCTGACCGCTGTGCTTGCCAACAAGGGTTTCTCCACCAAGTACTGAGTCATGTTTTGCTAGGGGTGAAATACTTATTTTCCTCAATAAAACACAAATAAATGTTTAAAATTCATATAATGGGATTTTCTGGGATTTTTTTAAATATTCTGTCTCTCACTGTTAAGATGAACCTACCATGAAAATTATAGACCGTTCCTTTCTTTGTAAGGGGGCAAACTCACAAAATCAGCAGGGGGTGAAATACTTATTTTCCCCACTGTATATACACTTGATGAGACAAGTACAAGGTACAATTATTTTTGCCACAGACCACAGACTAGTATATTACAATAGAAATGTTGCTCTTTTACATCTCCAAGTGGCAGAACAGAACAGAACAGAACAGAACAGCATACAGGGCCTCCCGTGTGCTCTAGTAGTTTCAACGTTCAACGCTGGCCACGGCGACCAGGGTTCGATACCCCATCGCGCCAGAGTCGGCTCTGGCCGGGAGTGCCATCGGGGCGACAATTGGCTGTCCATCCCAGGGAGGGAAGCCGATAGAGTTCGCTGCGCACAGGAGTGGTTCTGGGATACCGTAATTACAGTCAACAGCACAACGAGTGTTGTCTCGGAGGAGGCAGCGCTTCCGCCTTTGTCACTGCCGGTCACAGGACTACGGCAGCGAACTATGAGGGGTAAGGGGGATTGAACTAAGCACAGCGGGGGTAATTGGCTATCAAATTGGGAGAAAAACGGGGTAAAATCGGAAATGTAATAATACATTTACTGTTCACACAAAGAACATGATAGAAATTCTCGAACACCAGTTTCACCAAAATGGTGAAAGTGCACAAAAATGTTGGAGACATTTAACACAGTACTGCACAATCTGCCCTGAGCCAGTCAACACAGTACAATGGTTCTGTGTGGCTCAGTAGATTAGCGCATGGCATTGACAACGCTTGGGCTGTGGGTTCCATTCCCACTGGGACCACACATACTGAAAAATGTATGCATTCACTTCTGTAAGTCACTTTGGATAAAAGCGTCTGCTAAATGCCATATATGCACATATACACTACCGTTCAAAAGTTTGGGGTCAACTTCCATCTGGACTATGGCTAATTGGGCACTCCTTCATTCTTCAGCAAGATAACGACCCGAAACATACCTTGAAGTTGTGCAAGAACTATCTGGTGAAGGAGGAATGTGAACAACAACTCAAACTAAAGACCTGGCCTGCCCAGTGTCCAGACCTCAATCCCATAGAACTTGTATGGGACAAACTGGAAAGGAAGAGTCAAAGCAAAGCAACCCACAAGTTTCTCTGGGAATTGCTGCAGGATAGCTGGGAAAACATGTCGGGTGATTTCCTGCTAAAACTTATTAACTGAATGGCCACTGTTTGTGAGGCTATTCTCACGCCAAAGGGTGACTATTTTGAGGAATCCAAGATTCAATTTTCAATATAATTTTCTTGAACATTTATTTGATGTTCATTTTGTTCATTGTTACATGTGTTTTTTGTCATTTTAAAGTATTTACAGAAATGTCCATCCATCCATCCATTGTCTAAGCCGCTTATTCCTGGTCAGGGTCGCTGGGGTGCTGGAGCCTATCCCAGCATGCGTTCGGGCGAGGCAGGAATACACCCTGACAGGTCGCCAATCCATCGCAGGGCACACACACCATTCACTCACACACTCATACCTACGGGCAATTTAGACTCTCCAATTAGCCTAACGTGCATGTCTTTGGACTGTGGGAAGAAACCGGAGTACCCGGAGGAAACCCACGCGACACGGGAGAACATGCAAACTCCGCACAGAAAGGCCCCCGGCCTGGATTCGAACCCGAGACCTTCTTGCTGTGAGGCGACAGTGCTATCCACTGCACCACCGTGCCGCCTTTTACAGAAATGTATACGGTGTAAAGCATTGTCAATTATGAGATAAAAATAGTTTCCAGCAGGTGACCCCAAACTTTTGAACGGTAGTGTACATATACTGCACATTCTGTCCATATCCTAACCCTGTCCATTATGATCTGAGATCAGCAGATCTTCCCAGGCCCAGATCTTCCATGGACATCAGCTCTGGGAACAAAGAGCCAGGCCAGGGGTGAGAGCCCTAGTTTTGACAGTAAGGCAGGCAGTGTGGAATAATGGTTAGGAACTGGGCTTGTAACGTTAAGGTTGCAGGTTCAATCCCCAGGTGGGACACTGCCGTTGTACCCTTGGGCAAGGTACTTAACCTGAATTGCTTCAGTTAATACCCAGCTGTATAAATGGATTGTAAAGAAATGTAAACTGTGTAAGTCGCTCTGGATAAGAGCGTCTGCTAAATGCCTGTAATGTAACATGGGGCCCTCGTCCACCGACCCAGAGACGCTGTAAAATGTAAAATGTAAATGTAAATGTAAATGTAAATGTAAAATGTAAAATGTAAAATGGATTGCTTCAGTAAATATCCAGCTGTATAAATGGATTGTATGTAAAGAAACGTGAACTGTGTAGGCTCTGATAAGAGCTCTGTGAAATGCAACAGTGTCAGGCGAGCTCTGTGAGCAACAGTGCACACGGCTCTGGCTCACATCGACCTGGGAGTCGCTCAGCGTCTGTTACCGACTCATCACTTTCTCCGCACGTCTGCCTGCCCTCTCTCTCTCTCTCCTGTCTGTCTGTCTGTCTGCCCTCTCTCTCTCTCCTGTCTGTCTGTCCCTCTCTCTCTCTCCTGTCTGTCTGTCCCTCTCTCTCTCTCCTGTCTGTCTGTCCCTCTCTCTCTCCCCCTCCTCCCCCCCAGTCCTCCCCCATTCTCAGACGCTGGTGAAACAGCCCTGTCCAGTCACACTCTTTGTGCCAGGGTTCATTCTCTGCGTTGCTGTCGGGGGGGGTTTGTGTCAACGTCCCCAAAATTCCACCCGCCACCTTAGTCAGTAGGTCAGAATAGGACCCCCTGCCCCCCACACACACACACCCCCCAAATGTCCCCCGCCCCTCACCCCTCACCCCACCCAGCCTTCCTCTCCTTCTCCACCTCCCTTTCTTTTTTCAGGAATCTCCCTGTGTAAATATCGTTTGATCCCCCCCTCTCTCTCTCTCTCTCTCTCTCTCTCTCTCTCTCCATCAATGGCCCTCATTCATTCCTTCTCTCTCTCTCTCTGCATGCCTCTGTACCCCCCTCCCTTCCTCCTTCCCTCTCTCTATTCATTCCTATGATTTTTCCCTTTCCCGCCCTCCTCCTCGTACCTTTCCATGGCTTTTCCTCTCGTTCTCTCGCTCTCACACCAACGCCCCCAAACCTAACCTGCCATGCATGCTACTGCTACCTCTCTTTTTTGGCTTGTCCCCTTTCTGCCCCCCTTTCTGTCTTTTTCTCTCCTCTTTATGACCCCCCCGATTCAAGCTCTATAAAACTTTTGTGGTGTTCATGAATTCATTTACAGCACAAAGGTAGTATAAATGTTTATATATGTGTATAAATATAAATGGCCGCTTCTGTAGGTCGCCATTTGCTGCCAAGAAACACACCTACCCTGTTTGACAGGCCCGCCGGTCTGGGGAGGTCCGTTTGGGCCCAGGGAAGGACCCTCGTCTCAGATTCAGATAAATGTTCTGTGTTACACGCGTGTGCATGGAGAGTTTCCCTTTTCTCCGTGTCCCACGGGACATGCTGGGCAGAACACAGCCCTATTTGAAGAAGTGCTGATTGCCAGATAAGGACACATTCACCGTTAAAGTATCACAAATGTGCATGGCACTGCCACTGTGCAGAGGTGAAAACGCTAACGCTAAAAATAGTGAATGCTTGTGTGGAGATTAAGGGCAATCGGGAGAAATTATCTTTAATAGAGAGAGATTGTGCTAAATGACCTGGAACTGGAGTTTACCGAACTCAATTTAACAGAGGGGGGAAGTTACACCCACACGCATGGCAAAATGACCAGAAAGACACACAAACACACACAAATAACAAAAACATGCACATACACATAAACTCTCTATATATACACACTCTCTCTCTCTCCCTCTCTCTCTCTCTCTCTCTCTCTCTTTCTTTCTCTCTCTCTGTCTCTTTCTCTTTCTGTGCATGTATGCGTAAAGGCACAAATGCTTACATTCAACCCCCTCACAAACACACACACATACACACACACCCTATTCCTCCCACGTACCCCCATCTCTCTCTCTTTCTGTTTTTTACTCTCTCTCTCTCTCTCTCTCTCTCTCTCTCTCTCTCTCTCTCTCTCTCTCTCTCTCTCTCTCTCTCTCTCAGTCTCTCTCTCTCTCTCTCTCTCTCTCTCTCTCTCAGTCTCTCTCTCAGTCTCAGTCTCTCTCTCTCTCTCTCTCTCTCTCTCTCAGTCTCTCTCTCTCTCTCTCTCTCTCTCTCTCTCTCTCTCTCTCTCTCTCTCTCTCTCTCTCTCTCTCTCTCTCTCTCTCTCTCCCTCTCTCTCCCCAAATCTATTTCGAGGTACATGGTTAGCAGGGTGTGTGCGTGGTCCACTTCCAAAAAGTCTCTGCCCGATTGCCCCATTGAATCTCCCTGGTCCTCTGCAGCACAAGGCCCTCCTCAGCTCAGCTCAGCTCAGCTCAGCTTCGTCCTGTTCATTAAGGCCCTCCTCAGCTCAGCTTCGTCCTGTTCATTAAGGCCCTCCTCAGCTTCATTAAGGCCCTCAGCTTCGTCTCGTTAATTAAGGCCCTCCTAATGTATAATGTATGCTATTTAGCAGACGCTTTATCCAAAGCGACTCACAGTAGTGAATGCATACATTTTTCAGCATATGTGGTCCCAGTGGGAATTGAACCCACAACCTAAGCGTTGTCAGCGCTGTGCTCTACCAACTGAGCCACACAGAACCACAGCTTCCTCCCATTCATTAAGGCCCTGCGTGCGACGGACACGCTCACCGACTCCCTCCGTGTTAATGAATTTTATCAAACCCCTTGAACTCCCCCACACACACACACACATACACACACACACATCTATTCTCTGATCTATTTCAGTACGCTGTGGTAGGCAGGGTGTGTGCAGATGGGTTTCTGCCCTGCCCAGTAAAATACAGACTTTTCAAGGAAGTCAGCAGTATAATCCGCTTGCTTTATTGTAATTACAAGGTCCCCCCGTTTTGGAAACAGCCGGACTACCCACAAGCACTTGCTGTGTCTGACTCTGTCCTACACGCTCTCTCTCCCTCTCTCTCTCTCTCTCTCTCTCTCTCTCCTCTCTCTCTTTCTCTCCCCTGGCTGAACGCCTCTCTCCTCCCCGCTGTCAGGACCCCCCCACCCTGGATATCCCTGGAATCAGCACGCCGAGTGGAATTTAATCAGTGGATTGAGTCACAATCTCAGAGCGACACTGCTGCCAAAAATCGCCCGTTTTGAACGCTTTGGAACAAGTGTGGCACACTCTGCATGGGCGGGCATGGCCGTGGCCACGGAGAAACGCCACAGGAGTAGCCTGGTTCCATCCTGACCTGTAATTACTGTGGATAAATTAATGGGGGTTTTAAAACATTTTTTTATTATTAATGCGTACAACCAGACCTTTTCAATAAATATTAATGCGTGTAACAAGACCTTTTAAATGACCCTCAACGTCTGCGAGCGTGAGCTCCGAGGAACAGGGCTGGGTGTTTGTTGCTCATCTGGTGTTTTTTACGGGACCTTTCCCGTGATTCGGGAGACGGTGAAACCCGCGGACGCATCGCGACCTGACCCCGCGGCCTGCCGCCAGCCGTACGCGCTGATTGGTTTACTTTCCCTCCGAGTGCGCCTCGCTGCTCCCTGCCCGCGCACAAAAAACCATGTTCGGATGAGCTGAGAGACGCGCTTGTTGGGCTTGTTGGCAGGCTCTGAGGGCTGAGTCTGGTCAGGTCAAGCTTCCGCCCTCAAAGATCTGTTGCGCGTGGCTCAGGAGGTAGAGCGTGGCGCTGACAACGCTTAGGTTGCGGGTTCAATTCCCACTGGGGCCACATATACTGAAAAATGTATGCATTCACTACTGTCAGTCGCTTGGATAAAAGCATCTGCTAAATGGCATATATTATATTATTATTATTATTGTATTTAATGTGCCAAATAACTCTTCAGTCACATTAATACAGACCTTCCAGAACCAGACCCCTTCTGTTGTGTGTGTGTGTGTGTGTGTGTGTGGGGGGGGCAGACATGTTGCTCGCATGTGTCAGCAACTTTCTGCCTTTCTCTCTCTCTCTTTTTCTCTCTCTCCCATTATCCTGTCCGTCTGTCCCTCTCTCCCTCACTCCCTCTCTGCCCTGGGTCCTGGGCCCTTGGTCCACAGAGCCGCTGATCGGACAAGGCTGCAACTGTGGATGTTTTCATACGGAGACAGTGTGCAAACGCAGTGGAACACAAGCACATACCATCGCTCTCTCGCAGTGAGTCTCTCTCTCTCTCTCTCACACAGTAAGTCTCTCTCTCTCTCTCTCTCTCTCTCACACTCTCTCAGTAAGTCTCTCTCTCTCTCTCTGTCTCTCTCTCTCACAGTAAGTCTCTCTCTCTCTCTCTCTCTCACAGTAACTCTCTCTCTCTCTCACAGTAACTCTCTCTCTCTCTCACAGTAACTCTCTCTCTCTCTCTCTCAGTCAGTCTCTCTCTCTCTCTCTCTCTCTCTCTCTCTGTCTCTCCACAGTAAGTCTCTCTCTCTCTCTCTCTCTCTCTCTCTCTCTCTCACTCTGTCTCTCTCACAGTCTCTCTCTCTCTGTCTGTCTCTCTCACAGTCTCTCTCTCTCTCTCTACCATCCTGCGGTTCCAGACAACCCCAGGCTCAGAGGTCTGAGGGCTATAGTGTTCTAAATAAATCCTAAAATTGTCTCGCACCCGCAATATTTGAGTTTGTTTACAAGGCCGAGCAAACTTTGTCCTTTTCACGGGGAAGAATAGGGTGAGGGTGGGGAGGGGGGTCCAGGTGGTGGAAGAGCCAGAAACAGAAAGTTTGTTTTGACTTGATTTATAGTTGTTTTGACTTGACTTAAAACTATAGTTGGAAGTGTCAAAAGTGTCCAAAAAAAGGACAGGAAAGCATTTTCAGTATAAATGCAATTGCTACTAAGCAGTATTGTTGGCGGTGGGTGTTGTAGAAACAACGATCGTCTGCTTTACATGGAAAGTGTGTGTTTTTATATGTGGGTTGTCAGGTTTTTTCCCCTTCTTACGCATACACATACAGACACGCATATACATACGCACGTCCATTCACACAAACCAAAACTACGACATGAGGCAATTAAAGAAGAAAAAAGCTCACAAAACATCTGTGACATAGGCCTTTCAGGTTTTAACGGAGATTGAAGTGGACTCCACCCATATCAATGTTCATGCGTACGTACGCTGTGAATACCAAGGGCTTTTTCAATTTATTATGAAGCCTGACACTTCTTCCCTGTTTCTTCAGCGTAACTCAATTTTAAAAAGCACCACTTCATTGAAGTGTCGGTTCCCGGGGTAGTATCAATCAGTGGGACCCCCTCCCCAAAAAAAGGGGAGAGAGAGAGTCAGAGAGGGAGGAAGAGAGAGACAGAGAGAGAGAGAGGGAGAGAGAGGGAGAGAGAGAGAGAGAAAGAGAGAGAGAGAGAGAGAGATAGGAAGAGAGAGACAGAGAGAGACAGAGAGGGAGAGAGAGAGAGAGAGGAAGAGAGAGAGAGAGAGAGAGAAAGAGAGGGAGAGAGAGAGAGAGAGAGAAGAGAGAGAGAGAGACAGAGAGAGGGAGAGAGGGAGAGAGAGAGAAAGAGAGGCAGAGAGAGAGAGAGAGAGAGACAGAGAGAGAGAGAGAGAGAGAGAGAGAGAGAGAGAGAGAGAGACAGAGAGAAAGAGAGAGAGGAAGAGAGGCAGAGAGAGAGAGAGAGAGAGAGAGAGAGAGAGACAGAGAGGGAGAGACAGACAGAGAGAGAGGGAGAGAGACAG
>JAINUG010000337.1:112500-230000 GCA_029706075.1 Aldrovandia affinis | reverse complement strand
TATTCGAGAATGCCTATTGCGAAAGAAGCGACGACCCTGGCGCGCGGACCTGTCCTCCTTCGCCTTGGTAACCGTGGCTCTCGCGCTGATCCAGGCGCCCCTGGCTCGAGCAGGTAAGGGCTTTTGCGTTGCTTTTTTTCATCATTTTTTTTTTGCCTTTTTTTTTTTAAAGGAACGTATAGACTAACGAGACGACAGAAAACGCGATTACGTGTGTCTTTTATTTTTAATGCATGTATTTTATTTGGTGAAACGGCCAACGCTCGCGACATATCTGCTTGTGTGTCGTGCGTCTTTACGCTCACCAAGCTATTGAACATATTTCTACTGCGGAGAGTTCTACATTTGCTCACAGGTGAAACCCCCAAAAAACATGGCAAGTTAACAAGTTAGCTAACTTTTACGACAATGTAGACTGGGTTGGGCATATTGTATACTACGGTGGGTGTCTATCATTATGTGTCCAGTGTATTTAACGATGATGTGAGAAGCTGGAGACAGGTGAAAGTTAGCTCGCTATTGTGGGTAGTTGCACTGCTCAAGTATCGGTCTGTCTACGCTTTCTAGGATGGCCAAATGTGAAGGCTTTGGATCTTATTCGAATCGATCCGCACGCGCATATATGTCAGAACATAACCAACGAGTGCGTAAAGGCTTTTTTTTTAAGCGACAGAGAGACATTTGCAGCGCTTAAATTAGGGTTCATTAGGCACACAGTACAGACTTGAACCTGGAGGTTGTAGCACATTAGCCGGGGCTATGGGATTGGACGGTGGTTGAAGTACCCAGCTTTCCTCTTAAGATATGTTTTGAGAGATTTTGTGGGGGCGGCGGGGGGGAGCGGTTTGAGACGTAGCTCACACCTGTGTCTCTATCACGAATAATGAGAGAATTAACTAAAGGAAAACATCAAGGCATGAACCTGGAATGGCAAATTCATTACATAATATTTATTTCGATGTGGGCCAGTTGCTCCCACTGGCGTTGTGCGTGGTGGTAGGAAATAACAATGGCCCGTCTCGTCCCCTGCGCAATGACCAGCTGTGGTTCTGTGTTGTTGCTGTTTTTTTGAATGTTTGTTGTTTTTTTTAATCCCCGATTGAGCCCCAATTGGCTCGCCATTCCTATTGTCAAAACTGTGAATTGTCCAATCATATTTTAACGAGCGTTGCAATCGTTTCTGTATTATTGCGAGCAAAGGGCGTTTCTAGTTGATCAATATTTTAGGACCAGCTAATTATTGGAGGCCCCTGGCGACAAATCAGTTAACACTTTCCTTATTGAATCCTCGTGACCAAAAACAAGAAAACAAACGTAGGCTATGTCAATTAATTAACATGTATAGCTACTAACTGCATTTCCATTAAAACGACTATTCTAAAATAAGTTATTTCACAATTAGCAATATTCGATAATAATTGCGTTGATTTTGACCCTTTATTTAAACTTTAATGTGACGATTGCTATAATTACAGTAGTCACCGTCGCTACTTGAGTAAGCTGTAAGTCAATTATTTCAATTTCGATAGCGGAACGGCACTGGAATCGTTTTTCTAAGAATTTGGTGAGAAAGAATGTCTTCGAGGGAACAAGGTACTTCTTGCGCTGGCCGCTGACCGCTGTTGCTTTGCGATTGTATCTCCTTGGCTATTTATAACACAGAGGCACCATTCATAAACTTCCCCGGGGTTCAAAACTAAAGCTTCCCTTTTAATAGATACGCTTCGCTTATAAACTAATTTAACGAGTCAGTCTTTGCGTCATGTTTTATGGTACTTCGATGCTATAACGAAACTAGCCATTATAGCAACAGCAGCGTTAGCTATTTAAATGTCAGATTAGTCGATTACATCTTTTTTGTCAGGCCATTTCGTTCCGGGGCTTCCCTGTTGTAGAGATTCCCTGTATATTTGATTGCGGTGATTTTAAGGGTGAGGGTAGCTACATTAAATATGACTTGCCCCGATGGTGTACTACAACTGGACGTACAGCAAAGGCAAGCGCCGCAGAGCAGACAGCAAAGACGGAATCGTTCAGAGCGCTTACAGTAGTAGCTCGTGCACGTTGACCTGAGATGAGGCGGTTGGAATAAACCGACAGCGACCGTTCGATTGTCGTTAATTTCACTGTAGTCACTTTGGCGGTGTCTGCGCAATTAGTTTACGATCCTACAGCAGATATCGTTTTCTCCGTTGCTGGTGGCTGTTGCCATCAGCGGGGTTCTAACAATTTGGGGCGCTCCGTAGAGTGTAGCTTTTGGCCCGAGATCCGATTTCAGGTTTCAGAAAGCGATTGCTTTTTTTCTCTCTCTCTCTCTCTCACTCTCTCTCTCGTCGGACTCCCGTGTGTATTTTGGAGGAGGAAGTCAGAATATTTTCGTTTTTGATGAATAGGTTTACTATACAGGAGTGTGTGCGAGTGTGTCCGCGAGAGTGAATGCGTTAGTGTCTCGGAGAGCGCGCGCCTGTGTGTGCGCGTGTGTACTTTGTACAGTTACGTTTGTGTGTCAATGCGCGCATGAAGCCGAGGGGGTGTTCTCTTTTCTCTCTCTAAGGTCTAAAGGGTGTGGTGGTACCTCCGTCCAGTGAATGTGCCTCTTGTGTGTGAGTGTGTGTGTGTGAGAGAGAGAGATTTAGGCCAAAGCATCGATCGATAAAAGTTTAAAATAATTTAATCGGTTGTGAGTTGTGTTTGTGTGAGGCAGGTTATCTGCTCACTCTAGCTGTGCGCGCGTGCACAGGTTGCACGATTGCCTTCTTGCATGTCGTCTTGCGTGTTTGTGCCGTGCTCCCTGCGATATTAGGACGCAGTCTTTTTTTTCTCAAATCTTCCTTTCAGTTGCTTTACGCCGATATTACGGCCCGTGACGGGATTTCTCCGTTTGTGGTGATTTGGGATTCCCACCCAGGCCGTTTCATTCTACAGGCCGTTAGGGCAACACTTTTAGATGAACCAAGGCTTGCCATTGCATCGCTTCCTCGCGTTGTGAAGGAAGGAGTGAGGAATGAAAGACAGATTTTGTGTTTAAAACGAAGAAAAGAAAAAAAATATATATATTTCTCCTAACGCAAATATTCCTAAACCTCCTTTCAAAAGCGGTCACTCTTAAAAGAACAGTCTGTTTCAACTCACCCTAACCATTGGGTGTATCTGGTACAGTGTAGTCATAATATTATCCCCGCCCCCTCACCTCGGCGTGTTCCACGCGCGCTCTCTCTCTCTCTCCCTCTCTCTCCCTCTTTCTCCGTGTCTCGCGGCACCCCGGTCACCGAGCGGGCTCGTGAATGGAGCCACTGTGTCAGAACACGTTGCCAAGTAGCATGACTTTGTGTCTGCGCACGTGCGTCTGGCCCGTGTTTATTTCTTTTGGTGTGTCTGACTCTAGAGCCCTGCCGGCCTCTTCATCTTTCGCGTTCGTCTTTCAGTGTCCCTCCGTCGGACCGTGTGCGTCTTTCTTTCCTCGGTGGTGTAGGAGGCGAAACATTGCTTTCGCGTGGGCGTTTTGCGTGGGTCCCACTGTACGCTTGGCTTGAGTGCCTGTGTTTGAACCCCTACCTACCCTAACCGGGAAAAACCCGCCGCTCTCTTGCGCAGCTGGGCATTTCAAAGACCGCGCAATTTCGCTGCGTGCGGGCTCTTGCTCTCTCTCGAGACAGTTCCTGAAATACCTCGACTCCCGCAGGATGTGAGCCACTAGGAGTCGCTGTTGCTCTCTCTCTCTCTCTCTCTCTCTCTTTCTGCTTTTTAGGTCACAGTTAATTGATGAGAATTTGGTGTTCAAATGTTGATTTTTGTGACTTCAGTACTACCAGATTACCAACTTGACTGGACACTTGTTAGCCCGTTGACTATTCCCGTCACACAAGCTCTGTTACTCGCAAGTAAAACTGGCATGTCATGAATACCCTAGCATAGCAGGAGTTAAAAAGCAAAACAACAATTACCTGATGTTGTTAATCACTCATTGCTATACCCTTTGAGTAGGCCCGTTTCAGATGCTCACTGGCGCCCCCTTGTGGCTTGGGGGCCCTAAGCAGCCGCTTATGCCACGGCCCTGCCTTCAAGTAGCTGATTTGCAGTGACTGCTTTTTGTAGTTTAGAGGTTTTTTGTGTTCTTGTCTTTGTTCATAATATGCAATTAAACGTCCACCATTTTGTGGGTGGCAAATTATTTCCAGTGTTGAAATTGGGAAGGCCTGCTCCAGTCTAAGGGGGACTATGTCCTCAGCACCTCCAGGCGCCTCTTCACTTAATTGCCTTAATTAGGTCTAATCTAATTAGCCATTGATCCTCTGGTCAAAATTGACAATATATGCTAATCATGTGAATAAAGTAAGGAATCCCCCCAAAATCCAGAATTGTGGGTCTCCAGGACTAGCAAACCAGCCTCAGTCTAACCAGAGTGAACTTTTGCTTTATACATTTTCACACATTTTTCTCATTAAATTCTGTGACCAACAGCCCCACAAAGTCGTGTAGTTGTCAGAATGCTGCGAGTCTGTATTTCCATCCATCCATCCATTGTCTAAGCCGCTGGTCAGGGTCGCGGGGGCTGGAGCCTATCCCAGCATGCTGGCAGTACACCCTGGACAGGTCGCCAATCCATCGCAGGGCACACACACCATTCACTCAAACTATTTTTAGACTCTCCAATTAGGCTAACGTGTATGTCTTTGGACTGTGGGAGGAAACCGGAGTTCAAACTCCACACAGAAAGTAACCCGAGACCTTCTTGCTGTGAGGCGACAGTGGCACCACCGTGCAGTCTGTATTTCAATTCAGGTAATAGTGGGGCAGAGCCGTGTTGATCATCTCAGACCAGACCCCCGTTCGGTGTCCCCTTTCCCCCTTCCCCCGAATTTCAAACCACCTAGCCTGGCGAAGAGGCCTGTCGGAGCCCTGGAGGGTGTAGCTGAAAGCTTCCTCTTTTTTTGCCTCTAGAGTTCTGTTACTTCATGGATTTTTCTCTGGAGTTCAGTTCCCTAAGAGTGACGGAAGAGAGATTTGAACTACTGGCCTCCAGTATCTGGAATATCACAGTCTTCCGTGCTTTTCCATTAGTCTCCCCTACCTCCCTCCCTCCTTCCCTCTCTCTCTCCCTCCCTCCCTCCTTCCCTCTCTCCCCCTCCCTCCGCCCCCTCCTTCAGTTTGACTACTGCACTAAAGCGCCTCATCCGCTAAAATCATCCCTGCCCGTAAAACGAAAACCTTCAAATAAACGGCACCGTAAATCATAAAACGGGTGTTCAGGTGCACCGTAATTTACGCGGCCTTGTGGCAAAGAAAGGAAAAAGAAATCGTCCAGCTAGACTGGGAAATGAGCTTCCCTCTTGGCTTCAAAGGGTGCAATTTGGGGAGAGTGTCTGGTGGTTAAATTGTCTCACCTTCGAGGCATCGTTGAAAGCTTTTCCTTTCGATGGCTGAATACGGTGCCAAATTTTAATGACACTTTCTTTTTTTTCCCTTCTCGTCAGCGCACCGTTTGTTTTATAAATGACGCAGAAAGCGTCCGGGCCTTCCGGGCCTTTCCGACTGGCTTCAGGTGCATCATAATCCATTACCCAGCCAGTCACCAATTACCAGCCATTGCCAGACGGCGGTGTTCAAAAAATAAAAGCTAAGATGTTCCAAGAACAGGGGTTGAGAACGTAATATTACGTTGCTTTACATTTTCAACCTAGCAGAGTCAGTTTACGAACAGAAAAAGAAAAAAACACAAACTCCAAACCGAAAAAACCTAAAGCCAAAATATTCCTTTAATTGTCAGTTGTGGCCCAAGGAAAAAAATAAAAGTGTGTGATTGCCATAATTCACGGTTTGTTGGGCCCAGGGGAAGTGTCAGATGGCTCTGCACTCAGGGGAGATTTGACAGGAATCCAGACAGTTTTCTGGGGGGTTTTCTCTCTCAAAAACAACTATTTGTCTTCTTTTCACTTCATAAAGGGAAACTAGGCATAGCTCTGCCTTGCACCCAGCTATTTCTGCCATTATAGCTAATTTTGAAATTGAAATAACAAGCTTTTTTTAACAACTCCCCCACCTATCACCCTCCCTCCTTGCTCCCCACCTCTTTCATTAAAGACACCTCTTTCTCATAAAGATTTTTTAAGTACAGGGTAATTTTAATGTGTGTATTTTATCTGTTTATTGGTATCGTTTATACGGTACCGTCAGTGTGTCTGTCTAAAAGATGCTTGACGGGTGACAACTCCTCCCGCGTTACATCATTCCATCATTCCATTCAAATATTAAAACATTTTTCTGAATTCTGTGACCCTAACGAGCAGTCGCTGGATACGCCCCAGCTCTCCGTGGAGTCCTAGGACACACATGGCGTGTTTTGTAAACAAAACAACACCCCCCAGGGAGGGGCGTGTGATGGAGAGAGAGAGAGAGAGAGAGCGGTCGCTGCCATGGAGATGGCGGGACGGCCCTGTGGTGAGGGTGCCCGCCTCGTTGCTGTGGGGACGTAGCACCGCACCTCCCCCCATCGGACCCGTGCCAAACCCTCGACTCGCCCCGCCGCCCGAAGTCAAAGGAGCGGTGCTGCGGCAAACGGGGTGACCTGCTAAACTGAGTTTCCCAGGGTAGGCTCCTTGAAGTGCTCATAAATTTACACCACAGATTCTATAGATACACCAGATACTCAGCTCCGTATTCTTAACAGTGAAAGTTTCAGTTTCCCTACAGCTCAGGCGGAGCTGTTCCAATCTTGCATGTAGTACAATGGCCAAGTGCAATAGTGTAGCAATGGATGCGGTGTACCGTAACTCAGCACCAGAAAGTCCTGGAGTTATAAAATGGAGGCCAGAAGGGACACATGTATTGACCACAGTGGTGGACGAAGTTCACAAACCCTTTACTTGAGTAAAAGTACAGATACCCTGATAAAATATTATTCCAGTAAAAGTATTCCTACATTTAACCCCATTTGCCTTTGAGATGTAGGGGAGTGAAAGTAAAAATAAAAGTAAAAATTGAAATACTTAAGTAAGCACAGATACTTGAAAAATGTACTTAAATACAGTAATGAGTAAAAGTAAAGTAAATGTACTTTGTTAGTGTGCACCACTGATTGACCATCTGGTTCGTCTACAGAATCTTTGTTCATACTGGTGGATATTTGCCAAAGCAGTGGGCAACAGGCATTGTACCACCTGGGAATTTGACCTGTTACCTTTTGGGTTTCGAACCCAAGTTCCTTAACCACTAAGAAGGCCTGTCATTGCTGTGTGTTCACCCCACACAGATCAGACTCCACTGAGCTGTGAGTGGTGCAGTCCTCCTGACTGTTTTAGTAGAAAAAATGGTTCAATCAATCTTCAGGAAGGTTTGGTCCGTGATTATTTCATTAGTCATGGACGGCAGGCAGTGTAGTGTAATGGTTAGGGAGCTGGGCTTGTAACTCAGAGGTTGCAGGTTCAGTTCCCATGTGGGGCACTGCTGTTGTACCCTTGAGCTAAAGGTACTTAACCTGAATTGCTTCAGTAAAACATCCAGCTGTATAAATGGATTGTATGTAAAGAAATGTAAACTGTGTAAGTCGCTCTGGGTAAGAGCGTCTGCTAAAATGTCTAAAATGCCTAAAATGCCTAAAATGCTAAATGAAAAATGCTGGTTTCACCCAGAGTGAAGGAATTAGCGGGTTGCTCTAAACTGCTGATTGGGCAGGGCTGACTTGGGTACTCGACGGTCATCTTTTCCAGGGCAGGAAATAATCTTAAAACTTCCGTCACCCGACGGTGTCTTCCTCTCTCACTTTCTCTGCTGTGATTGGTCCTCGCTGGGGTGTGACCCTAAACGGCACCCGGAAAGCCCCTGTATATACCATCACGTCTGCAAAGTCTGTCTTTCTCTGTCAGCGCCATTTGGCCCCTTATATTCCCCTGTCCTCCAAAGGTGATTTAAAGACAAGTTTGAAGTTTAATCATCAACTAATTTAGTCTCAGGTTTTTAAATACGGACTCAACGTTCTGTGATTGCTTGTAATCCGGAAAGCCTTTCATCTATGTGCTCTTTTGAACGTACCAGAATCTGTCAGCGTCTGTCTGTTAATTTCCTGAAATATTGACACGTGCACTTGATCCGCTCAAACCTTGTGACTCAGTTTGAAATCTGACCCAATTCAGTGACAAGTGGCACATTCTTGTCATATTAAACACACATTATATATATTTCTTAATTACCCCTTATTAAAACAAGCCTTGTTATGATGGTATTTCTGTCTGTGTACCCTGGGCATTATAAATATATCATAAATATAGTGAAGCATAATGTAAATTACAACCTTCAGCCTCAGCTCTGCACACGCCTACTGCGGTTGGCTGGAGGCGAAGGGAGAGAGAGAGAGGGAGGGAGGGGGAAGGGGAAGGGGAGGGAAACAGAAAGGCAGGGAGAGAGAAAGAGGGAGGGTGGGGAGAGAGATGGAGGGGGAGAGAAAGAGAGAGGGATAGTTAGTTAGTCAGTTAGTTTGTTTTATTTGACAATAAAAAAGAAATAGATATACACAATGCGAACACACATACCCTTGATACATGACATCACATTAATGCAAAATTAATGCAGAGGATAACACAAAAAAGTTGGCAAAAAGCCATCTTATTTCTATTGTGGTCCTCTAATAGAGGATAGAACGAGAGAGGGAGAAAGTGGGAGCGAGAGAGAGAGAGAGAGAGAGAGAGAGAGGGAGAAGTGGGAGCGAGAGTGTGGCAGGGGAAAACAAGGACACACAGTCTCTCTGTCTGGTCTTGTCTTTTGAAGTTAATCATTTGACTCTCATTTTTTTAGCGCCTCTCTGTCTCTCCGTGAGCACCTCTGCCATCGTTCTTCTCCCCTTAACCCCTTATTTCACTTTCTTCCTTTATTTCTGTCTCTCTCTCTCTCTCTCTCTCTCTCTCTCTCTCTCTCTCTCTCTCTCTCTCTCTCTCTCTCCAGCAATCGCACCTCCGTGTGAGTTTGTGTGAGGGGGTAGAGGTGAGGGGCAGGGAGGTGGGTGGTGTGTCCATCTGGTATTTGGCAAAGTTGCCAGAAAATCCTGAAAGAAAAGCAAGGAGAAAGCGAGGGATAGGGGGGAGGAAGAGAAAGGGAGGGATGGAGGGAGGAAGAGAAAGGGAAGGATAGGGGGGAGGAAGAGAAAGCGAGGGATAGGGGGAGGAAGAGAAAGCGAGGGATAGGGGGGAAGAGAAAGGGAGGGATAGGGGGGAGGAAGAGAAAGGGAGGTGCGTGATGAAGGTGTCCCTCTCTGCTTCTGCTGTTTACGCCTCTGTGTTTGCAGCGCTCTGTAATGTGCGTGTTTGTGTGTGTGTGTGTGTGTGCGTGTGTAAACAACGTGTTCATGCACTCTTGTGTTTGTCCATGTGTACACAGTGTGTGTTTTTAACAAGCCCAAGGTTATTGGCCAGTAGGTATACACAAGTGGCAGGGGCCTGTGTGTGTGTGTGTGTGTGTGTGTGTGTTTGTAAGCGTGCATGTTTGCGTTGTGAGAAAGTGTGTGTGTGTATGTGGGGGGTCTTTCAAGGGGAAGCCCCCACTTGAATTCCATACATTACTTCAGTGTCTCTGTGGGAATTTTATTGCTGTGCACCTTTATTTTTATGGAGGCCAATTTACCTTACTGACATTAATTATACCTCTAACGACACCTCTTGTGATTGCAGAAATTCGCATCACAGCGACACGCACGTAATATCGCCACCTAGTGGCCACGTTGGTGAACAACGTGACGATGTGGTACGATCTCTGCCAGACCCGGAAGGCATTAGAACGCACGAGGGTAGACCTACCAATCTGTCTGCCTGATTACAGGTTACTTCGACGGCTTTTTATCGCTGTGTCGCGGCGAGAGAAAAAAATGGTCTGCTTTTTGTCTGGCAGGGTTCTGTTTAGCCTCACTCTACTGTAATTTTAAATAAAAAATAATTATTCGGAGCAGATAGTGATGTGATGAACAAGGCAATGAGACAGAAGCACTTTTCAGCATGTGAGATATATGTATCTCATAATATAATATCATATATACATATATTATGTGTATTATATTATATATATAATATAATACACATAATGTATTATTTTGTTAATATATTTTAATCAGTTGAAACTATGCTTTAGGAAATAGAGTGATATATAACATATGTGGGGGTGAATGATCACATTAATAATAATTTGCTATCATGCATTATGGGTATCATAATTGGTTTGAGTGTGTGTGTGTGTGTGTGTGTGTGTGTGTGTGTGTGTGTGTGTGTGTGTGTGTGTGTGTGTGGTGTGTGTGTGTGTGTGAGAGTCTGTGTGTGTGTGTGTGTCTGTGTGTGTGTGTGTGTGTGTGTGTGTGTGAAAGAGAGAGAGAGAGAGACACAGACACTGTGTGTGAGTGTGTACTTTGTGTTTCAGATTCAGATTCAGATTTCTTTATTATTACATCTGTGATACTAGGTACACCAGAGTAAAAATCTTGGGCCTGGCCCCTCAACTGTAACACACATTGTGTAATAACTATTACTATTACTATTACTGAAGTGTGTGTCAGAGTGTGTGTGTACTATGTGTTTGTGAGTGAGTGTGTGTGTGTGTGTGTGTGTGTGTGTGTGTCAGTGTGTGTGTGTGTGTGTGCGAGTGTGTGTGTGCGAGTGTGTGTGTGTGTGTGTTTCTTTGGGTTTTGTTTCTTTGGGTTTTGTTTCAGTCGTGTTTGTGTCACTGCATTATGCGGGCTCCATTTTCAGGAGTTTCCTGGAGGAGAATCATTTAAGCAGATGTGAGGGGGCAGAAACAGTGGGCCGCTTTGTGCCTCGGTCTTCAGGGGAACGTGATATCCCCGTCCGCAGGTCGGAGCCCGGCCCGGTGCGGTCCCCTCTGCTCTCACGCTCCGTCTCGTCTTCTCCAGCTTACTGTAACTCGCTCCCCACCCTCCCCTCCATCTCTCAGCATTACTGAACCCCCATTAAAAGAGTCATGCAGGTTAAATATCAGGTCAAAATGTGCTCCCCCTATAAGTCATAATATGTTTCATATGCAAAAAAGTTAATAAATACACAGATCATTGGCCAATTCATACAATACCCATTCATAGGCAACACAGTATTTAATATAGCCTAAAATATATTCAGAAACGTCACAGTCCAAAGCACACGGATTGTGTGTGGTGCTGATCTGCGAGAGGCTGAATCCTGCACAGTTGATCTGCCGCACAGGTGACATGCTGCACAGGTGCGCAGGGTATACCCTGCACGGTCAACATGGTGCACAGGTGGCATGGTTTGTGTTTGACACACACAAGCTCTTTAACCTGGAAGAGGCAGTGCTGAGTCGTTGTGACAACGCTGTAAAAACGTTGGCAAAGCGTGATAAAATAGTGGAACCTATGGTTCCCAGTGCAGCTCATTGTCTCTGGAAGAGCTGTTAAATGTGTTATTTAATGCCGCCTGTTGAAAAGCCGCACTGTTGATGTGCTAAGACTTAGCGTTAGCGGCACGGCGGGTTTTGAGGAACTCTGCATTGAAGCCAGCCCCAGGAATAGCGGCCCAGCGAGCACCAGATGTGGCAGGGTCAGCCAAGAACAACTGTGAAGGAAACACAGCCACACCACTTCCGCCCCTCCACCCCTCCATCCATACATCCGTCCGTCCCTCCATCCAGGCGCAGGAAAAAAAACATCTATTTCAGGGCCTGAGTTTGCCTCTGTGGCTGGCTGGAACGCTCCATGCTGGAATTTTAGAACCCCGGGTGGAATTCCGCCACAGAATCCTGGCGTTCTGAGAATTCCATTCCTCCCCACCTCAGCCTCTCTCTGCCTCACTCTGACTAAAGACCAGTCTAGGGGATGGCAAGGCGAATGAGTCAAAACACAATGATAAAAATATGAATGGTAATATTAGTATCACTAGTAGTAGTAGCAATAGCAGGAGCAGTATTATTATTATTACTATTATGGTTATTACTGCGGTGAAAACGGACAGCAGTGGTTCCCGTAGGAACAGCAGAGCTGAGGGGAAGTTCCTGACGCGCTCCTGTCCGTCTCCTTTGCCCCGAGTTTGACGAGTGGGCCAGTGGCAGCCAGAGGTGGGGTCACAGCTGGAGTATGGCGTTCCAGTGGGGGGGGGGGGTGAGCGCAGTGTGACGGACATCTCAGACCATAGATCTGGGATGCCGAGGCCCACAGGGATTATACTAACAATAATAACTATAATAATACTGTTCCTGCTATTGCTACTACTGTGAATACTAGTAATACTAGTAATACGAATATTCATTGTTATTACAATCATATTATTGCCCTGTGCCCCAGTCACCCAAACCGCTCCAAACTGCCAGGAGCACAGACACTCTGTGGTAACCAGATGGTCAGCCCCTGCGTTCCTCCCGCCCTCTCTGATTCCACTATGACAGCGGGCCGCCGGCCCTGGTCCTGGAGGGTAACAAGGGGGTCTGTTTACACCTAGAAAATCAGCAGCCGATTTAGAGCCAAGAAAACAGGTGTGGTGAGTTACCAGTGTTCAATTTAATTCATCGATTGAACAGCTTCAATTGATGAATTGAAAAAGAACACAAGAACATAAGAATACATAACGAGGAGAACGGGCCGTTCGGCCCATCTAGGCTCATCATGTCCTAATCTAAAGAGCATCCAGTACTGCATCTAGCCTGGACTTGAATAGCCCAAGTGCTTCTGCCTCTACTACCCGACCTGGCAAGCTGTTCCAGGCATTGACAACTCTCTGTGTAAGGAAAAACGTCCTAATATCCGTGTGGAATTTGCCTTGAACTCATTTCCAGCCGTGGCCTCTTGCTCTGCTCACTGAACTCACCTTAAAAAAATGTTTGGTAGTTGGAATGCTGAGTAACAGTGAAAACCAGCAGATCCCTGTGGCTCTCCGGGACCCGGGTTGGGCATCCTCGCTCTAGCAGGGTTTTTCTCTTTGTGTGGTGCTTTTCGAGCGCTTCTTCTTCTTCGTTTGGGTATGTTCTTTTTCTGCTCCCCTAGGCTCGGGGCCGAGGGGCTATCCTCTTACCACCTCAAGCCTAGGTGGGGTTCACCCGGACTATATTTCGGGGCACATTTCGAGCACTGTATTACAGTTTATGAACATTTACAGTTTACGAATATTTACAGATCACAGACGTGCCCGAGGGTAAAACGCCAGCGGTGTTGTTCTTAGTCACACCCCTCTATGAACGTTCATAAGATTCACGTGCATCAAATCGGAATGTTTCAGATTCAACGGTGGCGCAACAGAACCTTCAGCGTTAAGGACACCGAGTGGGGCGATCTGGTTAGTCTACTGCGGGGGGGGTCAGACTCACTCCATCGAGGGCTGCAGGTGTATGCAGCTTTGGGGGGTTTTGCAACCGGTGCAACTGCGCCGGGTGATTTAAATCAGTTCCCCCTCCTTGGCTGAAGACGTGAGCTAATCCGTGAAATCCCCTTGTGTAATGTGCACCGAGTTGCAAAAACCCCCAAAAAACCCCTGCGTATATTCGGCCCTCGATGGATTGAGCCTGACACAATCTTTGACTCCAGGCCCTTATTCCATCTCTCCGGTATAACCACTGAGAGTGGGGGGGGGGGGGGGGTGGCTGTAACCAGTCGTTGAAAGACACCTCTTAAACCGGTGGGAACCGGTCTCTGGGGAACGGAGGCAGGGAGGGGGTGTTTAATCACAGACTCGTTCATTTTCAGGCGCTGAATAATGACACGCTTGGGGCCTGGGAGATTTTGGGGGGGTTCAGAGAAGCCTGATAGCTGTGTTCTTTTTTTAAGTGCAGCGCTAGTGGCGTTTATGAGGCCGGCATTTAGGGAACGCTCGCGACGGCTTAATGGACACCTCCGTTTGGGTAATTGTACCGCGGGTGACGCAGGGTGGTGCTTTATCGGGAAATCAGCAGCGCTGGATGCCTCTGATTTGAGACACGGCACAGACAGACAATTTGAGCGTCTGTGGAGCGAGGCTTGCAAGTCTTGACCCCACCAATCACATGCCCGTGCGATTTCAGCCAATCATAGTCATTTCCTGATAAGTCGCATGATTTTGATTGGTTGCACGCCGACAGCTCCACCTACTATGGGCTTCCTGTCACTCCCCTGCTGCTTGTGCTGAATGCAGTCCGGGGCGGTTGGATATGGTCCAGGAGGTCGAAGGGCCGTCTGCTTTTTAGGCCCCTCCCGCTATTTGTTTCCTGATATTTATTTATTTTTTAAACAATATGTCGTCAGCTGATGAGAGGAAATCATCTGTGGTCATTAAACGGTCACCTCTTTGGCTCTCAGGTGGAGAACTTTACAGGTGAAGCCTTGCTGATTGTCGTCTTTCGGGCCCGATTGTATTGATGTTGAAACTTTGATGATAGTCAAAGTCAAAGTGTTTTATTTATCAAGTGCACAGTATAACACAAGGTCATTCTGAACAATGACATTCTTGGGACATGGCAAGCAACAACTAAGTATTAACCAATAGCAGAAATAATACATAACAGAAAAACAGTAAACATTAAACATTTGTAGCAGGTCCAGAACCAGTAAGAAGGGGAATATAGACAGTAAGAATAAGAGTTTTAAACATGTAAATATAAAATGAAGAAGTGAAGAAGTGGATATATGTGCATTAAAATTGAGGTGATGTACATTTAATGTACATACAAAGTGATTAGAGTACACATTGGGGTGATGATGTGATCAATGTGATCACTGAGATTAGTGTTGCTGGTTGAGAAGCCTGATGGCCTGAGGGGAAAAACTGTTAGTGAGTCTGGTAGTCCGTGCCCGGATGCTCCGGTAACGTCTACCAGACGGCAGCAGCGAGAACAGTCCATACCCATACCAAAGCTGGGCTTTCTGCCATGGGGGCCAAAGTAGAGCCCCTGCAGTCCGGTCCCTTTGAGCCCGAGTACAAAGAAGATGAATAATGTTAAACTCTGCTCTGATCCATTGCTAATCAAAATGGCTGGTTTGAGTAATACAGTCAACTATGCTGTTGTTGTTAATGTTCAATCTCTCTCTCTGTTTCTCTCTTTCTCTTTCCCTCTTTCTCTCACTCTCCCTCCCTCTCTCTCCCTCCCTCCTTTCTCTCTCTCTTGCTCCCTCCCTCTCCATCTCTCTCTCTCTCTTGCTCCCTCCCTCCATCTCTCCTCCTTGCCTCCCTCTCTCTCTCTCCCTCTCTCTCCCTCCCTCCCTCCCCCCTCTCTCTCTCCTCCCTCCCTCCCTCTCTTGCTCCCTCTCTCTCTCCTTCCCTCCCTCCCTCCCTCCCTCTCTCCCTCCCTCTCCCCTCTTTCTTTCTCTCTCCCTCCCTCCCTCTCCCTCCTCTCCGTCTCTCTCTCTCCCTCCCTCTCTCTCTCCCTCCCTCCCTCCCTCTCTCCCTCCCTCTCTCCCCCTCTCTCTCTCCCCCCCAGTGGACTCTCTGCTGCAGCTGCCCTCTCTCCCCGGGTCTCTCTTCTCTCTGCACCTCCCGACCCAGTGGACCAGGCCTACCGGTCACTGCAGCTGCCCTCTCTCCCACCAAGCAGCTCTTCCCGGTGCGTCTGCACCTCCCGGCCCCTGTCACAGCACGCGCCTGTCCAGGCCTTCCTGTCACAGCACCAAGAAGGCCCAGATCTCTGCCCCCACCAAGCAGCTCTTCCCAGGTGCGTCCGTCATCCCACCCCGCCCACTGTCGCAACACACTGCTTCCTGTCACAGCATGCTACTTCCTGTCGCAACACACTGCTTCCTGTCAGAGCATGCTACTTCCTGTCGCAACACACTGCTTCCTGTCACGGCATGCTACTTCCTGTCACAACACACTGCTTCCTGTCACGACATGCTACTTCCTGTCACAACACATTGCTTCCTGTCACGGCATGCTACTTCCTGTCGCAACATGTTCCCCCTAATGTAAAAATGCTACTTCCTGAGCACCAAAAGTACAAAAGAATTTAAAAAACTGGAGATAATAGGATGTAGCTAGGATACTGTAGTCAGGATAGATATTTTGTTGATAGGATGAGATCCACCGGATAGATCGGGAATCTAAATGAACGTTGACAGGAAAGAACGGGCGGGATAGATGGGACGTTGAAGTGAGCGTTGGCAGTGTTGCGTTGAGCTGGACGAGTGAGCTGCTGTGCCTCTGCCTCCAGGTCGATTCCCCGAGAACTTCTCCATCATGGCGCTGGTGAAGGCCCAGGCGGGCCTGCAGGCCTTCCTGCTGTCCGTGTACAGCGAGCAGGGCGTGCAGCAGCTGGGCCTGGAGCTGGGCCGCTCCCCCGTCTTCCTGTACGAGGACCAGAACGGCAAGCCCGCCCCCGAGGACTACCCCCTCTTCAGGGGCGTCAACCTGGCCGACGGCAAGTCAGTAACACCCCGCCCGCCCCGCCCCCCCCCCCGCCGCCCCGCCCCTCTCCTACCCGCCCCGCCCCGCCCCGCCCCTCTCCTACTCCGCCCCGCCCCGCCCCGCCCCTCTCCTACTCTGCCCCATTCTGCTCTGCCCCACGCCTCTGTGTGTGTGTGTGTGTGTGTGTGTGTGTGTGTGTGTGTGTGTGTGTGTGTGTGTGTGTGTGTATGTGTGTGGTGTGTGTGTGTGTGTGTGTGTGTGTGTGTATGTGTGGGTGGTGCAATAATGATATCTGTGTGAATGTGTGTGTGTGGGTGTGTGGTGTCAGGGAGGGGGGCACTTAGGGGGGAATTTGTGTGTGAGGCATTTGCACTGCTTGCACAATTGTGTGTAAGAACACATGAGTGTGTGTGTGTGTGTGTGTGTGTGCTAGAGCTCTCTCTCTCTTCTCTCTCTCTCTCTCTCTCTCACCGCGTTACACCAAACCGCCGCTGTTCCTCCTCCCCTCCTGCAGGTGGCACCGCGTGGCCATCTCGGTGCAGAAGAGGAACGTGACGCTGCTGCTGGACTGTAAGAAGCGCATGACCAGGTCCCTCCCCCGCAGCGAGCGGCCCGTGGTGGACACCAAGGGCATCACGGTGTTCGGCTCTCGTCTCCTGGACGAGGAGGTGTTCCAGGTCAGACACGGAGAGACCTGGGCAGGGGCCCGGTCCCTTTCCACCGCTCATATCGGCACGAGTAGATCTCTAGAGACAGGATCACTATCTGTACGAGTAGATCTCTAGGCAGGATCACTGTCTTTAGAGTAGACCTCAAATAAATTTGATTTGATTTGATTTGATCTCTAGAGAGGATCACTATCTGTACGAGTAGACCTCTAGACAGGATCACTGTCTTTAGAGTAGACCTCAAATCAATTTGATTTGATTTGATTTGACAATCTAGAGTGAAGGATCAAATATTTGATTTGATTTGATTTGATCTCTAGACAGGGTCACTATCTGTATGAGTAGATCTCTAGACAGGATCACGGGGGCGGCAGTCTAGTGTAATGGTTAGGGAGCTGGGCTTGTAAAGAGGTTGCTGGTTCGATTCCCAGGTGGGACACTGCCGTTGTACCCTTAAGCAAGGTACTTAACCTGAATTGCTTCAGTAAAAATATCCAGCTGTATAAATGGATTGTGTGTAAAGAAATGTCAATTGTGTAAGTCGCTCTGGAAAAGAGCGTCTGCTAAATGCCTAAAATGTCAATGTAATCACTATCTGTAGGAGTAGATTTTGGTGCACCGGTGAGTTTCATTGATGGTGATTCCGTTAGGATGTGTCTGAAGTGTGTGTGTGTGTGTGTGTGTGTCTGTGTTTTCTCTGTGGTCCGCAGGGAGATATCCAACAGCTGCTGATTGCATCCAACCCCCAGGCTGCGTTTGACTACTGTGAGCACTACAGCCCCGACTGCGACTCCCCCCTGCCCAGAACACAGTCCCAGGACCCCAACACCTACGTGAGTGACACAGCGCGTCACCCAGACGCGCACTGCGCCCCCCTGTACGACACGGACTGCGTGTGTCACGTCCGTACACACACACACGCGCGCGCGCACCCAAACCAGCCCCCCCCCCCTCCCCGTTGCACAACACACCGTTGCAGAAAATCCCCAAACACATGCGAGTAGCACGCCGCACCCCAGCCCAGCTGTGCTCCCCCTGGCCGCCGTGCTGCCCGGCTGCACGCCCCACATTTCGCTGCTTTCCATTCGTGAGCGTTTACCCAGAGCGCCGCGGCGTGCACGCGGCAGGACGCCGGAGACGAGCGGCGCCGCTCACGCGGGGGAACACCGCGTCCCGCTCCACGGTCCTGACTCCGCACCTCGACGACGCAGCGTGACGCAAGAAGACTCCTGACAGAGTCACAACTGTACCCCCCACCGAGCAGGTGGATCCACGACCCGGCCCGGCCCCTCCCACACCGGCCAGCAGGGCCAATCAGAGGAAGTCATCAAAGTACAGCTCTGTCCTCACGCACCGCAAGTTTGTATCAGTCCACTCTCTCTCTCTCTCTCTCTCTCTCTCTCTCTCTCTCTCTCTCGCTCTCTCTCTCTCTCTCCCAGCCCTGCCAGAGGAAGTAAACAAACAAACAAACAAACACACAAAACTAATGTTAGGCTTGTCAGAGCCATTAGAATGCGACCGGGGCCTGTGACATCACCCCTCATCGCACAAGAGCCACTAGCTGAATTTATGTGTATGTTTCCATGACAACACAGATCAGCTTAAAGTCACCTTACACAACTGTCAATTAATGTTTGGAGGAAGATGCAGGCACGGATAGAAACAAGATACATACATTTATACGTTTTATCTTGTTTTAATCTGTTATATAACCTGCTATAAACATACTATATGTTTTATGTACAAGAATTTGGGATCTAGATACTAATACGGGCCTTTTGTTTACATGGCTAATTCAATTTACATACAGTTTTGAAAACTTTTATGATATTTTATTTCTATGCCTTTCTCAGAAAAAGACCCAAAAGAGAGAGGGAGGGAGAGAGGGAGGAGAGGAGGGGAGGGGAGGGGAGGGGAGGGGAGAAGGGGGGAGCGACAGGAGCACTTGAGAGAATGGATGATACAAACTGCTTAAATGCCGCTCACACTTACAGTGCGTTCTGTAATTAAGTGCATCAAAGACCCATTCTGAAGGATGGGGAGACACGCAGATGCATTACTCTGAAAAAAGCAAGGACTGAAAACATCACTTTCAAAGCGTGATCAGATGTATACACACAGACATGACATAGACACAGAGCAAGGCCACACTCACAGTGCAGGTGTGCAGAGCCAAACTACTTTACTCCGTCAAAAGATTGCACAAGTAATGGCTTCAGCTCACGTCTGTAGTCAACAAAAATTATGAATGTTTTGCGGCATTGCGCTTCAGTTTTCTTCGTATTATCACGAGCGTACATAGTGACATATTGACCACACGTCTCTGGCAAACTGGATGCTGGGAGGTACTCGAGAACGCTGGTGCTCAAACGCAGAAGGCCCCGTGTCTCGCCACGATGTGCCTTTAACCTGGCTGTGCTTCAACCTGCCGGCTCTGAGCACACCTGCCCCCTACAGGTCATCCAATCACAGTTCAGATGATCAGCTGATCACGCTTTAAAGAGATCTTTTCAGTCCTCCCTCTTTGCATTGTCATTGGACCAGCCTTGGAGCCACGGGAGAGAGAGAGAGAGAGAGAGAGAGAGACTGAGACGGAGTTTAAGAGAAAGAGACAGAGTTTAAGAGAGAGAGAGAGAGGCATAAAATAAGATGAGATAGGGAAAAAAGCTTGCTATTTGTTCACTCAGTGTCAATTTAGGGAGTTATTTGTGCTTTCAACAGCTGCTGATAAGTTACACCTGGCAGAAGTGTGTAAAAATCAATAATCCAGAGAATATCAATAATTCAGAAATATGATTGTAGATGAGCGTGGAATCGATCAGTAAGTTAACAGAACAGGGATTTTAACAGCACAAACTGTTAAGGAATAGCTGGTAGATGAGCTGCATGCACAAGGACAGCTCCTGTTTAGGTGGATCATTTGGAGAGCTCAGACGGATCATTGGGGTGGAGAGCTAGTCAGACGGTTGTGCTGGAACCCTTGCATGTTCCCATGATGCATTGCCACCTGGCTGGTGAAGGCAAAGCTTCCATCACAGCTCCGGGCTTCCTCTTTGCTGCTGCTCGGCCAGTGTTTAACTGTGGCCTGGGTCATATTCACAAAGCATTTGCCCACTGCTGACATTTTTCACTCAAATGTACTATTACCTTATACTTTATTGGACATATTTAAATGTTGAAGAGCAAATTTGTTTTTACATATATATATATATATATATATATAGAGAAAATATATATATATATTTTTTTTTTTGTCAGTCAGTTAAGAATGTGTACTTCACAGTATTCTTCATGAGACATTATAAAGATGTGTTTTGGTGAGGCATGCTTACCAATGGCAGAAATGGTTTGATGAATATGACTGGGGAATCGAACCCCCGGCCGCAGTCATTTAGTATATATTAATTCACTATTTTTTAAGGCACGTCACTCTCCCCTTTGCTGGTTCAATGCAAGTGTTGCCATGCCGATGCTGTTAACGAATGTCCTGCATTCGTTTGTTTTTTGCCATCGCCGATGCTTTAAATCATGCCTTCTTTTCTCCTCCATCTCCTCCCTCTTTATCCCCCCCCGCATTCCTCCCTCCTCCTCCTGCCCTCGCCCCCCTCCCCCTTTCTCTCAGTACTTTGATGAGGAACGAGACGGCTATGAATATCCCTATTATTACGAGGACACAACTGGCACACCCCCTCCTCCCCAAACTCCTCCTCCTCCCCCCCCCCCACTGAACAGGTAACGAGGGAGCAGGAGAAGAGAGAGAACTGAGGAGGGACAGAGAGACAGAGAAAGAGAAAGAGAGGGAGAAGGACAGAGAGTAACAGAGACATAGAGAGAATGAGAGACACTTCAAAAGGCCAAATTGCAGTCCAAAGTCCAGACTTAAAAAAAAAAAAAAAGACTTAAGTACGGTATTGTGGGTCCTACAGCCAGTTTTAAGTAGTGCTTACGGAAGAGAAGGTGCCTCTCTCCAATTACTCCATCTCTCCTGGTCCTCCCCATGTTCTCCATTTTCCTGTTTTCAGTCAAAATTGCCTAAAACGCGCCTCCGGCCCTGCCCCGCTCCCCCCACCCCAAAACCTCTCACATAAACTCTGCCTCTCTCGTAACGTTGTCCTAATGTCATATTAATGTCATGTTAACGTCATGGCAATGCCATGTGTGTTTCATATTAATGTCATTGTGTGTTTGTGTGTGTGAGTGTGTGTGTGAGTGTGTGTGTGTGTGTGTGTGTGAGTGTGTGAGTGTGAGTGTGTGTGTGTGTGTGTGTGTGTGTGTGTGTGAGTGTGTGTGTGTGTGTGTGTGTGTGTGTGTGTGTGCATGCATGCGTGTGTGTGCGTGTGTGTGCGTGTGTGTGTGCGTGCGTGTGTGTGTGTGTGTGTGTGTGTGTGTGTGAGTGTGTGTGTGTGTGTGTGTGTGAGTGTGTGTGTGTGAGTGTGTGAGTGTGTGTGTGTGTGTGTGAGTGCGTGTGAGTGCGTGTGTGTGTGTGTGTGTGTGAGTGTGTGTGAGTGTGTGAGTGTGTGAGTGTGTGTGTGTGTGTGAGAGTGTGTGTGTGTGTGTGTGTGAGTGTGTGTGTGTGTGTGTGTGTGAGTGTGTGTGTGTGTGTGTGAGTGTGTGAGTGTGAGTGTGTGTGTATATGTATGTGATTAATATGTTGGTGCTCTGTGGGATCAGTAACTGTGTGTCAGTGACACTGCCTCTACTCCAGGCTGCACTGAGCCTGACCAGCTGCTGGTAGCTAATGAGAAAGAGAGGGATGTGATGAAAGAGGGGGAAGAAAGGGAGGGATATAAGAGAGAGAGAGAGAGAGGGGGTGGGAAGGTGTATAGTCAGCATGGCTGTGTGAAACACTTTGGCGTTTCCTGCTGTGTGTTCTGTGTGTGTGCCCCTTCACTGAACATTCCTTAGCTTCTGCTTTTCTGTTTCTATCTCTGACTATCCACAATGTGTGTGTGTGTGTGTTTGTGCGTGCGTGCGTGCATGCATGCGTGCATGTGTGTGTGTGTGTGCGTGCATGTGCGCGTGTGTGTGTGTGTGTGTGTGTGTGTTTGTTTGTTTGTTGGTGTGTGTGTGTGTGTGTGGTGTGTATGTCTTTGTCATTTACATGCTCCGTTTTACGGTTCATCTATCCACCTTTCCACCTTTCCCTTTGTCCACCTGTCCAAGACATCCATCTGTCTTCACTCGTTGACTTCCTCCCTGCCCTGTGAACCACATTCCACCTGCAGACGTCTGACCCCCCCGTCCCATCTTCAGGGGCCCAGTTTGAGCATGTGTGTCTTTCTCTCTGCGCAGCTGGGCAGATCAGTGCATACCTGTTTGTGTGGCCGTGTCAGTGACATCACTCCTGCCCCCACACGGCACCTGGTGTCATCGCCATAAACAAAAAAAAACGCAGGCTTGAGTTTTTTATAAACAGCAGAGCAGCTGCTTTTTATTTGAAATAATACAGAGAACGGCATTACCGGAGAGCGCAGCAGCAATGCCGGGCAGCAGGCGCACAGCAAATCTTTGATTGGCACATTTTTCTCAAATAATTCCGGAACTATGGCAATTCCTGTGCTGGCTTCCGGAACTAATTTCTTCATCCAATCGACTGTCTAAATTCCGATTTCTGTTCCCATATGCTGCCTCCCAGCCTCACCGCTGCCCCCTAGGGGCTGTTTGACTCCTCGTGTCATGTGGACGAATCGAGGGAGTGCGCGCTCTGCGCTCCCGGCTCCAGAGTCTGCTGTATCCAGTAATGCCAGAGCTAGCCGAATAATTCCAAGCCTCAGCCATCTCAATGTCACTGTGTCTCAAAAACATCCACCCATGCCTTTGTCTCTCCATTTCTTTCTCTCTCTCCATCCCCACTGCTTTCAACCCCTCCCATTCTTCATGTCTCTCTCTCTCTCTCTCTCTCTCTCTCCGCACCTTCCATCCCCATTATTCACAAACCGCAACACAACACCACCACAAAAAAACGTACAACAGAAGAACAAAGAGGCCAATGGCAAACCTGAAAAGGCCACACCCACTGTGGCTAAGGCTAAGGCCAAACCAGCAGAGGCCAAACCCGCCCTGGCCAAGCCAAAACCAAAGCCAACGCCCAAACCTAAGCCCGCACCGGCCGGCACAAACGGTGATGTGAAAAAGGCCAATGGCAAAAATGGCGCTCAAAAACCCATAGTTGTCAAAAGTGATCCCAAGCCGGCCAACGGCAAAAACGGTGAACAGAAAGCCGCCAATGGTAAAAACGGCAAACCTGTGGTCGTCAAAAATGTTGATCCAAAACCAGTTAATGGCAAAAAAGTCACTCAAAAACCCGTAGTTGTCAAAATTGATCTAAAACCAGTTAATGGCAAAAAGGTTGCTCAAAAACCGGTAGTTGTCAAAATTGATCCCAAGCCAGCCAATGGCAAAAAGGCCAACGGCAAAACCGTAGTTGTCAAAAACGGCGATCAGAAAAAAGTCACCAAGGTAGAAAAGGCGGCGCCTAAGAAAGTCACGGCCCCTGAAGTGACGGCAGCACCAGCAGCGGCGGTGACCGCCACGCCGGCCCTGGCAGTGACCCCAGCAGCGCCGGGCCCCGTGGCAACCGCCAAAGCTCCCAAAAAGCTCCCCTTTCTGAAGACCACGGCAAAGAAAGCACCGCCCCCGGCAAGCGTCGCACCGATCCCGGCGGCGACCCCGGCACCGACTCCCGCGGCAACCACACCAGCACCGGTCCCCGTGGCAACCGCGAAGGCTCCTAAAAAAGCCCCCTCTCTCAAAGCTGTGCTTAAGAAAGTGGCGACGCCAGCAGCGACCGTGGCTCCGACTGCGGCTCCAACCGTGGTTCCAACCGCGGCCCGGACTGTAGCGCCCACACCAGCGCCCACCCCAGCACCCACCCCAGCACCCACCCCAGCACCCACCCCAGCGCCGGCCCCCAAAAAAAACCCACTTGTTGTCAAAGTAGAAAAATCTAAAAAGACGGCCGGCGGTAATAACGTCAAGTCCGTGGTCAAGTCCGTGAGCAAGTCGGTGGTCAAGTCCGTGAGCAAATCCACGTCCGTGAGCAAAAAACTGCCTCCCTTTGGCAAGTCTGTCATCAGCGGCACCATTGCCCCCGAGGCCAAGCCCGAGCCCCAGCCCGAACCCGAACCCGAACCCGAACCCGTCCCGGCCAAACCGAAGAAGACTCTGGGCAACGGTTACCAACAGGTATAAATAAAGGGCTCAGGGTGGGCCTCCAGCCCTGTATCTCCCAACCAACCGTTCTGCTTACGAGACCGCTCTCTCCATCCAGGCTTTCCACCACAGCAGGGTCCGGCTTTCTCTTCACATTGTGGCTTCAGAACAGGCTGTTGGTACTTCTCTTTTCTTTTTTTCCCCCATTTCTTCTTTTTTTTGTTTGTTTCCTGGGATTCTGCGTTAAAATAACGAAATACAAACTCATACACGGACGCTTCTGAAATAGTGTTCTCCAGAACAAATCATTGATAGTTTACCAGTCACAAGCTACAGCAAAAAAAAAGTTTTTTATTCAAAAAATTACATTAAATTAAAAACGAACCGTTGTTTTGAACGAAAGGTGGTTCTGCTTGGGATGTCCGCAGTTCGGCTGGGACTGCCTTAGCTGGTCATTGCCCTCCAAACATTCCACTTTGGCATGTTTACCTGTTTAACTGACAGCATTTTGGTTGCGTTTTTCAAAGGCAGCTGAGGAAAAATATACGGACCACAAAAAGAAAAAAAACACAGACAGAAAAATAATAATAAGCTCCGATAAAAATCCTGCTAAGGTGCAAAAACCTGGATTGTGAGAGGGTCCCCAGAATTACCGTTGGCGCATACATATCTGGATCATATCCACCCTTTTATATATCATATGTTCTTTATGATGAGAAATGATATGATATAGCACTATAACAGACATGTCATATGGCACCGTGTCTGTACTGTCTCTGCATAGCCTTTCTCTGTTTCTGACAGACTTCCCCTTTGACCTTCTGAAACTGGAAACTAGGTATTGCATTAGGTGTAGCCTCTCTCCTAATCCCCGAATGGAGCACTAGACTGTAGCGACTTGACTTGTGGATTCAGCATGAACTTCATCACTTCAACTTTTTTGGCACGAAAAAAAATATATACAAAATACGTGTGCATGAGTTTTTTTCTTCTCACTCTCTCTCTCTCTTTCTCTCTCTCTCCCTTCACTTCATTCAGTGGCAACAGACAAAAAAACCTAAAAACCCAGACACATAAGTTCAAACACACTTCAACGGTCGACGATACCTCCGCATCGATTGTCCCTTTCATCGTTTCTTGTCTGTCCTCTCTTTCTGAAATGGCTCTCTGGTCGATCATATTTGTCGTGGATATGAGCATGGGCAGTCTCACAGAACGTTGCCGTGCTTAGGCCTTAAACGGGAACGGAAAGCGAAGTCACGTTGATCCTGCATCGCGTGCGCGCGTCTCGGAAACCCAAACGCAATGCGGGTTCCCCCGTTCCCCCGTCCCTCCCGTCCCCCCCACGTTCAAAAGCCTACCTGACTTAGTTCTTTCTGAATTTATAAACTAGGCACCTGCAAGGGTTTAAAAGGAACACTGCGTCTGTGAACATTCCACCATGAGTATGCTTGTGCTCCATAGCACGAGGAGAAAAAGGTGAGCGTGTTTGTCCCCTCCCCCCCACGTTTTTGATTAACTTCAACTTACGTTGAAATAATCATCAAGGATGAGCAGCACTTCATTCCGTGAGGCTGGCTATGGTCTGTCTGTCTGTCTGTCTGTCTGGTTATTCCATCGATTTCTTGTTCACCGTCTTCAGTTAAGCTCCTCCCCGCTTAACAGAAGACTCGATACTAAATATGTACCTGTTGCCTAAAACCAATATTTACGTATTGTAACGATGATGGTCGCCAAAGCGATCATCATCAACATCCCCACGCCCCCACCCCAAAGAGCAGGGCAATCGCCAGCTTTCTCCAGCGCTCTAAAAACCATTATAAGAGCCAGCTTCACTCCTCTGTGACCCCAATCATGGCAAGTGTGGCTTCTAAGTCAAAACTAAACCCCCCCTTCCACCCCTCAAAAAACTAAATAAAAATAAACAAAACAAAACAAAAAAACGCTGAATTGGATTGTCAATTCCATACCTGTGCGTTTTTTTTCCCTTAGTCAGAACTTGTGCAGAACAAAGGAATTTGCTGGAGTTATCAACCTTGTGTAAAACTGCGTTTTCAGAAGGTTTTTCATACCAGCATAATTTGTTTGTTCATAATTCTGGCAAAATTATTATTTTTTGAAATAATAATAACATATATATATATATCCTCTGTTTTTATACCCTATCTCTCCTCTTTGTATTAATAACCATAATCCCGACTTTCTTTGAACTAACCAATCTCTCCCTCAAACCTCCACTCTGACCCCGCCCACCTCTCCTTGGCCCTGACCTATCAGGACATAGATCCTGTCCACAGTGAGGCTGGCCCCACCCCCACAGAGGAGGATTATTATTACACCATAGAGGAGGAGGAGTCCCAGCCAGAAAGTGAGGTGCTGATTGGACATGAGCCAGAGGCGCCCCAGGTAACCCCACACAGGACAAATCAGAGAAAGCCGCTGAGCAATCAGTCACTTAACCCAGTGTTTCCCAACCCATTCCTACAGGGCACACTGCCCTGCATGTTTTCAATCCAACCACCACTTAATCATGCTCAAGTGATCATTAACAGACGACCGATGCAGATGATAGGTTGGGAGTGGTGGTTGGAATGAAAACATGCAGGGCAGTGTGCCCTGTAGGAATGGGTTGGGAAACACTGACTTAACCTACCATGTCATTACTGTAACGCACACAAAAAAGGCTCACTTAAACCTGGAGGTAAGATCAGCCTCACTGTAATTAAAGAATGATCTGGCCTGTCCAGTTCATTCATTTGTGTAATCAACCCTTAACTATGTTACCCCACATTGCCATGAAATATGAACACGCTGCAAAAAATAATTTTTTTCACTGTAATTTTGAAATGAGACAGCATAAGATAGTTTTTTTTCTTGCGTGTTTTCTCATAACAAAAACAAAGGTCCTCATGTGTCCTCAAGTTCTTTCCTTAAGACGCAAGCTTTTCTTCTGCTCTTTTTTCAGGATGTTCTTGAAGACATTTCTTAAAATAAGAGTGGGGGGAAAGAAATCTTGTGTCAGGGGAAAAAGAAATAATGGAACTTATTTCACATAAGGAAGGTTTCACACTTTTTCCTCTCAGTAAGAAAACCGCTAAGAGAAAAATTAACTTAATGCAGTCTTATTTTATGATGGATAACCTTAGGATAACATCCAAACAAGTTGAGAAAATTATTCTTTGCAGTGTACCTGAACCACAGCATCCAGAGTTTGTGTTTTTATCCTTCTCCGTTCCACAATGTGGGAAAAAACACAAAATCTGCACATGAGGGTTCATAGTAGTGTTAGTATTAACAAGGGTCATCATCATCATCAACATCTTCATCACCATCACCACCATGTTACACCCTCACCCGAGAGACAGTGAAAATTCATAGTGGTTTTTGTACAAATACGTTCACAATTTACAGCACGTTTAATCATCGTGATTCCAGTTTGCGCTCTGTCATTCCTACAGAATACAGATGAGAGAGGTACTGTTTAATTAATAATACATTATAATTCAATTATCATTATAATTTTAGTTTTTTATGATTACATTTTATTTCTGGAGTTAAGGTAAGTTTGTTATTTTTTATTTTCTTCTTATTCCATAAGGTTTGATGAATACCAGTGCCTTCAATAACATTCTGGAGGGGTGTTGTTTGCTGCTGTTTGCTGTGGGTATGTTGGTGAATGTTGTCAACAAAATATCCTTTGGACATTGGTTTATCTGTAAGTAACATACATTTTTGCTCATGTCAGCCATTTTAAAATTTAGTTTTGGAGGTTTTTTTACCTCATATTAGGAGCATATTGCACAACCAAGTTCTATAGTCCTGTTTGAAGTGAATTTGGTAAGTTACAGATGAAAAGAATGCACCAGTTTTGCATCTTTTCTTCTTCTCCACAAAGCAAAGTGCCTCATCATAATCTTGTCTGTATATGTGTGTTGGTGCGTGTGTCGGGCAGTGGTGAGCGCAGCATTAAAATGGCGTCCCATGGTGAGAGCAGCAGCACAATGTTTTTCAACGTGTCCTTCTGCGCACAATTCAAAATCAAACTGCTCCGTTCTGCTAACGGAAAATGAAAAGAAAAAAAGCAGATCTTGTTCCCAAAACCACAAAGCACAATTGGTTTTGTTTTGGATATCTTTTGTTTCGCAAAATAAGCTAACAAACGTGTACTGTACAACACACACCACACACACCCAAACATACACATACTAACATACAGACACTGATACACACACACACACACACACACACACACACACACACACACACACACAGGCGATTGGTGAAGCACGTTACTTTGATGGAAAGAATTAGCAATGAAGGCTCCTTGTACAGACAAAGCAGATATAGGAATACGGAAAGGGAGGACACGGAGACAGAGATAGTGTAACAGTCAGCACCGACAGCGTTATCGGCAAATAACCCACCGCGCGGTTATTTCCCGGCGGCATCCTTGCCACTCGGCTGAGGCATGCCAAATAAAAAGCACTGCTGCACATCGGCGCAGTTCCAGTAGCATCCACCGTGTGTCGCTGTTATCTCTGTCCCTCAGCCAGTGTCAGTGTGTTCCCCCAAAGGTAAGGCTCACACCACACTGTCTCTCTGTGCCTCCCCCCCACCACCCCACCCACCCACCTCCCTTCCCCACTTTTTGCTCCTCCTCCTCCTCTTCCTCTGCCACAATCTGTCCCTAATTCCTCCCTCTTTCCTTTTTCCACTTTTTTATTCTATCGTTCCCCACCCCCCCTCCTCTCCTTCTCTCCTCCTGTCCTCTTCTGTCACCCCACCCCCCTCCTCTCCTTCTCTCTCCTCTCCTCCTCCTCCTCTGTCACCCCCCCCCCTTCACCCTTGGCTCTGAGCAGGTGGAGGAGACAGTGGTGGCGGAGGAGGTAGATTTCACCAAGGCAGGTGGCGATGGGGGAGGTCAGGTTCCGGACGAGTCCTTCACAGAGGAGTATGTTACCGGAGACCTGGGCATGAAGGAATACGATTATCCCTACAACTACAACGAGCCCCTTACCGACGGTGACACCGGATTCCCCGACAGCCACATGGGCCCTGCGCTGTCCGCCGTCACAGACGAGGGAGGCGTAAGTCTCTCTTTTCTTTCCCCCGCCCCCTCCCTCCACCAAATCATCATTTCAATCAGATGGGTTGTCATTCGTGGTTGAAATGCGATTGGCGGCACGTGGTATGTATTCCTTATTGGACGGCCGCACTTGTGCCTGCCCTGTATATATAGGTTCTACTGGGAAAGAAAAGATCACAGATCCAGAAAATGCTAACTATTGTCCACCTTCAGAAGAATCCTTTGGAAAAGCACAGAGAAGGGCAACAAGACTTGAGACCAACAATCAAACCTAAAATAAGTTACGAAGAAAGAGCTTTTTGCACTTTAGACCGTAGGACAAGTGACCAGCCTAACTGGGCTGAATGACTTGTTCTCGTTTCTTGTGTGCCCAAAGTTCTGTACTCACTGTCCGTATATTAATTTTCATTAATATTAAAAGGAAAAGCGGTCTGATTGTTGCCAGTGGGCTTTCAGTTCTCATAAAAACTCTGGATACGCTGATCCATTTCTTTTCAGTACTATACATCCACGGCATCAAAGTGCACAGTGCCTTCCCTTGATCGCATTTGCATCAACAGATACATCTTTTTTGATCATCTATTTATGCGATAGATTTTATTTATTTTATTTATGTATATGTATTATTTGTGGCTCTGTAGGAAGTTCAGTGTGTTTTCAGGCCTTCAGCATTCAAGGAATCAACAGGCGGTGAACTGTTGCATCAAAGACCAAAGCGTGGGCTTCTTATCCAGTGTAAAATGGAAACAAGTTTTTTCAAACTTTTTTTTTGCCACCTGCACCTACACAGGGATAACTGCAGTGTTTCATAATTTATCTTATATGAATAAATAAATATTATTCATTACTCATTGATCACCTTTTAATGGGTCAGAGAATAATTTCCCAGTTTTCCCCCCAAATTGGCTCAATTGTTTTTTTCTTCCGTTTTTTTAATCCCCTCTGGAAACAATCCATTGTGATGGATGGTTTGTAAATGGCACTATACAAAAAGAAAGATTGATTGATTTATTGATTGATTGATTGAACTGTGTATCTGATATTACATAAATCGTTTCAGGACAGGACAGGATTTTACCACACAGATGATAAGCCGCTTAAATGTGGGTTTTGTGTTGGGCTATTTTGACAGGTTCTAGACGTTCACTGCCTGAGACAGTGAAACGTGAGGCCTTAAATGACTTAGGGGTGAATTCACCTGCTGTGGACCACGTTTGCACTCTTATACTCTGCAGCAAATATGAAGGCTGCATGCAGGGCTGCTGCAGTATGTATAAACCAAGCAGAATGATAAACATGGTTATTTACCCCATCCAGATATTTACCCGGTTAATAACTCAATTATAAACCCAGTTATTAACCCAGTGATAAAATCAGTTATTTCCCCCTTTTATAAACCTATAAAATAGAAAAATCCAGTGATAAGCTTGTGATAAAAGCCATCAGTGATCTGATAAGTCGCTGGCTGGGTTCAGTATTTGCCATGCTGTTGAGAAGTGTAGAGACACCTCTAAGGCCTGGTGGACTATAGCCTTGTTGGGCTGGAGCTGTCTGCCTCTTCACCAAAGAGCCCGGTTTCCTGTTTCCTGTTTCCTGTTTCCTGTTTCCTGTGTGTCTCACCTACGGTCTGCATCTCTTACATGTCTCTGATATCTGCTGAGTGGATCACTTTGGGCCTGTTATAGTGGTGTGTGTGTGTGTTTCTGTGTGTGTGTGTGCGTGTGTGCATATGGGTGTGTGTGCTTCTTTTTTCACATTGCTGTCTTAGATTTTATGTAGTAAAAAAGAACACAGACACGAAGTTGCTCTAGTCCCTTACTGCTGTTGAAGGACTCAGGTAACATACAGTATATCTCAGAACACTTGCCACGTTTCCCTGGCTCGCAGGTAGCATGGTACAGTATGGCATTATAGTGATTACCGTGGTACACTATAAATGTAATTGTGGACCTGGAGAGTTATCATGGTGTTCTCTGCCTACCGCCATGATAAGTGCCACAGCACTGCTTTTGAGCGGGCGATACAGGAACAAATTCTACCGCAGTATCCAGTGGAGAAGCTGTAATGCTGCTTTGGAACGTTGCATACATTCTGGAACATATAAAACATTTTGGAACATTGAGAATGTTCTGGAATACAAGAGACATTCTGGAACACTGTGTACATTCTGCAACATGGAACATCGGGTACATTTTGGAGCATAGAACATATTCTGGAACATCGTGTACATTCTGGAACGTAGAACATATTCTGTCACAATGTGTACATTCTGGAACGTAGAACATATTCTGGAACAATGTACACATTCTTTCCTTATTGCATTCTCTGTATTCTCATTTATTCGAACTTCAAGCTGTTCTTTGCACACATGGTAAGACAAAAGAATGTGAACACGAAGAACGTGACGTCAAAACAAAAGATGAATATACAGACATGCATACTCACTACAATGTGTTACAACTGTACACTCTCGTACAGAAGACTGGCTACGTTTCGATGTAAGGGGTTTTAAGGTTGTTAAGATCACAGGTCAGTTTGCTTTCCTAGGCTAAGCAACAGGAAAGAAAATAAAATTCAGTGAAGATCCAATGAGCTCTCTTCATGTGTGTGTGTGTGTGTGTGTGTGTGTGTGTGCGCGTGTGTGCGTGTGTGTGTGTGTCCCGACTGACATTGGTGAAATCCCATTGGCTGATTCCCGTGTCACATGTCACGGGCATGCATGCTCTCCTGTGCTGTGATCCTAAACCGCAGGTATGTTGTACGGCACTCATGCAACACACAGTGTGGTAATGCGGCAGAAGACCACCAATGCATGTGCTGCATGATCTTGAGACACACGCTGTGTTTCTGTGGACACATCCGTCATTGGTCCCTGTTCGTGTGAGTGTGTGTGTGTGTGTGTGTGTGTGTGTGAGTGGCTGAGGGTCACTCTCCTTTGGCTCCTATGCCTTGTCCTGTGTGTACTTTACATTGACCGAGACATGAGCCGCTCTTATCTTGCCACATGGCATGAGGGTAGGAGTTCCTTTGAGCTTGTGTCTCGAGGTCTGTGTTACGGGAGCGCTGGGCTCAAGGTTGCGCGTCGCATGTACATTGACTGTGCTGTGTTCTGGGTTACATGTGTGTTTTCCTCAGGCCTCAGTGAGAGCCCAAAAAGGAGAGAAGGGGGAACCTGCTGTCCTTGAGCCTGTGAGTGAAATTAATCAATTATTTATTGATTTTATAGCCTAGGTCGTCAAAGAACTGGGTCAGCCGGATCAGACATCGTTAATCAATTACTTTACCGCATGAATTCAACAACTTTGTCTCAGCTGTCCATGGCATTGCGGTGGAGTCAGAAAGTAACGTGGCCACATTAGAACTACTGCATGTGGAATACAATTATGTATGGGATTTATGAACCAGAAATTCATTTTGCCACTAGAGGGCGCTGCTTTGACCGTGGGTTAATACAGGGGTTCTCAACCCTCTTCTCGTGAGCCCCCAGCCGGGTCCATGTGTTTGTTAGACTCCACCCCCAGCACACCTGATGCACCTCGTTAACTACTTAACAAGCGTTGATTAGTTGAATCAGGTGTGTTGGTGGTGAAATTTAACACATTTACCGGCAGTGTAGTGTAATGGTTAGGGAGCTGGGCCTGTAACTCACAGGTTGCAGGTTCAATTCCCAGGTGGGGCACTGCTGTTGTACCCTTGAGCTAAAGGTACTTAACCTAAATTGCTTCAGTTAAATATCCAGCTGTAGAAATGGATTGTATGTAAAGAAATGTAAACTGTGTAAGTCGCTCTGGATAAGAGCGTCTGCTAAATGCTTAAAACGTGAAACGTAAAACGTCATGAGGAGAGGGTTGGAAACCACTGGGTTAATACGTGCCACACTGGCCTTAACCGCAACAAAATTAAATACAAATATATTCATATAAATATTCATTCAAAGGTCTGACCTACCCTGCTGTCAACAGCTGGAAATGGCAGCATCATTTCTAATGCTCCTCAACCTCTCTCAATCTCCACCTCCCTGTGTTTGCCAACTCCCTCTCTCCCTCTCTCCCTCTCTCCCTCTCCTCTTTCTCAGGGTATGTTGATCGAAGGACCCCCAGGACCAGAAGGACCAGCAGTAAGTCCATCCGTTCTCTATTTTCCTTTCCCCTCAAATTCAAATTCAAATCGGTGTCTGCTTCATTTACATGGCAGGGGAAGTTGCGGAAATCAAACTGTATCTGGTTTTGTGTAATAATCCTGACACAATTTGCAGCACAGAGGTAGTAGAACCACTAGGGACAAGTGATCACAGTGCAGTTACTTTTGATATTTTTTGGCAAGTTAAGAAAGTCTCCTCTAACTCTAGAATTCTTAACTTCAGACAAGCTGACTTTAATAAAATGAGAGAGAATTTAAATAATATAGATTGGGTAAATAGATTGCAGAACTGAGAATGAAAAATTGATGAAATAAAAAAATAAAAGGGTCATTGTAGACTTGTAGTGTAAATTAATCCCAAAAGTAAGGAAAATAGGCAGAAAAAAATGGTCTCCGCAGTAGATGACTACATTTTTACGGGAGATTTTGAGGCAAAAGAAGCGACTGTACAGAGTATATAAAAGGAAAACTCAGAGAGAAACAAGTTAGATTCTTGTAATATGTGGGCTAAGGCTAAAAAGGAAATGAGCAGCTACAAGGCGGTTTGAAATTAAAATTTCCCAAGATGCAAAAAGTAATCCTAATAAGTTTTTTCAATATTGTAGTAGAAAAAGGAAAGTTAAGGATGAGGTTAAATGCATTAAGAATAAGGAAGGAACTTTGGTTTGTAATAATAAGGATATTGCTAACACACTAAACAGTTACTTTGTTGAGAGCTTTACTAGAGAAGAGGTTATAAATATGCCTAAATGTATAGACAAGGTGTATAATGTTTTGGAGGACTTTGAGATAAGGGACGTAGAAGTACTACAAAAACTTTTAAAAATGAAGACAAATAAGGCAGCAGACCCGGATGGCATGTATCCCAGAGTACTCAGAGAACTTGGGGAGAATATTTATAAACCATTCACAGATATTTTTATGCAATCCATAAACAATGGAGAAATACCAGATGACTGGAAGCAGGGTAGTATAATTCCAATATATAAGAATACTGACCCAGGGAACTATAGGCCTGTCAGTTTAACTTGCATCGCATGTAAAGTACTGGAATGTATTATTAGGGACAAGTTGGAATCATTCTTTGAAAAATACTTAGAAATTGTAGTTGATCAAAGCCTATCTGCATCAAAGCAGTGTGCTACAGCAGTAAAAAGGCCAACAGGATGCTGGGATACATAGCAAAAAGTATTGAGTATAAATCAAAGAAGGTTATATTAACGTTATATAATGCCTTTTTCAGACCTCAGTTAGAGTACTGTGTGCAGTTCTGGGCACCGCACTACAAGAAAGATATAGAAGCTTTTGAAAAAGTTCAAAGAAGGGCAACTAAATTGATACCTGGTATGAAAGGTAAAAGTTATGAGGATAAATTTAAGGCACTCAATCTATTTAAGCTTAGCAAACGGAAACATTGGAAGGGGGGATTTCATTGAGGCTTTTAAATTCCTAAAAGGGATTAACAAAGTGAACTACCAAAGATTTTTTAAGATAAGTGGGGTCAGCAGAACAATAGGCCACAGGTGGAAATTAGTTAAAGGTTAATTCTGCCTGGATATTAGGACGTTTTTCAATGCCTGGAACAGCTTGCCAGGTTGGGTAGTAGAGGCAGAAGCACTTGGCCTATCCAAGTCCAGGCTAGATGCAGTACTAGATACTCTTTAGCCCGTTCTCATCATTATGTATTCTTGTGTTAAAGTAGTAAATACCATACACAGGTGATGATTTAAAAAACACTTTTCTTTCAATCTTTCGCTAAACAGTTGGAAGAGTACAAGAGGTACTGTTGTCAGTGTGTATAAACTATATTAACCCCTCATCTCCCTCTCCCTCTCTCTCTCTGTGCCTCCCTCTCTCTCAATCTCTTTCTCCCTGTCTCCCTATCCCTCTCTCCCTCTCCCCTCTCCCTCTCTCTCCCTCCCTATCTCTCCCTCTCCCCTTATTTCTCCCCCTCTCTCTCCCTCTCTCTATCCCTCTCACCCTCTACCTCTCCCTCTTTCTCTCTCTCCCTCTCCCTCTCTCTCTCCTTCCCTCCCTCTTTCTCCTCCTCCTCCTCCCTCCCTCCCTCTCTCCCTCCCTCCCTCTCTCCCTCCCTCCCTCTCTCTGCCAGGGTCTCCCCGGCCCGGCTGGCCCTTCAGGTCCTCATGGCTCAGTGGGTGACCCTGGAGAGATCATCTCAGAATAACTCTGATCATCTCAGAATAACTCTGATCATCTCAGAATAACCTCCACCTCTGTGGATCTCCTGTCAGCAGGGCCGACTCTGAAAAAAAAGTGAAATTGGCCAATTTACATGCCTTTGCATATATGAATTTACCATGGTCTGTCCTGTTCTACATCAGAATGCAGAATGTGCAAAAAAAAAGAAGATGTACGTGTGGCTTAAAAAATATGTAGCTAAAAAAAAGGTGAAAAAGACCTGCAAAAGCTGGAAAACAATAATGAAATTGTGTCTCCATGTTACGATATAAAATCATAACAAACTGTACCATCTCAGACATCTCAGGTTGTCTGGGCATGTGTGTGTGTGTGCGTGTGTGTGTGTGTGTGTGTGTGTGTGTGTGTGTGTGTGTGTGTGTGTGTGTGTGTGTGTGTGTGTGTGTGTGTGTGTGTGTGTGTGTGTGTGTGTGTGTGTGTGTGTGTGTGTGTGTGTGCATGCGCTCATGCAACTTTACAAAATAATAGTTCCAGGTGTCATGTTTTGTAACACATTATATCTGTGGTTCAACGTATCCATTTGGCACTCGAAATCCTCGACCAAATTCACAATGTGACATTTTCAAATTGTCTAATCCAGAATGACTCTCTGATTGGCTGCTCGGGTAAGAGCCAAACATTTTTTTTCTTTTTTAATATGATAATGATCGATGTGTTTCTGATGAAAAAACATTCATGGAGCCATAATGTTCATGTTGATGAGGTTTTTCACAATTAATTAATGGTTTCAGTTCCCATAATGTTTGATTTTTTTTTCCAATTTCAGTTCATTTCAGTTTCAGTTCATTTCCTGAATTGAATTCACTCCATTTCAGTTCATTCCATTCCAATTCAGTTGACTGAATCACCCCAGCTCTGGTGTCCAATCAAACACAGTCCTGGAGTAGCGCCAGCGCATGGCTTTAAAGGAAGAATGCAGCGCATGGTGCCAATGGGAGATGGCACAGTGCTGTACAGTGAGACTGACGGGGGTCTCTGCGTTTTTAGGGTCTCCCTGGTCGGGCTGGAATGCCTGGGTCTGACGGAGTTCCTGGTCCCCCCGGAACCTCGGTCATGTTGCCCGTGAGTAATCGCCCCCTTCCTCTCTCCTCTCCTCTCTGTGTCCCCGTTTTACATCACCCCCCTGTCTGTCTGTCTGTCTGTCTGTCTGTCTGTCTGTCTGTCTGTCTGCATAGTCCAGCCCTCCTCCTCCCTCTGTCTGTCTGCAAGTCTCCATTTACATTCCTTTCATGTTTTTTTGTTTTTTTCATTTTTGTTAAAACCATTTTTAAGCAAAAGTGTAGATGCTTCTTTCAAGTGGCTCATATTCACATTCTGTTCTCTAAAAATGGTTGTTTCTCATTTTTTCCCTGAAATGCTTATTATGTGACTACCTTTTGTGGAGAGAGCCGTTTGCGGGTTGCAATTGAGTCTTATAGCCACATGGTGTCACTGTTGCACAATAAACAACTGGGTAATAAACCATTCCTTTTATGTCCGGCTAATATCCAGCATTGCCTGCTGAAAGGCTGAATATTTTATTTTTTACTGCATTAAAATGTATTTTTCCTCACTCCTTCTGAAGCACACTGTACTATATTAAATTCAGGAAACCTTTTCCAGGTTATATTTATTATTATCAAAGATTCTGTCAGAAAGAGTTTAGTTTAGTTTTTTTCCAGCTGGGTTGAGAGGGCGGTGAGTGTTGGAAGAGTGTTGAACAGAACATGCCCGTACTCACAGCTGAGACTCTCTGTGTATCTCCTCCTCCTCCTCCTCCTCTCCCTCTCCCTCTCTCTCTCTCTGTCCTCCCTCCTCTCCCTCTCTCTTTCTCTCTGTAGTTCCGGTTTGGCAACAGTGGGGGAGATAAAGGCCCCATCGTCTCTGCACAGGAAGCTCAAGCTCAGGCTATTCTGTCTCAGGCTCGGGTGAGTATCAGAGCAGAACACACCGGGCCTACAGCACGGCAGACTGGACCCACACACACACACACACACACACACCCTACAGCACGGCAGACTGGACCACACACACACACACACACACGGCACACACACACACACACACTACAGTATCACTCACACACACACACGCACACACACTACAGTATCACTCACGAACACACACACACACACTACAGTATCACCCACAAACATGCGCACACACACACACACACACACTACAGCATCACTCACGAACACACGCACACACACACACACACACATCACACACACACACACACACACACACACACACACCATCTCTCACAGAGACAGCACACACAAGACATCACCTGATTCATGGGGTGCCCACACTGTGGTAATGATGGCTAAAATAACAAAACAATGCACTCATGCACTGCAATCTTATGGACCTAGCAAAACGAATTAACTAAAAGTTGTGCAGCACAGCACTATATAAATGGCTATAAAAAGACCACAGAACGGGGTCTCGGGTGGTGTAGCCATAAAGGCATTTGTCCAGAATGCAGGTTGCCCACTGCGGCCGCAGTTCGAAACCCGGCTGCACCCCGGCTCTGGCTGAGAGCCTTGTTGGCGGCAGCAATTGGCTGACCGCCCCAGAGGGAGGGGGGAGGGAGAGCTGGCACAAGCTCGCCGAGAAGCACGAAAGGTGTCCCTGTAAGGGAAAAACTCACTTGACTCCGAGGATGAGCGGCGGGCTCGTGGGGGAGGGTAAATTGAAAGAAATAGAGGGTGGAATTGGCTATCAAATTGGGAGAAAAACGGCGAAAAAATCATAAACAAATTTATTTTAAAAAATGTGTAAATAAAAAAGACTACAAAATGACAACACAAAACGATGCAGTCACATTGTAAAAATCACACACCAATGTAAGAATAACGTGTATGTATGCTTTGTCCAAAATGCTTCGCCCCCCCCCCTCGGATTTTGACAACAGTTGCTGTTCTGTCTCCTGCCTCTAGTTGGCGCTGAAAGGCCCTCCTGGACCAATGGGATACACTGGCAGACCTGGACCTCTGGTGAGTGCCCTGTAGCGTGCATGTCGGAGAAGTGGCCTGTACGTCAGGCAGGCCGCAGCTAGGCCTGAACATCATCACCAGCTGAGGGCAAACGGCCAGAGCAGCGTCAACAAAACTATCGCCACAATTCATGTGTGATGGTGTGAGTCACTCAATGCTGGTTGTGTGTGATGGTGTGAGTCACAGTGTGAGGTGTGAGGCGTGAGGCAGGCAGTGTAGTGTAATGGTTAGGGAGCTGGGCTTGTAACGTTAAGGTTGCAGGTTCAATCCCCAGGTGGGACACTGCCGTTGTACCCTTGAGCAAGGTACTTAACCTGAATTGCTTCAGTTAATATCCAGCTGTATAAATGGATTGTAAAGAAATGTAAACTGTAAGTCACTCAATAAGAGCGTTGGTTGCCTGTAATGTAATGTAATGAGTCACTCAATGCTGGTTGTGTGATGCTGTGAGTCACTCAATGCTGGTTGTGTGTGATGCTGTGAGTCACTCAATGCTGGTTGTGTGTGATGGTGTGAGTCACAGTGTGAGGTGTGAGGCAGGCAGTGTGGTATAATGGTTAGGGAGCTGGGCTTGTAACGTTAAGATTGCAGGTTCAATCCCCAGGTGGGACACTGCCATTGTACCCTTGAGCTAAAGGTACTTAACCTGAATTGCTTCAGTTAATATCCAGCTGTGTAAATAGATTGTAAAGAAATATGGATAAGAGCGTCTGCTAAATGCCTGTAATGTAATGTAATGTAATGTAATGAGTCACTCAATGCTGGTTGTGTGTGATGGTGTGAGTCACTCAATGCTGGTTGTGTGTGATGGTTTTGTGGTGATTGTTGTTATTTTCAGGGTACCCCCGGAAGCAATGGCTTGAAAGGTGAAAGCGGTGATCCAGGGCCTCAGGTAAGGAGCTCCTGCCTCCATATTCACACTGTACCTGGTGCGTCTCACACCGCCCCCATAGTGTCCTTCTACAGGAACGTCAGATCCACATTCTTACAGTGTCCTGCTACAGGAGACTTGTTCAGTCCAGTTTTCCTATTTTGTGTGTCTGTTTATCTACACACTATGTGTGTGCAGGTAACTGCCAAAAATAAAGGAAACACTTGAGTACAGGGATACCAAGTATATTGAAAGCAGGTGCTTCCACACAGGTGTGGTTCCTGAGTTAATTAAGTGATTAACATCCCATCATGCTTAGGGTTATTATTGCCCATTATTTTGGCTACCATGGCTAGAAGGAAAGATCTCAGTCACTTTGAAAGAGGGATGATTGTTGAGGCACATTTGGCAGGAGCTTCAGTGACAAAGACTGCTCAACTTGCTGATGTTTCACGAGGAACAGTGACTAAGGAGATGTTGGCATAGCAGTCTGAGGAAAAACATCATCAACTAGGGGCAACTGTGGTTTAAAGTGCATACTCCACGACCGTGATGTCCGTGCATTGGTTCAACTCTTAATCAGTGGACTGCAAATATCAATCTAGGACGTGAGCAGGCAGTTTAATCAAGAACAGTCCATCGACATCTTCACAGAGAGGAATACTATGATCAGTTTGTAGTTCATAAACCCCTTATTACACCTAAAAATGCATGTTGGTAAAGTGGTTCAAAGAACACAGGCAGTGGTCTACTGAGCAGTGGAAAAACGTCATATGGTCAGATGAATCATCCCTCACCCTGTTCTCAGTGGACAAGTGCATGTGTGGCGCACACCAAAAGAAAACCGACAGGCCCAAGTGCTTGTTTCTCATGGTGAAGGGCTCTGGTGACTCTGTTATGGTGTGGGGTGCTTGTCCTGTAATTGTTTAGGTCCCCTCAACCCCTTAGAGGGCAAGGTAAATGGCAATAAATACAAAGCCATTCTGAGTGATCACCTTCATCCTGTGGTGAAGCATTTCTATCCTGATGGGAGTGATCTCTTCCAGGATGACAATATGCCCCCATCCAGATCCTTTAGCAGTTACCAGTATATATATATATAAATATATATAGAGAGAGAGATACAATACTATATACGATACAATGTATACAATACTAACCTATATTGTAACACTATATATATATAGCATATATATATATAGTGTTACAATATTTGTTAAACAGTTTCTTATTTTCTGTATTTGCTGTTTGAACTTTGTTGTCTGCTGCATCAGCACATGGTGAATAAATCCCCTCTGTTTTACCACACAGGGCCCCAGAGGACCACAGGGGTTGTCTGGACCCCCGGGCAAAGCAGGCCGAAGGGTGAGTACGTGGTTCCAGCTCTGGTTCTGGTTCTGGTTCTGGCTCTGGTTCTGGTTCTGGTTCCAGTTCCATCAGCCCCAACGTAAGGAGCCGCTGTTCGATCGCGGCTCACAGGGTCAGAGCTTTCTCAGCCTGTGCATCACCTGGATGGGATGCCTGTCTACCTCTGGGTTGTTACCCACAATCCACTTCTTTAATGTCGTAATGGGTGCCAAGCAGAGAGACAGTGGGTGTGCCATCTTTGGCGTGACGCCATCAAACCACTAAGAAGCATTTCACTATCAGGCCCAATACGTGGAGTCAAATTCAATTCAATTCAATTTAAGTTGATCAATTGAAAAATGTACTGGACGTAGGGCCAGATATAGTGTAACTCCTGTATTGTGAAGGGAGCACAGGTATTCCCAGGTAGCCGTGGATTTTCTGTTGATTTAACTGTTAATAATTGTGTGTGCTTCTTCCTCCTCTCCGTCTGTAGGGTCGAGCTGGTGCTGACGGGGCCCGGGGCATGCCAGGAGAGTCTGGATCAAAGGTATCCGCCTCTCTTGTTTGGTTTGTTTCTCCGGTGGTTTGGCTCTTGCCCTCTGTAGCGGTATGCCTGGCTTTTGTGGCAGGCGGTGTGTTGCTGTTGTTCCTTCATGTCTGTGGTTCTGTGTAATGGATTCTTCAGTCTGTCCAGCATGTACGTGTGTCAGCTATCTGTCTTACCTCAGGGGTCAGAGTAAAAACCTCTGTCTCTCTCTCTCTCTCTCTCCTCTCTGTCTGTCAGGGTTGTCTCTCTCTCTCTCTCTCTCTCTCTCTCTCTCTCTCTCCTCTCTGTCTCTCTCTCTCTCTCTCTCTCTCTCTCTCTTTCTCTCTCTCTCTCTCTCTCTCTCTCTCTCTCTCTCTCTCTCTGTCTCTCTCTCTCTCTCTCTTTCAGTGATTCATTTTTTCCAGCTAAAATGGCTGTTTTTTTTGATTCATTTTTTTCCAAAAAAAAGAAAAAAAAAAAATATATATGTACATAGAGTATTTGTTCATCTTTGTTTTTGGTCATGTCTTGTTTGTAATTTTGGCTCGTTAGCATCTTTAGCATAGCATAGCTCATCACTGTTAACGTATGTGGTTCTCCCCTCTCCTCCACCGCTCTCTCTCTCTCCGTCTCTCTCAGGGCGACCGTGGGTTCGATGGGCTGCCTGGTCTCCCTGGTGACAAGGGCCACAGGGTGAGTGTACAAGGATTTCTTTTTTGAAAAATAAAAAAAAGAGAAAATATATGAATATCAAATTGATTAATAAATAGATAGTAAATAGATAGTATATATGAATTGGAATTTAGCAGAGCCATCTTTGTCGGGGGTAAACCAGCACAGAGAACAGAGAACTGCCTCGCCTTTTCAAGTGGATCCAGGCCGGATCAGGAGAAAAGGGCATTAAACGCTGGGTTGGGAACAGCATAACATGCAGCTGTTACTGCAATGGACTATGGATGTGAGGGGTTGTGGGTTCGAATCCCAAATGGGACACTGCTGTTACACCGTTGATCAAGTTTACTCACCTCAATTGGTCCAAAAAAATAATCCAGCTATCAAAGTGGATAGAATCAGTTATAAGTGTTGTGTTTTATTAGGGAATGTGACTGGTTGCTAACCTAATATTATAACAAGCGTAAACAGCTCACTTGCCCCTTTCTGTCTTTTCCCTCGCCCGTTTTAGGGAGAAACTGGAGGCTTGGGACCCCCAGGATCCACCGGAGAGGACGGAGAGAGGGTACGAGCAATGGGGGTCGGGGGTCAGTGGTAGCTGGTGAAACGACAGCTGTAGGTCACGGGCATTGCGTCCGTCCATCACAGTGCTGTGAGAGCTCACCAGCCAATCAGCACGCCGCTGTTTGATGTGGAGGAGCCAATCAGCACGCTGCTGCTCTGGTGTGGAGGAGCCAATCGTCATGTCGCTCTTCAGAATGTATTGGTTTTTTACTGGCCACTGATGAGCCAGTCAGTTTCGTGTGTAGAAAAGACGTATTGAGGCCGACGTTAAGATTGTATTATTTGCGCTGCAAAGCAAACGGCAGGTTTCACAACAAGTAAAATGATTGGCCTCGCTGTCATGTGGAAAGAACATGTTTGTGAAGACAGGCCCGGAGCAAAAGAGCTGCACACCTCGATGGTTTTTCTTCAGGGTCTCTGGGTCAGGTCATGTGTCTGCAGCCTCTTTGTGTTTCACCGGCAGTGAGGCACTGTAAATGAATTAGAATGCCGTAAATGTAATAATGTCTCTTTCTCTCTCTCTCTCTCTGTTCTTTCTGCTTCATTGGCTCACTGTCCTGCTGTCTCTCCTTGTTGTCAGGGAGACGATGGCGATGTTGGACCCCGCGGACTGCCAGGTGAACCCGTGAGTGTTTCTCTCTCCAGACCTTTTTGTGCTCTCTCTCTTCTGTCTCTCATCGCTTTTTCCCTTCTGAAATATCATTAATCTTTCTCTCTCTCTCTCTCTCTCTCTCTCTCTCTCTCTCTCTCTCTCTCTTCTGTCTCTCATCACTTTTTCCCTTCCGAAATATCATTAATCTTTTCTCTCTCTCTCTCTTCTTTCTCTCCATCTAGAAGTATTTGCTTTAAGCCCCCCCCCCCTTTTTTTAAGCGCTCACCTTTATTTGAACACCTGTCCAGACATTTTCACTCTGCTGTCATTTTAAACCCCATTAATCTTTACTGGTGTCATCCCCAGTCCAATTGATTTGTACGCTTTCTCTCTCTCTCTCTCTCTCTCTCTCTCTCTCTCTCTCTGTCATGTGAAGATATTATGTTGTCATGTATGTCATGTATTTGGTTTTATTCTGATAAATGTAGGTTATTCCCATTCCACTATACTGATAAATGTATTAATTCACTACTGTTGTTTTAGATACAAGCATCTGCTAAATGGCATATATATTAATAGTCCCCCCCCCCACCCACCCCGGTCTGATTGATTAGTAATCTTTGTTTCTTTCTTTTTCTCTCTCTCTCTCCCTTTTCTCCTCTGTGTTGTTCTAGGGGCCTCGTGGTTTGTTGGGACCAAAAGGGCCCAATGGAATTTCAGGCCCTCCAGTGAGTATTCTCCAGCACGCCACACTACGCTACACCACTCAACACTTCTCCTCAGTTATATTATTTTCAGTAAAAAACTGTGGTGTTCGATTCTACGCTGAACACCAAACCCTTTATTTGCTTTTGGTCAGCTCACAGTGATATTCCAGACACACACACACACACAGACACACACTCACTCTCACACACTCACTCATACACACTCTCACACACACACACACACACTCTCTCTCACACAGTCTCACTCATACACACTCTCACACACACACACACACACACAGACACACTCTCTCTCTCACACACTCTCACTCATACACACACACACACACAGACACACTCTCTTTCTCACACTCTCACTCATACACACTCTCACACACACACAGGTTACCAGTTGTCTTCAGTGAGCGATATGGCTGTCTGCTCTGCGCTCTAGCTCTCCTGTTGTATGCTGTGAAAGTGTTAAAATAGTGTTTTAAAGAAAGACGCGCTGGTCTGAAGTGACGTCACATCCATCTGACTGACTGTAGAAATGTTCGAGCTCAGGCTGCAGGGCCACACATTCAAAGCAAAAAAACAAAATGGCTGAAGTTGATGAAAATTACATTGGTGTATTGTTTTGCCCATTGGGTCCCGACATTTGTCAGGTAGCAAGGAGTTTGTGATGGTACACTAACTCCGATATTAGGAGGGCGCCTATGGATTTGCCACCAGTGATTTATCAATGAATAATTCTCCCTCTCTTTCTCTCTTTCTCTGTCTCCCTCTCTTCCTCCTTCTTGCCTCTTTCCTTCCCTCTCTTTTTTTCCAGGGTGTGCGAGGAAATGATGGGCCTCACGGTCCGAAAGGAAATCTGGTTAGTCGCCGTTAGTAATGCCTGTAATGGCCCGTGTCCTCATTGCTGTCCTGAGACGCGATCTGCGATACTCACATTTACGTTTAGCCCAAGCGCCTTCATCCAGAGCAAATGACAAAGTGAGCGCATTTAGCGAAGGCTTGAAGAAAGAGCGCTAGGCCCAAAAACTGAAGTGGCTGTTTGGTGCCTGAACACTTAGATGAGTGTATGGTCATACGTGTCCTGATGGCACAGCACTGGACCTGATGTACGTGGCTGGCAGGGTAGTGTAATGGTTAGGGAGCTGGGCTTGTAACTCAGAGGTTGCAGGTTAAATTCCCAGGTGGGGCACTGCTGTTGTACCCTTGAGCTAAAGGTACTTAACCTGAATTGCTTCAGTAAAATATCCAGCTGTATAAATGGATTGTATGTAAAGAAAGGTAAACTGTGTAAGTCTGCTAAATGCCTAAAAATGTCAATTTTTTATTTATTTTTTATGACACACCTGCATACCTTTGTGCTCAGCCTAATGCCAGGCACCTCTGTACATGGGGTACTGAGAATACTTTAAATATAACCTCACCCCCCTCTTGCCCCCCACCCCCCTTTCTCAGGGTCCCCAAGGTGAACCAGGACCCCCTGGACAGCAAGGTGCCTCCGGAACTCAGGTGAGGGCTGTGGCCTTTGTGTGACACTTTTTCCAAAGTTAAAACATACGTGAAACTTAGCGTCCCTAAATTAGTCCCGAAGGTCTGCGCTGTCTGAGGAGACACAGGGAGTAAAGTGCATGCAAACTATTTATTTGGCAAAAAAAATATTTCTTAATCAACATGTTTAATACTGATTTATGTCATGAATCGCTAGCCGTGGAAGAGTGAGGCTTCCAGTCCAGAATTGGGTGGAGTTACCTTGTGCTTTTAGTGACTCACTCACGTGATTGGATCATAGTTTCGCTTTGGTGAGCATTGGGATCGGTGCACGTGGTTCATATGGGTTCATATGTGTTGGTTTGTGTGAGTCAGTGATGGTAGAGCACATGGCAGCCCCGCCCCTAAATGGGATTGATGATGTCAGCACTACAGAATACCCTATAATTACCGTATAACTGGAGTGCTGGAGGCTGTTCTGGTTTTTGTTCCAACTGAACCCCCCAACCGCGGTATTTGATTAATTATGAGGCTTTAATGAACGCAGAACGCAGTTTCCAAAAAAACGCCCTGATAAAAGTTTTATGCTTTGAATGTGAGCTAATGCTCTATAAACATTTTACTTATTTGATATGTGATATACCAGTTGTGCAGAGCATTGACCGACGATTGTCACGATGACACTCTTAATAATCTTTAAGATGTTTATCAGAATATTATGTTAATAAGACGTAATGGTTATGATTGTGGACGCAGTATGACTTGTTCCTGAGATGCTGTAGATCATAGGAGTTGTGTTTCTTTTCAGGGAATGCCAGGACCTCAGGGGGCAATCGGACCACCAGGGGAGAAGGTAAGGGACGGAAAAGTGATTGATTAATGTCAGGTGTATTTATAGTGATCAGGCGATATTAAGTGTGCAAAACCAAGCTGAAAAACCAAGTTTAGAGTTTGCGGAACCGAGACTACAGGGTCTAGAAGGTATATAAAGGACAGCACTAACAAAATGTTACTCTTTGTACATTATCACATTTATTTTAGTCAATATAATTGCTGTCCTTGGTGTGCCATTGAAACAAAACAGATATATATATATTTTTTTTTTTACATTTATTGTGTGCTGGCCTATTTTTACTGTATACATTTGAAATCATAATGATATCATTATTATCATATCATATTATCTTTTTTTCACTCACTCATGGGCTCACTGATTCACTCAACCACTCACTCACTCACTCACTCCCTCACTCATCACTCACTAACTGATTCACTGACTCAATCACCAACGGACTCATTCAGCGAGTCAGTCCCGCAGTGATGGCATTTTACCACTAGAGGGCTAAAAGGCCACATCAGTCAGCCATTATGGCCGGTCCTTGTTCAGTCCTTGTTTGTGTGTCTGTGTGTTTCTCCAGGGCCCCACAGGAAAGCCAGGTCTGCCAGGAATGCCCGGAGCCGATGGCCCTCCAGTAAGTGCCCGTCATCCTCAGGCTTACGATGTAATATGATGTCATTTATTTCCGTACTTCAGCCATTTTGGAACAATTACAATTTGCATTACATACATATAACATTTTTACTTGCGCCGCTTCGCTAAGCAACCGAGGTGTATCAGATAGGCAGCAACCGCAATGATCCAGCTGCACTTCACATTCGACTTACAGCCTTTGTCAGGATGGTATCAAACAATGGAAAAAGACAATACACATATTGCACTTGGCTACTATACCCATTGACTCCCAAGTTCTGTGCTCTCTTTGGCTGTTGGTTGAAGGGCCATAATCCACAGTATGAGTATCTGAATGAGGAATGGTTTTGTACCCTTTTTCAGGTAATTTTCGTAGTCAGACACAGCGGCAATGCACATGTGACAGTGCAGGATGCACTACGCAGTAGTAGAGCAGGTCACAGTTAGCAGAAAGACAAGACAAGTGGAACGGTACATACGGCAAATAAACAATACAATGGACACCGTATCATACATTTGTGTGCTGCCATGTTATTGTGTGCAGTAGGTTGTTTGCGTCTGGCACGTCCAATCTACAGGTAACTGCTGAAACAAAGGCAATACTTTGGTTACCCGGGGAGGGACACTCAAACGGGGGTGGATAGGCCCAGCCCAATGAGGAAAGGGGAGTGCAGGGCCTATCCACCGGTGCCCCCCAATGGACAGTCGCCGTACTGCACCCGTTTAGAGGATCCCTTATTTACTCAAGACATGGCCTTTATTTTGGCAGTTACCTGTAAGTTTCTGGTGCCCAGAATGCTACATGCGACCCCTGTAGTTTGGTTCCCTGAAGAAAAACGTGCGTACACTTGAAACAATTAATATCCCAAAAATATGGAATATCTTGTTTTACCTGTTTACCTGCTGTGATATGCTGAATGTGGCTATCATGGGTTCAAGGCATGGATTCATATTCCCAGTGCCATTTAGTCACACTTCGAGACATTGGTCATGCTGTCAGCCTTATTTTATTCATTTATTTTTTAAAGAAGTATTTGACCATATAAATGAAGCATTAGCTGGCCTCACCTGTATGTGTTTTTTAATCAATGGTGTATATATATATACTGTATATATTTTTTTTTAATGAAAATGTATACACTAGATTGAATTGTACATGGCCTCTTGTTTTAGGGTCACCCAGGAAAAGTGGGTCCTTCTGGCACCAAAGGAAATCAGGTGGGTCACTCTCCAGTCACCCCAAAGTAAATGGGGGGGTCACTCTCCAGTCACCCCAAAGTAAATGGGGGTCTCATGCTTTTCATCCCAGAACAAGTTCCATGCACTGTACCTGAATGATGTTACAGTGACACTTTTAAATCAGATTTCTTAGACATTTTTTCACAGTCTTTGTACCATTCACACCCCGTATGTTCAACCACTGTCTCTTCTCTTCCCCCACACAGGGTCCCAATGGGCCTCAGGGCACTATTGGCTATCCCGGACCTCGCGGGATTAAGGTAAGCGTCGGTTCACTCCCTCACTTGATTGCTGAATTACGTGTCATTACAACGCGTGTCCACCATCAAGTGTGTTTCACTCATGCGCTTGCGTTTGAGGAGCTGTGCGTCTGCGTGGCTATTTTTTTATTTATTGTTTTGCTCACAGAGTGGATGTGAAAATCATATCTGCACTCTCACGGGAATCTTGACATTTGTGTGCCTGGGATAGATGCGTAGCTTTGTAGAAAAAATATTTCAGTTGGCATGCGGTGTGGAAAACCACAAGGACTTTTATTTGAGGCCTGGTGTTGTCCTGGCCCCTGTAGTAATGCAAGTAAGTGGACAACACTTCAGTGTAAACAGGGCAGAACCTCAATCCAAATGCTTGATCCTCTGGGATATATATGCTAGTAGGCTGCAAGAAGACCACTGATAATTATGACATGGATTATGGGTGAACGACACCACCACAGTAATCATCATCATCATCATCATCATCATCATCATCCTCATCCACATGGTTTGTGTTCATAGTTCTGCTACTTCACAGCTATGACATTCAGTGATTGACATTTCTCGTGAAGAATTTGTTTCTGGTGTGAAAGTTCTCTCCCTGGGAACGTATCGTCTTGGAGTAAACTGTTTACATTCCAGACGGTGTTTTGTTTGCCTTTAAATAGACCCAGCAGCACTTAAAAATCAGCTAAAGATTAATATCTCAGAGGGTCAAGATCTGCCCAAATGTGGCCTTTAAACAAAACAATTTGTATTGTGTCCAGCAAACTATGAGCTAGTAATGTTATTAAGAGTGTAAACTATAAGCTAATAATGTTATTAAGACTGTAAACTACGAGCTGATAATGATATTAAGAGTGTAAACTATGAGCTGATAATGTTATTAAGAGTGTAAACTACGAGCTGATAATGATATTAAGAGTGTAAAATACGAGCCGATAATGTTATGAAGAGTGTAATGTTGTCGCGTGTAAATTATGTTATCTGTGAAGGCTCTCGTTTGTTAATACTGAGATGGGCATGCGCTAATCTTGTGTAAAGTGTTATGTTATTGTGGGAAATTATAAACCCTATTATGGATTATTTTAGAAGTGATTTTTCTTATCTGATAATCTCATGGGAGTTACACCCGAAGAAAAAACTGTATTTGTTTAGTGCAGAAAGGGGAAAGTATTTAAAGTCCATAATGAAGTCCATAGAGTGCTCATTTTTAGGATACATGATCAGCAACTGCTGTGTGCAATTGGCGCCATCAGCTTTTCCAGACAGAGTTTTTATATTTATTTAATCACTAATGGATTCATTGATTAATTAATGGATGAATTATTGATGATCTTTAATTGCTTAATTAGCCCTAACGAGTCTGTGTTAATTTCAGGGAACTCAAGGTATTCGTGGCCTGAAGGGACACAAGGGAGAGAAGGTAAGAGACTCTGAATTATTGGCTGTCCCAGTTTTACACCTGGAGATGGTGTGACGCTGTGTGTATTAAAATAGGCAGTACTGTAGAACATCTACTTTACTAGGACATCTGCTGTTTGCTGTGATATACATCAGTTAAATAGCCATTGCATGTAGGGAAGCATTACATACAGGTAAAGTCAACAAAATAAAGGCAACACTTTGGTAACTGGGGGGTGGTGGGCTTATCTGCCTGTACGGCCATGCCACCACCCAATGGACACTCACGGTACTGCACCCGTTTAAAGGATCCCTCATTTACTCAAGTATTGCCTTTATTTTGGCAGCTACCTGTAGATTTGCTCAAGTGCGCTAAGTTTTAATTATTTTAATTAAACCATTTTAACACCACAGTAATAATAATATTGGCATCTCCATCATCCATCATCATCATCATCTTCATAATTTTTGTTCTATCGATGGTGTCCATCCGCACTGGTGATACTATTGATGGCTGATTATTTTTTTCAGGGTGAAGACGGATTTCCTGGAATCAAGGGTGACTTTGGTGTGAAGGGAGACAGAGTAAGACTGGTTGATTGTTTGGGGAGGGGGGGAGGGACTTGATCACTGGTTCTGTGTGGCTCAGTTGGTAGAGCATGGCGTTGGCAATGCTTAGGTTGTGGATTCAATCCCCACTGGGACCACATATACTGGAAAAAAAAAATATATGCGTTCACTACTGTAAGTCGCTTTGGATAAAAGCGTCTGCTAAATGGCTGATGTTTATGACCTTTTTTTTAAAAAGATTTTGTTTCTGATTTTCTCCCATATTGGTAGCCAATTAGAGCAGCTCATTTTATGTCAATCCCCCCCTAGTAATGTGAGTTCGCTGCCGTAGTCCTGCGACCGGTAGTGACGAAGGCGAAGTAACGTCTCCTCCGAGACGGCACTCACCAGGCCATCGACCGTAACCCGGTACTACAGGGCCACTCTTATGCGCAGCGAACGTCCTGTCGGCTTTCCTCCCCCCTCCCTGGGGCGGACGGCCAATCGCCGCCCCGATGGCACTTCCGACCAGAGCCGACTCTGGTGGGACGGGGAATCGAACCCCGGTCTCCGTGGCCAGCGTCGGACGTTGTAACCACTGGATCACAACAAATGAATGAATTTAATTATCATCTCGCCAGTTGGAAGCATCCATTACCCATTATTCCCCTAAAAGCAGAACTTCTATCCGAATGGATATTTGATCATATTCATTTGAGTTTGTCTGTATCTTTCTCTTTAAATATGATTTTACAGATTTTTTTAAAATCTGTACAATTATTTCCCAGGTGTATTATTGATCATCGTTGACTGAATGAGATATTTAGCAGCATTTGGTAATAACCAAATAGATTATTGATCAGTGTTGATTGAATTAGGTATTTGGCAGTGTTGCTTATGGATTATTGCTTAATCTACATTACATTAGACATTTATCTGTATTTGGCTACTGATTATTGGCTAATCTTGATTACATTACACATTTAGCTGTATTTTGTTATTGATTATTGATCAGCATTGATTGAATGAGATATTTGGCAGTGTTGGTTATTGATTATTGATCAGCATTGATTGAATGAGATATTTGGCAGTGTTGGTTATTGATTATTGATCAGCATTGATTGAATGAGATATCTGGCAGTGTTGGTTATTGATTATTGATTGTAGTACTGATTGTTTTTGCTCCCTTCCACCCCAGGGGGAGGGTGGAATGCCCGGGCCCCGTGGAGAGGACGGCCCTGAGGGGCCAAAGGGTCGCGTTGGGCCCCCTGGCGAGCTGGGAGTCTGGGACCGCTGGAGTTGGGCTGCCAGGGTTTGGTCGGAGGGAAGGTGGAGTTGAGCTGTGGGGTGGAGGGATGGGGACCGGGGTTTGGGGGAGTTTGGGTGGAGTTGGGCTGTGGGACCGGGGTTTGGGTCGGGGGGTGTGGGCTTTGGGTGGAGTTGAGCTGTGGGGTGGAGGTGTGGGTGGGGTTGGGCTGTGGGACCGGGGTTTGGGTGGGGTTGGGCTGTGGGGTGGAGGTGTGGGTGGGGTTGGGCTGTGGGACCGGGGTTTGGGTGGAGTTGGGCTGTGGGACCGGGGTTTGGGTGGGGTTGGGCTGTGGGGTGGAGGTGTGGGTGATGGTGAGGGAGTGTGTGGGGTTGTGGGTGTGGTGTCTGGGTGTGATTGGTGATTGGGGTTGGGGGTACGGGTGGGGTTGGGATTGGGTTGTGGGTGATGTAAGCTCCAAGTTTTTGCAAGTGGCTCATAAATAATTCGCATTTTGCACACTAACTGATATACATCACTTATGTATAAATTGTGAACATACTTTATCTGTGTTTTGTCATGATAGCCTTGATGATAAGTCACCCTGGATGAGAGAATTTTAACAATGTAAATAATAACCATAATAATACTCATAAGTGTAAACTGTATTCGATCATTACACTGACTCTCCTTTCAGGGTAAACTGGGTGTTCCTGGCCTGCCCGGATATCCTGGAAGACAAGGACCCAAGGTACTGTGTGAACTTCCTGTGTGAACAGAGATTTGATAAACCAACCAGATGATCAGCCCTTGTGTTCCTTCTCTCCTCTCTAACTACAGGAGTTTTGGTAAAAATGAGTTTCCAGCGCTATATTGCAGTTTACAAATACTCATGAAGAGGCTTGCCTATGGACAGAGCATCCACTGTAGTATTGTCCTTGGTCACACCCCTTCATGAATATCCATAAGATTATTAGATATGGAATGCTAAGAACACAGTGTTGACCATCTGCTCTGTGTGTAGAAGTAGAACATGTGGTAATAGCCACGCCCCTTTTAGAGGACTATGATGTTTGAGGACCAATGAGAGAACAGATACAGACTGATGTGTGATGTAACGTCCTCTCTCTCTCCCCCCCCCCCCAGGGTTCCCTCGGTTTCCCAGGATTCCCTGGTACCAACGGCGAGAAGGGGACAAGGGTAAGAGCGAAACGCACAGAGCGAAACGCGCAACGACATCGGAAATCTAAGCAGGAAGTCGCTCTCAGTGACGGCGCTAGAGCCAAGCTCCGCTGCAGACCGTGCACTTCCCTCCCTTCCTGTCACCAGTGAGAAATGAGCTCCTTCAGAAGTTAATCGTGTTTAAGGGCCAGTAAATTAACCACGGCTCCGGTTGGGGCGGTACTGTAATCTCCATAAAGGTGATTGAATCTTTGCCCACAAGGCCCCTGGGTGGTGTGTGAATTTTCCGTCCTTAAATTTGCCTGTTGAAAAATGACAGTTTTTTTAGAATTTGTATTGTTTAAGGACCAGTTAATGGGCAGTGACTTGTGGTGGTGCGGTCCCCATTGAAGAGGATTCAGGACTAGCCTGCAGATCTCAAACTCACTCCACCTTGCGGTGGAGACAGCCGGATATGGCAGGACAGCATAATGGCAGGATGTCTGGTTTTACCGCAAAGCAGACGGTTAGATAAGCGAGTGCAATGATGTCATTTAATTATTCCGTCTGTTTTTCAGGGCCTGATTGGAAAGTCTGGACCAAGAGGACAGAGAGGACCAACGGTACTGTCTTTTGTGTTAGCCACCAATCCGCACGGTTTACTCTTCATGAACACGCTGTGTGGTGCGGCCAATCCATGAACAGAGAGCACACTCAAAGATGCTCTCCCACTCACACTGGTTCCCCAGCAGCACTGTTGCCCATTCACATGAGCTGCTGTAGCCACTACAGATAGCCACAGATCGACACATATTGTTCAGGACCATATATTAACCATAATTCCATATTAACCCTTTGAGGAGTGAGTTTGTTGAGAGTTCTAGTTCTAATTCATAGTATTCTATTCTGGAATTTTACAGTTCTTCGAGGGCTCCATCTGCGGCCCTTTACGATGTCATCGATTAGAATCAATTAGAATGTTACGGCATGTTCTAGAATAAATCATAGTGTGACAGCAGTCTACAAAGGGTTTTAAATAAAAAGGTGTTCTTCTCTCTATTCCAGGGGCCCAGGGGTCAACGGGGGCCACGCGGGTCTACGGGAAAACCAGGGGCCAAGGTGAGTCACATGATTCCGGGGAGCGGTCAGAGATGGAGGCCTCATGAACCCCTTATAATGGGCTGTGGTCGGCCATTTTGATCCCTTGGAGATCGTCATGACAACGGTCATTTTGATCACGCCCCCCATCTTTTGTCTTTCAGGGAACATCTGGCAGCGATGGTCCCTCAGGTCCACCTGGAGAGAGGGTGAGTAAAAAAAACAAAAACAATAAACAATTAACATCACGTCAAACCTACCCTTTGCCTGTTCAATGGATGGTGCACTGTAACAGCTTATGAAACACCTTGTTTCTGTGTGTGTGCGAATGCTTACAGTCTAAATGGGCACTTTTCCACACTTATGCACCACAATTCAAACATGGAAGAGCACGAACTGATTCCATCCGTCTTTCAATTCAATGTTGCTCTCTTCCCCCTCTTGCAGGGACTGCCTGGACCTCAAGGAGCAAACGGATTTCCGGGACCAAAGGGCCCTCCCGTAAGGATCATTATGATTATTATCTTTTCAATCTTCATAATTGGAGCCTAGCTGTCACAGAGGTCTCTGGATTGATGGATAACGAATCGTGGGCGAGCGGTGGCTGCCTTTATCGTCGACAGGGCTTCGTGCGTTTCCAAATCATTTATTTTTGTTGTTTCTTTATTTACCCCTCAGGGACCCCCAGGGAAAGACGGACTGCCAGGACACCCAGGGCAGAGAGGAGAAGTCGTGAGTCTCTCCTATCCCTCCTTTCTTTCTTTTCTCCTTTAGCACCTTCTCTCCATCCCTCATGGCGCATGGGCTTTGCCTTTGTTTAGCGTGACGCTCTTAGGAACAGAGAGCAGAACGGTGCATTTATGTAGCGCCCCTTTCAAGGAGCACAAAGCGATTTACAGCAAAGGAGGAAACTCAAACCTCAGGCGCCACCAATGTGGTTGAGGCCACTTTTCGCGCCAGAACACTCGGGGCAGTTAACAGGGCAATCTTCACATCAGAGGGCCCCGTCGCATAGAAACCATGAAGTGGTATGTCTGCTGTGTCGGATTAGGGCAACTCAACTGAAGGGCAACTAAATTGGTACCTCGTATGAAAGTTATGAGGATAGACTTAAGGTGCTCAATCAATTCAAGCCTAGCAAACAGAGACTTAAGGGGGAGATTGAGGTCTTTAAATCTTTAGATCTTTTTTTTAGATCAGTTAGGAGAACAGAAGCCACTAGTTAAAGGCTAATTCCGCATGTATATTAGGAAGTTTTTCTTTACACAGAGAGTTGTCAATGCCTGGAACGGCTTTGCCAGGTCAGGTAGTAAAGGCAGAGACAATTGGGCTATTCAAGTCCAGGCTAGATGCAGTACTAGATATTCTTTAGATTAGGACATGACGAGCCTAGCTGGGCTGAACGGCCCGTTCTCATCATTATGTATTTTTGTGTTAAAGCAGTAAATACTATACACAGGTGATGATTAAAAAAACACTTTTCTTTCAATCTTTCGCTAAACGGTTGGAAGAGTACAAGAGGTACTGTTGTCAGTGAGTCGTCATTTTGTATTGTGTTTTTTTAAGTGGCTGGAGAGAAGAGCTGTTGTTGAACAGTTTCAATATAATGCTCTCCATTACACTGCAATACCGAGAACTAATGTTATTCATTGGGCATACAAAACAATGAGATGAGATGAGATGAGATTTTGCTGGTTGGGTGCAAAAAGATGGATTTACACAGTTGCTTACTGCACAGTAATGCATCGTAACGTTGACAAGAGAGACATCTTCACCCGTGTCACCCGTGAACTCAGAACTGAACAAAGTGGCCGAACCCCGCATAGGTTACCATCCCCCATGCGTCAATGGCATTAATTACCCCACACGCTTTTAATATACTTATATACTAGATTGTATAGTATTGGAAAATTACATATTCTATTATTAGATATTATTATATATGAATTATTTCTGAATATATGTTTTTTATTTTATTTATTAAAACATTTTCAAACTTAAAGGTGTACTGTATGAAGTGGGCTTGTTTTATTTTATTACAGTATATATTACTGAATAGTTATAAGTGTTCTAGATTATATATATTATATATTGTTATAGTCTTAGCCTCTGTTAATCTCCTTCTTTCTCTTCCTCAGGGTTTCCAAGGGAAGACAGGTCCACCAGGGCCTCCTGGCGTCGTTGGTCCTCAGGTGAAACTCATACACTTACAGTTTCATGCACACACATCCGTAATTAAGATTTAAATGTGCACTCTGTTGCAAAAAAACGTCTATTGACGCAGGTCAGCAAATCAAATAGGTCCAAGAACATCTATGGTAGTCCCATAGTTTGTCTTGTGGATTAAATTTCAGCAAGGCTTTTTATCAACAAGTTCCCTACACAGTCAATGTTTTCATGTTAAACCTTATATTGGCCTTGGACTTCACCCACCTGGATAAGGATTAGGACATACGAGGCTATGCAATGCACAGGTAACCAAGCATGCACAGGTCTACATGGGAAAAGGTGAAGATCCAATAAAAACTCCATGCAGAACTTTTAATAACGCGTGAATGAAGTTTCTCCCTGTAATGTAAAAGGTAGCTGTGTCTCATAACTCCTCTTTGATTGATCTTCAGTTTATCTCATGTTAATCATGATTGTGTGTGTGTGTGTGTGTGTGTGTATAATCCGTTTTTAATGTGATATTCCACTGTCTGTGGAATTGACACTGACGAGTGAAACTAAACCAAAACTAAAAGTACACTATGTACTAAATACAATTCTCTCTCTCTCTCTCTCTGCTCAGGGTCCCTCGGGAGAGACCGGCCCCATGGGCGAGCGAGGGCACCCCGGACCTCCAGGGCCACCCGGTGAGCAGGGCCTCTCGGGGCCTTCAGGGAAAGAGGGAACCAAGGGAGACCCGGGCCCCCCAGGGCCCCCCGGCAAGGACGGCCCCCATGGGCTGAGAGGATTCCCTGGAGAGAGAGGGCTCCCAGGCACACCGGTAAGGTGTTTGAGCGCACGCAGCGGGAAATGTCATGTGACACAACGACCACAGAGCAAAGAAAATAATGAGGTTTCAAAGCTCCTCTCCTGATGACTTTATCATGTGTACAGATTGCGATGTGTACAGCTTTGGACAGATGTCTACAGGTTTTTTTGCATACATTTTGGGCATGCATGTGGGCTCTTTGCTTGGATCATTTTTAATTATGCATTGTAGGTGTGCCTCTAGGGTCTGTATTAGGTCCCATCTGATAAAATGTATTAGATGTCATTTAAAGGTGTTTGGTACATATATTCTCACCAAGTCCTTTTTCATCTGTAGCAGAAGGCCCTTAATAAAGCTCTACAGAACAAATAATGTCACTTTATTCTTGCACTTGGTACTTGTGGATGACCATCAATCAACAAAATCAACCACTTTGATTTAGACACGCCTCTTGGCTTTGAATTAACATCCACGGTGGACTTGCTTAAAGTGAACACTTTCTTTAAATATTAGGATATTCATTATTCTCAATGTGCCTGTGCATCTGATATTAATAATCATGCATTTATTAGATAAGATGCAGAACAGTGACAGCTTCCTGTGGCCACTTCCTGTTTATGACCACTTCCTGTTTGTGACCACTTCCTGTTTGTGCTTTGCAGGGAGGTGGAGGACTGAAGGGAAGTGAAGGCCCAGCAGGACCTCCCGGACCAGCGGTAAGAGTCTCCCTCCTTCATTTTACTCCTTTACTTTTATTTTTCCATTCATTTATTCTGCATATTAAGACTCTGTTATCCATGAGCGCATACGTTAAGGTTAGATAAACAACCCTATGGATGCAAAAGTGTACAGTAATACAATCAAAACAAAGCATTATTGTAAAAACAATACAGAACAATATCTTTCTGCCAGTGTGTGTTGGTCAATGTCTCTCTTACCTAAAACCCCAAAACCTGTTGATCCATCCAGGGCTCCCCAGGAGAGAGGGGTCAAGCAGGCAACGGTGGTCCCATTGGCCCCCCAGGAAGACCTGGCCCCCAGGGGCCCCCAGGATCAGCGGGGGAGAAGGGCGTTCCCGTGAGTAGACCTTAGCGGCCCGTCCCGACTTGGATGCAATGGCACAGGCCTTCAAATTCAATTGCATAGTGTCTGCCTTTGCCTCTCATTACCCAAAGGGTGGGGTGCACAGCTGGAGTCAGGTCCAATTAAATTCAGGTCAGTTCAGAAAATGAATTCAATTCATGAATTTAAAAATGGCCACAGTGTTCTATGTTTTCTGTGAGATTCAATTTCCGTTCATTTCCTAGGTGACTAAAGTTGCCTGAATTTAAATGGAACTGACCATTTACATTTTTACATTTACATTCTAAGCATTTAGCAGATGCTCTTATCCAGAGCGATTTACAAGATGTATATCAGTACATGGTAGGAACAATCATAGTTTGTGCAAGAGTAAGTTTGTGTAGTAATGCAGGCAGACATCATTGCAGGCAGCTGCATACCATACCTGTAACACTGGGAAGGAAAAGGTTAGTAATTTTTTTACTGACCCCCAGCCTTAATGCCCAGTGCTGTTCTGTTTCATTTTAAACAGTTTGTTGTTAATCCTGTAACCCTGTCCCCCCGCTCTCTTTTCCACGGTCAGGGTGAGAAAGGTCCGATCGGCCCAGCCGGACGTGATGGTGTCCAAGGCCCAGTGGGTCTCCCAGGCGCCGCCGGAACTCCTGGTGTTCCTGGAGAGGACGGGGACAAGGTCAGTAACCGGGTCAACTCGGACCGGGGACATTTAGGCCGACGAGGTCATTCTTCCACATATGGTATTGGTGAGAGGAAGAGCGTTCATGAACCAATCAAAGAAATGGGTGGAGCCATGATGTCATATAGCGGCAACTCACCGATGTGACCCAGTCAGTGTTTTGAGTGTATTGAGAGCGATATATATATTTTTATTTGTACTTATTTATGTAATTATTTATGTAATTATTTATGTAATTATTTATGTAATTATTTATTTATTTATTTATTCATTTATGTGTTTATTATGTGCCAGGGACATAACAGAAGCATTGATACAATGTTAAAACAATAAGCATCAGATGTTTACAGCCAAAGGATAATTTACAACACCTCTCCCTTTGACTGCTTCATACAAGTCTGTGATTGACAGCATACAGTAGCGCCAACCGTTATGGGGTTCTCATGGCGCTAGTTCCCATCACTGCTATATAGCGCCAGGAGAAACACTATATATACACCGTATCTTCTCAGGTTTCAGAACAACTGCACTGTCAACCTACTGTTCTATTTTCACAACAGGACACAAAACCACAGTCACAAAATAACTGAAAAGGCTAAATGTCTCTCCACAGTTTTCTGATCTATGTTTGTTGCGTTGTTACAGGGTGAAGTCGGAGAACACGGCCAAAAGGGAGGCAAAGGGGACAAGGGAGAACATGTGAGTGGCATCCGTTCGCACGCCTAAAGCAAATCTCCTTCTGCGTATGGTCCCATCGTAGTTTATATGCCGCTTTAATGATGATTGTACGCGTATATATAATCGTCTTGTTGATTTGTGGTGGACGGCCCTCGGCACGGCTGCGCTCTGCGTTTACGCACGCTCTTTAAGGCAACATCGTCGTTGTGCCTTGCGGCAGGCCCTGGGCTTGGCGCTAACGGCCACGACGGTCTCGCTGAAAGCGAACACTTTCTCTAAGTGCATCGCTTCTGCCACTCCCGCTTCCTGTTTACTCCCAAAGGGGGCGGCTCAGCGCTGCCCCCGGGCTCCAAGCCTCGGATCTGGACCCCTGAGCTCTGAGAACTGGAACAGACGGTTCCCAATCTACGGGATGAGGAGGAGCCCTTCCAGATGTAGTATAGTTCAGTGGTGTGTAGAGTGGTCTCTAAAAGTTTAACCCCTGGTCCAGTAAGTGGTGGTTAAACTAAATTGGTCTAAATATTTTACTCCCTCCTAAGGTAGTTCCAGTCTAGTGGTAGGCCCAATGGTTAACATCTATTGGTCTAAAGTGGTCTTAAATGGTCTAAAGGTTTAACCCTCCAAAGGTACATTTTACATTGACATTTTAGGCATTTAGCAGACGCTCTTATCCAGAGGGACTTACACAGTTTTTTTTTAACATTTCTTTTACATATTCTATACAATACATTTATACAGCTGGATATATTTTACTGAAGCAATTCAGGTTAGGTACCTTTAGCAGTGCCCCACCTGGGAATTGAACCAGCAGCCTCTGAGTTACAAGCCCAGCTCCCTAACCATTACACTACACTGCCAACCAAAGGTAGTTCCAGTCTAGTGATAGATCCAATGGTTAACATCCATTGGTCCAAAGTGGTTTAAAGGTTTAACCCCCTCCTAAGGTAGTTCCAGGCTACTGGTAGGCCTAGTGGTCTAAAGTGTCTTAAAGGTCTAGACCCTAGTTTCAGTGTGTTAGCCCAGTGTGTAAAAACCCTTTCTTTCCTGTTTTGTTTGTTTACAGGGTCCTCCTGGTCCACCAGGACCAATGGGTCCAGTTGGTCAACCCGGTGCCGCTGTAAGTATCTTATATAAGACAACCTTATAACAGATATGTCTGTTAATACTGTTGGTATTGCTTATATTAGTCCGGTTACAGCAGAGGTCAGCTCTTACTGAGCGCATCACTTAATGCCACTGTCATGGCTGGAGTTCATCTTATTTTTACATTCCTTTTTTTTAACGTTAGGGGTCATGCACTAGTACTCCAAAATGATTGTTCTTTTTAAAATGTATTTAATTTTAATGACATTTTGGCACTCAATACACCTCTGTGAGGGTTATTGTTCACGTGAACCTGGCAACCTTTTTTGTACGACAATGCCAGGTGTGAATATTTATTTAATCAATCAAATGACACCACACTCAATGAACCAATCAGTCATAATCGACAACCAATCATTAGTAATTGCTAACACTTAAAAATAACCATATACACTATATATATATACTTTTTTTTATAACCACATATCCACACAAAAGTTGTCTGTTTTTGCTTAACATTCTCTTCTTTCTCCTTTCTGCCCCTCTCCACCTCTCTTTCCTCTTCTGCCCACCTCTCCCTCTCCCTCCTCCTCTCTCCACCCCCTCCCTCCCTCTCCCTCCTCCTCCCTCCACCCCCCTCCCTCTCCCTCCTCCTCTCTCCCACCCCTCCCTCCTCTCCCTCTCCACCCCCTCCCCTCCTCCCTCCCTCCTCCCTCCCTCCACCCCTCCCTCTCCCTCCTCCTCCTCCATCTCTCCCTCCCTCTCTCCCTCCTCCTCCCTCCACCCCTCCCTCCCTCTCCCTCCTCCTCCTCCATCCCTCCCTCCCTCTCCCCCTCCTCCTCCACCCCTCCCTCCCTCTCCCTCCTCCCTCCACCCCTCCCTCCCTCCCTCCCTCTCCCTCCTCCTCTCTCCACCCCTCCCTCCTCTCCCTCCCCTCTCCCACCCCCCTCCCTCCTCCTCCCTCCACCCCTCCCTCCCTCTCCCTCCTCCTCCCTCCACCCCTCCCTCCCTCTCCCTCCTCCTCCCTCCATCCCTCCCTCTCTCAGGGTGCTGATGGAGAGACAGGGGCCAGGGGACAGCAGGGCCCGTTTGGGGCGAAGGGTGACGAAGGTTCCAGGGGATTCCCCGGCCCACCTGGACCAATCGGACTGCAGGTACTGTAGGCCACCTGGACCAATCGCACTGCAGGTACTGTAGGCCACCTGGACCAATCAGACTGCAGGTACTGTAGGCCACCTGGACCAATCGGACTGCAGGTACTGTAGGCCACCTGGACCAATCGCACTGCAGGTACTGTAGGCCACCTGGACCAATCAGACTGCAGGTACTGTAGGCCACCTGGACCAATCGGACTGCAGGTACTGTAGGCCACCTGGACCAATCGCACTGCAGGTACTGTAGGCCACCTGGACCAATCAGACTGCAGGTACTGTAGGCCACCTGGACCAATCGGACTGCAGGTACTGTAGGCCACCTGGACCAATCGCACTGCAGGTACTGTAGGCCACCTGGACCAATCAGACTGCAGGTACTGTAGGCCACCTGGACCAATCGGACTGCAGGTACTGTAGGCCACCTGGCCCAATCGGACTGCAGGTACTGTAGGCCGCACGTCCGTTCGTGCTGTTTTACCTGCAGCAGGTTCACACCTGGGGCTATCCGAGCGCTCTCAGTAGAACTTAAAATGCGAACGAATAAGCGAATAAAGAACCAACAGCTTTAGAGAGTTACCGAGTGTTACATAACTATAGAGATCTAATGACAGAACACCGATCGATCTCCAGGGTTCGCCTTTCAGTCCGAGGCTGCTCTGTCGTGACCGAATTTGGTAACCACGTGACACTATTGTGACTGTGATTACTCGCTGTCTAATTAATAATAATAATAATAATAACCCTCATTTATATAGCACTTTTCATCGCAGAACGGTCTCAAAGTGCTTAACAGAAAAGAAAAAGAAAAGAAAAACTGAAAACAAAGCAAAACTAAAATTTATTCAAATTAATATAATTTTAAAAACTGTGTATGTGTATGTATGTGTGTGCGTGCGCATATGTATGCCAAACTCAGCCATACAATTTTGTGAATAAGTATGTTTTGAGTCTGGATTTAAAAACATTAGTGGAATCAGCCTAATTGATCGTGTGCACAGTGCATCCACCTGATAGTAGCACGTGTTTGTATATAAGCACAAAGCCTTGCGTATAACCGTTGGTTGGTCATTGTGTCGCTGTGCAGGGATTGCCTGGCCCATCGGGAGAGAAGGGTGAGACGGGAGACATTGGACCCATGGTGAGTGCCCTTTATCAGGATCGTATCAGCTCAAACATGTGTAGTCAATCCCCTGCACTTGCATACTGGATAATGGCATACTCTGTTTTATTGCATAGCATGCTGCTAGTTAATCTTCCCTTTTTAATGCCACTGAGTTTACTTTCATCCTGTTATATGCATATTCTGGTTAAGCGTATAATGTCGTGACCTTTGGATGCCTGTGTTTAGCATTGTATGACACTCTCACTCTCACTGTCTCTCTCTGTCTCTCTCTCTTTCTCTGTTTCTGTTTCAACCTTTAACTTGTTTTCTTTTTTGCTCTTTTTTTCCCTGTCTCTCTCTGTTCTTTTTCTGTTGAACTCTCTGTCTCACTCACCTTCTCGCTCGGATTATCTCTCTGTATCTCTGTTTGTCTCTATTTCTCTCTGTCTCTCTCTCTCTCTCTCTCTCCCTCTCTTTTCTCTTTATTTCTCTCTCCCTCTCTCTTAGGGACCCCCTGGACCTCCCGGACCCCGTGGCCCTGCTGGCCCCAATGGCGCCGATGTGAGTATGAATTTTCCTGCCCAAATCTGCCCGTATTACACCCATATTACCATGTTATAAACACATTATCATAGGCTAATAACATCAACATTGTAATCTCACCTTCCCTGTGAAATACGTTGCTTTGGGATTACTATTATTTTAGGTCTGCTATTACATATTTATAACCCCACCAGTGTGACCATTGAATATTGAACGTGTGTTATTATCATAAAAAATGTATAATAGGTCATTTTCTTACAGGGCATTAAGGTTATTATGGTGTGATATAGTGACAGTATAAGACCATCAAATAGTTTATTTGTGTGTTTAATTTATACCAGATATAATATTATATTATGTATAATGTATTGACAAAGGACTAGAAATGTATTTGAACACCAAATAATTATTTTTAGGTTCCATCGTAAAATATTCATTGTAAATTGATTCTTCATTGCTGAACGGCTGAACTATGATTCAGTTTTACAACATTTATAGATTCTAAGCCCTTTTTGTTAAAGGTTTGTTGTGTTAAAGACAGTGAGTTACTCTCACCATAATCACAAGGCAAAACTAAGTTGTTGTAAAACTCTAAACCGTTTAAGACAAAGATATAGAGAACACGAAATGTCATACTAATATTTCTTTCCACCCTCATCATAAATTATACTAGGATTGACAAAAAAAGATACAAGGGTAACAATGCGTGCTGGTCTATGAAGAAATATCAGCAACTCACAGTGAATTATATATGAAGAAATATCAGCAACTCACAGTGAATTATATATGAGAAATATCAGCAACTCACAGTGAATTATATATGAAGAAATATCAGCAACTCACAGTGAATTATATATGAAGAAATATCAGCAACTCACAGTGAATTATATATGAAGAAATATCAGCAACTCACAGTGAATTATATATGAAGAAATATCAGCAACTCACAGTGAATTATATATGAAGAAATATCAGCAACTCACAGTGAATTATATATGGAGAAATATCATCAACTCACAGTGAATTATATATAAAGAAATATCAGCAACTCACAGTGAATTATATATGGAGAAATATCAGCAACTCACAGTGAATTATATATGGAGAAATATCAGCAACTGACAGTGAATTATATATGAAGAAATATCAGCAACTCACAGTGAATTATATATGGAGAAATATCAGCAACTCACAGTGAATTATATATGAAGAAATATCAGCAACTCACAGTGAATTATATATGAAGAAATATCAGCAACTCACAGTGAATTATATATGGAGAAATATCAGCAACTCACAGTGAATTATATATGGAGAAATATCAGCAACTCACAGTGAATTATATATGGAGAAATATCAGCAACTCACAGTGAATTATATATGGAGAAATATCAGCAACTCACAGTGAATTATATATGGAGAAATATCAGCAACTCACAGTGAATTATATATGGAGAAATATCAGCAACTGACAGTGAATTACCCACTGGTTGATCTTTTCTTTTGTTGTTCTTCAGGGTCCTCAAGGTCCTCCTGGAGGTTTGGGTAACCCGGGCAACCTAGGCGAGAAGGTAAGAATGAGGGGATGGGCAAGAGCCTGCAGGGTCAAAGCTTCCCTACAGAGGAGATATACATACACCTGTGCACTTGCATGTATTTGTGTCTGTGCTTAAGGTGTATGTTAGCACCTAGGATACACAGCACCCATGTTTTTATGTGTAACAGTCTATCTGTGTGTGTAACATTGTGTCTCTATGTATGTATGTATGTATGACAGTGAGTTTTAATGCACAATAATGCCTGTAGGTATGTACTGTATAATGGTGTATCTATTCGTACTGTGTGTGTAACAGCTCACCTGTGTTGACAGGGTGAGCCTGGTGAATCAGGACCGCCTGGAATCGGAGGGGAGCCAGGGAAAAAGGTGAGGGGGGGCTTTTCTAAACATCCCTGGACAGGAGCGGGACCGGCTGATACCGGTTTCGGACAGAGCAGGTTTTTGAGCATGAATGTCAAACAAGCTGGAATAACAAAATCCCAAAGATACTCCTCTAATGTATTTTACAGCTGTTTTATCCCATGGTGTCCCGCTGAGGTTTTTTTTAGCCATTGCAGATCTGTGCTCATCGATTGGCACTGTTGACCGCCAATCATAATTCTCATCCCAGCAATGATCCCTGGTTGGTTGAGCATTTGATTGACAGTCGTGTTGTCCAATGGCAGGGCCCTCGGGGAGAGCGCGGAGACAAGGGTGAGGCCGGACAGCCAGGAGCCTCGGGGCCCGCAGGAGGGAGGGGCCCGGCCGGAGACGACGGACCCAAAGGAAACCCTGTGCGTGGGCGGTAACCTCGGCGACGTGCCCAGAGCGGCACATAATCACAGAGTGCACGATTTTACTGTGCCAGTCTGATTCAATAAACACTCTCTCTCTCTCCTCTCCTCGTCCTATCTCTCTCCTCTCCTCGTCCTCTCTCTCTCTCTGTCTGTCTCACTCCCTCCCTCCCTCCCTGTCTCACTCTCTCTTTCCCTCTCTTTCTCTATCTCTCTCTCTGTCTCCTCTCCCTTCCTCCCTCTCTCCCTTTCTCTCTCTCTCACACATACTTCTTCTCTCTTTTCCTCTCTCTCTCTTCTTCCCTCCTCCCTTCTCTCTTTGTCTTTCCCTCTCTCTCTCTCTCTCTCCCTTCTTCCCTCCTCCCATCTTCACTCTCTCTCTCTTTCCCTCCTCCCATCTTCACTCTCTCTCTCTTTCCCTCCCTCTCTCTCTCTCTTCTTCCCTCCTCCCTTCTCTCTTTCTCTCTCTCTCTCTCTCTCTCTTTTTACTCTCTCTCTTTCCCCCTCTCTCTCTCTGTCTCTCTCTCCCTTCTTCCCTCCTCCCTTCTTCACTCTCTCTCTCTTTCCCTACCTCTCTCTCTCTCTCTCTCTCTCTCTCTTCCTCAGGGCCCTGTTGGTTTCCCCGGTGATCCTGGTCCCTCTGGTGAAGTTGGTCCAAGGGTGAGTCGTGCCCATCGTTTCCAGCTCCATTTTAGGTGCCCTGTGTTGTGTGTTGAGATAAATGAGCTTTGTGTGCTTTTGAGGGGAGCTGTATTCATGCTCCACTGTGTTCTGAGTTCACGAGAGGGCCACAGAAACAGCCAAATGTGTCCCCTTTTTTACAGCGTTATAAGAGCTGTCCATAAAAAACATTTTTATTGAATTATAAGCATGGGTATGTATTTTATGTTCAAACACTCAAAGTACTTTGAGGCTATTCAAATGTTGTTTTTATTTTTGTTTTTCAGGGTCAAGATGGAGCAAAGGGGGAGAGAGGAGAGGATGGCGAACAAGGACAAGCAGTGAGTCACTCCCTCCCTCTTTTCATGCCCTGTCCTTCGTTGCTCCTTAGTTCTCATCACACCATCACGGAGCATCTCTTCTTGCAGCTATCATAGTCACTAATGCAGCGAGACCACTGTTTCAAAATAACATTCAGGAAACACAATATGCAGTAAAGTGTAAAACCAAGCATATATATGGATGCAAAGATATATTACTTGACAAATAATGTGCTTAGACATTGTAGCATCAAGTTCATCTACCCGAGCTGAATGCACAAGTGTCTGCTAAATGATTGCATTGTATTGTGTTGTCTATGTACATATACATATACATATGACTTTATCTAGAATTTCTCTTTTTTTATCTACTGTAGCTGTATATATGGAGGCCATTGTTGGCTCTGCTGGCCTTGCCTGGATAGGTGTGCCTCTAGGATCTATATGAGGTCCAATGCAGATGTGGTTACAATAGAGATGTCAATATTTGAAGGATCAGTTCTGAGACAACATAAACAGATCTAAAAATGCATTTTAAATGCAAATGTAATTCCTGTTAATGTGAATTATCCACCCAACCCTTCACAATGTTTGAGACCCAAAGTGTCATAAATTGATTAAATAAATTAATTGAATGTGAACTTCAGTTGATTGTGAATTAAATTTTTCTTCTGTCTGCCCCTGGGTTAGCTCTTTGAAAAAGTGCAAAAAGAAAGAGTTTTAATTTAGTCCAGCCCATTCCAGGTTATTATCAAGCCCCTTAAAGACCTAGATCAATCAATTTGGGGAATTTTGGGGTGTTTGGTGTTAATTTGATGTCTGCACCAAGTTCAATATAAATGTGTGTTAATTACGCCCGGAGTGTAGTCATGAGATTATATGCAGACAATACTGTATAAGTAGGACCTGAAATAAGGTTTTTGTAGACTTATTTTCAATGTCCAGCTACAGTCAAGGGTGCCGTGGGTCACAAAGGGGCAGTGTAGATTTGTGTGCTTGATCCCCAGTGCAGGGTGTGTATTTTAGATCCACATCCAGTGTACTGGGCCCCATACACGGTACATTCATCTTTGGTCTTTGGCTTCCCGAATTGTACAGCAGTGTCATGATCTCCTTCCTCTTCCTCTTCCTCTTCCTCTTCCTCTTCCTCTTCCTCTTTTCTCTATCCCTGTCAGGGCTCCCCTGGACCCACCGGTGAAAACGGACCGCCTGGCCCCCCTGGAAAGAGGGTACGTGTATTTGGGGACGCTACCGATATTTGGCGTGGACTCAACCAACGTTTGTCCTTTAGCTTTGACTTTACAAGTGAACGCAAGCGCTCAGTCATAACCCTGAGCACTCAGTCATAACCCTGAGCACTCAGACATAACCCTGAGCACTCAGACATAACCCTGAGCACTCAGTCATAACCCTGAGCACCTCAGACATAATGCTGAGCACTCAGTCATAACCCTGAGCACCTCAGACATAATGCTGAGCACTCAGTCATAACCCTGAGCACTCAGACATAACCCTGAGCACTCAGTCAGTTTGACTCACTGCGCGGCCCAGCTGGTGCGTTACGGAGCGAAGAGCAGCAGCAGCTGGCTGCGCATGTGAGCCTGAGCCCTCCCAAACTGAAGCGAAACTCTGCAGTGATTGGACAGGCAGCAAGTGTACAGGCTGCGATTGGACCGGCTGTGATTGGACTGGCTGTGATTGGACAGGCAGTGATTGGACAGGCAGTGATTGGACAGGCAGTGATTGGACAGGCTGTGATTGGACAGGCAGTGATTGCACAGGCTGTGATTGGACAGGCTGTGATTGCACAGGCAGTGATTGGACAGGCAGTGATTGCACAGGCTGTGATTGGACAGGCTGTGATTGGACAGGCTGTGATTGGACAGGCTGTGACTGGACAGGCAGTGATTGGACAGGCAGTGATTGGACAGGCTTACAGTAAGGGCTGGGCCGGGGTTGCTCAGACAACAAATGAGCGTTTGCAGTGAAAGTCTTATGTAATGTACACAGTGTTCACATTCAGATTCAAATGTCGATGATAAATGACAAAGATTTACCGTTCTGCACGTATTCATGAGCCATAGTAAGTTGATAGATAGATAGATAGATAGATAGATAGATAGATAGATAGATAGATTATTTATTGTCATTTCCAGGAAATTTGTTGCCACAGTCTGTACAAAAAAAGCCTCACATAAATTACATAAATACAAATATACACACTACTATTACATACATACATTAAATATGCGCCCACATGGGTACATCCACATTTTTACCAACATACACAGTCATATTCATTTATACATGATTTTTACCGAGGTATTTTGTTCAATGATGCTATGGCAGAGGGGACAAAACTCCTGCCAAAGCGTGCCTGTTTCCAGTTAATTATTGTTCATAAATCGTTCATTATTTGTCATGCTGTGAAATGAGGGAACACGCACACCTGGCACCCACACATCCCGATAGTGGAGTGCGTGTTTTCTCCTCTTTTTATCTCTTTGTTTGTCAGCGGTATCTCTTGTCGTCCGTTCGATACAGGGTCTTGCTGGAACAAGAGGGCCTGAAGGACGGCAGGGAGAGAAGGGCACCAAGGTAAGGGGTCAGGGGTCAGGGGTCATCGTTCGGCCAATCCCGCCGTGATAAGAGCTGACGCCATGTTCGTATGTGTAGTTTTTAATCCGTTACATTCAGCCTTACCTTAGGACTACGAGGTGTACCAACAGCTTTGTGTTGGCCTGGCAAACGTGTAAGAATATGTAAGAAGATCATTTCAATAGCGTTAATTTACTTTATGCCATGCCACAGTAGGACTGCACCTTTCACACATATACTGTACATATTTTAGAACAGAACAGTAGAGTTGTTCTGTGTAATCAAAAATACACAGCATGAGTTTTTAGCGTTCAGCTGAAGAAAACAATTGCTTAACCCTCCCCCTCTCTCTCTCTCTCTCTCTCTCTCTCTCTCTCTCTCTCTCTCCCTCTCCAGGGAGACCCAGGTGCCAGTGGTCCCCCAGGAAAGACAGGCCCCGTGGGGCCACAGGGTCCTGCAGGAAAACCAGGAACTGAGGGCCTGAGAGGAATTCCCGGATCAGTGGTGAGACATGCAGATCTACTGTGCTGTGTACAATGGTACACTGTGCATTTCTGTATTCATTGATAATATCTCTCTCTCTCTCTCTCTCTCTCTTCTCTTCTCTCTCTTCTCTCTCAGGGTGAGCAAGGTTCCCCCGGTCCTTCAGGGCAGAAAGGACCTCCAGGACCCATGGTAAGAGAAACACATAACCATAACCATAATCAGAGTCAGAATCATAGTCACAGTAATTGTGTGCTTTTCCCCCAGAACGAGGTGGAGTGCAGTACACATCACAGGTTATCGTCTTCCTCCTGTACCAAAATGTTTGCTAGATCCCTTCAGTGCAAACGCATTCATTGACAAGCTCAATAGGACAGTCGTCATCACTGCTTTCAAGAGTAACAAAGGGTTTTAATTTGCAGAACATGCATGTGCTCCTGTTGTGGAAGTCCCAAAATGTACACAGGCGTAGTCACATTTGAATACAGCAACTTATTAAGTACAATAAATGTATGAATAAACAAACTGATGAAGAATGTAATAAGCCACCGTTCTGAGACACGTCAGATAGCTCGCGGGGTGCGAGTTTGAAGGGGGTATGAGCGTAAGGAGCCCGAATAGTGGGGTAATAGTGACCGCAACAGTACTGGAGGAAGCATGCAATGCCCTTGAACGTCTATGTCTCTGTTTCTCTCCCTCTCTCTCACCTGTAGGGCCCCCCAGGGTTGCCCGGGCTACGCGGCGATCACGGGTCGAAGGGCGAGAAGGGCCACCCGGGTCTGATTGGCCTGATTGGGCCCCCTGGCGAACAGGGCGAGAAGGGGGACAGGGGCCTGCCAGGGCCACAGGGGACCACCGGATCCAAGGGAGAGACAGTGAGTGACATCACAAACCACCGTCCTTCCCAAAAACAAACGTCTGAGCTAGCCTCACTTGTCAGGATCATAACCTCTACGGGCCTGAACAGGCTGCTCATAACCTTACTGGCACTATGAGCCTGACTAGGCTGCTCATAACCTTACGGTACTATGAGTCTGGCCAGGCTGCTCATAACCGTGCAGCACTATGAGTCTGACCAGGCTGCTCATAGCCTTACAGCACTAATTAGCCTGACCAGGCTGCTCATAACCTTGCTGTACTATGAGTCTGGCCAGGCTGCTCATAACCCTACTGTACTATGAGCCTGACCAGGCTGCTCATAACCCTACTGTACTATGAGTCTGGCCAGGCTGCTCATAACCTTACAGTACTATGAGCCTGACCAGGCTGTTCATCCTTACTGTACTATGAGCCTGACCAGTACTATGAGCAACTGACCAGGATTCATTTATAACCTTTCATGTACTGTGTGCCTTAGAAATCAGGAAGTTTGTCAGCAGTGATCAGAAAATTGTTGGGATTCATTTGTATGTTATTGTTCATTATGTTAACCCCGTAAAGGGTGGAGCTACCGTGTACTGTCAATCACTGACCCATAACAACCAATCAAAAGACTTCCCACAGCAAGATCACTGATAACTGGTTAAAATCTGTGAGTCATGGCCTCCGAGTGTGAGCTGCCTATCACGGTCGTGGTTCGAAACCTGACTGTACCAGACCGGGGGCGGTGTTTAGCTGGTGGGGAGGGGGAGGGTGAGCGGGGGTTTGCTGAGAAGCGTTGTCTCTGGGGTCCGCCCTCGAAGGAGGGAGATCGGCCCTCGGAGAATGAGACGGGCGGCATGTTAGTGTCGGGAGGGGAGTGTGCGGAGTCTTAGCCCGCGTAAAGGGACATCCCAGAAGGTGGGGACTGAAGGGACGAATCAGTTGAAAATCTGGTTACTATAGAGAATCTGTGGCCTCACTCTCCCACTACTTGCTGTATAAGTCAACCTGGACAGTTGCATTTACTAAACAAATTATTATTATTATTATTAATAATAATAATAATAATAATAATAATGATAATAATAATAATGATAATAATAATAATGATAGTAATGAAAGCGGTGTTTTGGTGTGCTCACATGGAGAATTTGAGCTTCTCTCTCCCCAGGCTGGAGGTTCAGATTACCCAGCATGCAGTAGAACTAGGATCTCCTTTATCCCTCATGCAGTGCATTTACTAACTTTGCGTAGTTCACAGATCTCCTCCTATAATTAGGTATATATAGATCCATCCATTTATATATATACATATTTATTTAGCTTTTTCTTTTCTTTTTTTTTATCACAAAAAAAGTGGTGTATGCTCGTGTGTTTCGTGAACCCTGCATAATTAATTTCCACACTGGGAATATAAATAATTTATTTTAATATAATTGAATTTGATCTAAATTAAATTAAATGACATTTATCAAATCGAATCAAAATCAAAATCAAAATCAAAATCGAATCGAATCGAATCAAATCGAATCACACCACACCACACCACATCACATCGAATGGAATCGAATCGAATCGTGTGTCAGTGTGCAGTGTGGGTTACTGCTTGTTGCTGTAATGTGCCTCTCCTCTGTTTTAGGGAATCTCAGGAGGCACTGGGCCTCTGGGCCCCGCCGGACCCCCTGGTCTTCCCGTGAGTGACCCCCATCTCTGCCTCTCCCTCCACCTTTCCCCCCTTTACTCCATGTTTCACCTTTACTCCATCTCTACTCCACCCTCTTCCCTCCACCTTTACTCCATCTCTACTCCACCCTCTTCCCTCCACCTCCACCTTTACTCCATCTCTACTCCACCCTCTTCCATCCACCTTTACTCCATCTCTACTCCACCCTGTTCCCTCCACCTTTACTCCATCTCTACTCCACCTTTACTCCATCTCTACTCCACCCTCTTCCCTCCACCTTTACTCCATCTCTACTCCCACCATGCCCTCGCCATCTCTACTCCACCCTCTGACTGCCACAGGCCTCCACGTGTATCTGCCGTATTCATGAGCACCTTGATTCAACAGCGCCACTCAGGACGCAGTCAATGCACAACCTGTGGCAACTGGGGCGGGGGGGGCAGTTCCATTTCAGTTCAGTCAAATCAGGGAAAATTGATCGAAATTCAATTAATTCATTTTTAAAAATATGCCCCATACTTCTTCCATGGGGATTTATTTTGTTCAGTTAAGTAATTTAATTTCAGCCCCATTTCCTGGGCCGACTGAATTTAAATGGAATTTAACCCCGAACCCAAATAGCCCAAAGCATTCAGAGATGAGTAATGGTGACTATTATTTATTTATTAGAATGTAAAAAAATAAAACAAGCATCATATGCATTGCATTGCGTGTTTATAGCCGAAGGTTAATGAATGAATGAATGTAATTGACTGGTGTGTAGATGCCCACCTGGCTCCAGATGTATAAAGATATGTACAGACTCCCGTCTCTCTTGATGTCCCTTGTTTTATGAACGTGCTCCATGTCTCTTTCACAGGGTCCTCAAGGTTTTAAGGGGGCCAAGGGTGCCTCGGTGAGTATGGGTATTAGTACTGCTACGTGTGTGTGTGTGAGTGTGTGTGTCTGTGTGTGTGATTGTGTGTGAGTGTGTGTGTGTGTGTGTGTGTGAGTGTCTGTGTGTGAGTGTGTGTGTGTGTGGTGTCTGTGCGTGTGCGTGTGTGTGTGTGAGTCAGTGTGTGTGTGTGTGTGTCTGTGGTTGTGTGTGCGTGTGTGTCTGTGCGTGTGTGTCAGTGTGTGTGTGTGTGTGTGTGTGTGTGTGAGTCTGTGTGTGTGTGTGTGTGAGTGTGTGTGTGTCAGTGTGTGTGTGCATGTGTGTGAGAGGTCTTAGGGCGCGCTCATAATCTGCGCTGGCACGTGTGTGGACGCTACACTGTGGCTGTGTGGGTTGCCAGGTCATGTGATCAGAGGCAGAGACCCTTGGGGTGTGTTGGCACAGTGCTGGGCACACTCTCTGGATTTCACGCCAACGTATTTTTCTTCATTATTTAATTAGCCCAGTCGAATGCAGGTTCCGACATTTGAGCTATATTTACAAATTTCTTGATAAGCTCATGAACGACAACGGAAGAGCTGTACATGAAAGGTTTTACTGTGGTCTAATATACGAGAGAACAGTTTTTTCTTTTTTGTATTCAGCTCATTAGCTAATTGAGCTTAATTGGTGGAAACAAAAACCTGCTCCCCACGCCAGACCAGACCAGACCAGTAAGCAAAGTGATAAAACTAGCTGGGCTGAACGGCCTGCTCTCGTCACCTCAGCATTCTCGTGTCCCCACGAGCAGCGACTGGGCCCAATGACTCGGTCTTGTGCTCCAGTATGGAGTATCGGGATTTGCGTTGTCTGTCAGAGTGGCACAGGCTCTGATGTGTTCCGTGTGTGTGTGTGTGTGTGTGTGTGTGTGTTTTCAGGGCGGAGCTGGTCCCAAAGGTGAGAAGGGTGTGCAAGGACCCCCTGGAGCTCCCGTGAGTACCCCCATTTAAAACCCTCTGCCCTCAAACCCGGGACACCTCCCCTTGTCACTCTGTCTACAATGTACCTGCCAGCATCCATGAAAGCCTGTGTGTGATTACACTAGGGCAGTGTAGTGTAATGGTTAGGGAGCTGGGCTTGTAACTCAGAGGTTACAGGTTTGATCCCAGGTGGGGCACTGCTGTTGTACCCTTGAGCAAAGGTACTTAACCTGAATTGCTTCAGTAAAATAATCCAGCTGTATAAAGGGATTGTATGGAAAGAAATGTCAACTGTGTAAGTCGCTCTGGATAAGAGCGTCTGCTAAATGCCTAAAAATTTAAAATGTAAATGCTGTGATCTCAGGGCTGTTTATCATAGTCTTTAGAGACGTACAGGTATTTATAAGAAGCACTGCAGGGTGGTGGAAAAATGGACAAAAACCTCTCCAGTGTCAGGCCATAGTGTCTCTTAGGGGTGACATTTCCTCTGGGACTGTATTAGAAAGTGTCGGTTGGCATTCGAACAGGGTCAGAGTCTGTGGTAACCTAGGGAACAGAGAGGGAAAATACAGGGTAGGTCTTTAATTCATCTAATGAATTCATTGCTAATTAATTGATTAATCTCCGTTAATGAATTGCTAATCTCCCCCCCCCAGGGCCCCCCAGGAGACGTTATCCAGCCCCTGCCCATCCAGATGCACAAGAAGTCCAAGCGCTCGATCGACGCCAGCATGATGCTGTCGGAGTCCAACTCAGAGCTCCCAGCTTCGGACGCGACGGGGGCGGAGTTCCTGACGGGCGGAGAGGGCATGGAGGAGATCTTCGGCTCCCTCAACTCCCTGCGGCAGGAGATCGAGACCATGCGCTACCCTCTGGGCAGCCAAGATAGTCCCGCACGCACCTGCCAGGACCTCAAACTCAGCCAGCCAGACTACAAGGACGGTATGAGAGGGGGTTAGGGGTCAGGGGTCGTTCGCCCCACATTTGTGGGTCAGTTTGGGATGTTATGATTGGCTCAACAGTGTGACTGTGTCAGTTTGGAGTGTTATGATTGGCCCAACAGTGTGACTGTGTCAGCTTGGAGTGTTATGATTGGCTCAACAACAGTGAGACTGTGTCAGTTTGGAGTGTTATGATTGGCCCAACAGTGAGACTGTGTCAGCTTGGAGTGTTATGATTGGCCCAACAGTGAGACTGTGTCAGTTTGGAGTGTTATGATTGGCCCAACAGTGTGATTGGGTCAGTTTGGAGTGTTATGATTGGCCCAGCAGTGTGATTGGGTCAGTTAGGAGCATTTTGATTGGCTCGGCAGTGTGTGACTGAGTTCTGTGACCCTGCAGGAGAGTACTGGATCGACCCCAACCAGGGCTGCTCCCGTGACTCCTTCAAGGTCTTCTGCAACTTCACAGCAGGCGGGGAGACCTGCCTGTACCCCAGCAAGAGCATCGAGACGGTGAGAGCAGGGTGGCGACTGTACACACGTCTCACAGACACGATACCGCACATACTGTACTACACTACTGACACACTACTGACACACTACTGAACTACACTACTGACACACTACTGAACTACACTACTGACACACTACTGACACATACTGTACCACACTACTGACACACTACTGAACTACACTACTGACACACTACTGACACATACTGTACTACACTACTGTACTACACTACTGACACACTACAACACATACTGTACTACACTACTGACACACTACAACACATACTGTACTACACTACTGACACTCTACTGACACACTACAACACATACTGTACTACACTACTGACACACTACTGACACACTACAACACATACTGTACTACACTACTGACACACTACAACACATACTGTACTACACTACTGACACACTACAACACATACTGTACTACACTACTGTACTACACTACTGACACACTACAACACATACTGTACTACACTATTGACACGCTACAACACATACTGTACTACACTACTGTACTACACTACTGACACACTACAACACATACTGTACTACACTATTGACACGCTACAACACATACTGTACTACACTACTGTACTACACTACTGACACACTACAACACATACTGTACCACACGCTACTGACATGCTACCGCTTGTACTGCACTGTTTACTACTGTAGAAACCGCTCGCTCTCTCGCTCACTCCCTCCCTCTCTCTCTCTCAGGTGAAGATGAACTCTTGGCCAAAGGAGACTCCTGGTTCCTGGTACAGTCAGTTTGAGACGGGCAGCAAGGTCAGTTATATTCCACTGTTTCACCGTCTAGAGCAGGGTGCCTCTACTGCGTCTGGGGGCCAGACCCTTTATAAACTGAGCCTACGGGCATGGGCGTCGTTTTGGTATGGCAAGGTATGGCACTCGCCATACCTTGGCTTCTAGCCAAATGTTACATTTTAAATCAAAATAGAAATAGCTAGCCTATAGATGGTGATGTAGTTGAACGGGAGATAGAGGTTGCTGCTCTGGGTAGTAATGTTACAGTTCCCCAGAATAAACAAGCCACAGACTAACGTTAGCATTAAAACCTTGTCCGTTATTCTCATTCATTCAGGTAGGTTAAACAAACGGTATAAACGCCATAATACTGTTGATTCAAATGTAACATATTCATGAACAAGTCCATGTCATGTTGTGTCAATACAAACACGTTCTATATGTTATTTAAGTAAATTATATAGAAACAACTCACCAAAATTGACTGATTTGACAAAAAAAATCCACCAAGGGGGGGAAACCCCCTCCCCATCCCTTGCAATACCTTGGCTTTTGCTGAAATGACGCCACTGCCTACGGGCCAAACATTTCCCACGTAATATTCATGACACAATGTATGAATAAGATGTACGCTGTGTGTGTGTGAATAGTGGGCGGTATGCTCACTCTGTGTTCGATGTAGACCTGGACATAGTCACAATTCCATCTGAATAAAGTGTTTTTTCTTCTCAATGATCAAAAAGCCAGGATTAACGTCTATGGTTGACCAGCCCTGATCTAGAATACAATGTGAAGAATGCAGGTTTTGGGGTCAATTCAGGAATTATGGGGCATTTTTCAATTCATGAATTGAATTTCAGTTAATTTATTTGGATTTAGTGAATTGAAATGGAACTGAGCCATTGAAGACTGAAGTGAAGGATAAGCCCTCTGTCCCTCTGTCCCTCTGTCTGCAGCTCTCCTACGTAGACTCTAATGGCGAGGCCGTGGGTGTGGTCCAGCTGGGCTTCCTCCGGCTCCTGAGTGTACAGGCCCGACAGAACCTCACCTACCACTGCCACCGCTCCGTGGCCTGGGCCGACCGCACTGCCAACGACGGCCACCAGAGGGCTCTGCACTTCCAGGGGGCCAACGAGGAGGAGCTCAGCTACGAGACAAGTCCTTACGTCAAGTCCCTCATCGACGGCTGTTCTGTGAGTCTCACACACACACACACACACATATACACACACACACACACACACACAAGTCCCTCATCGACGGCTGTTCTGTGAGTCTCACACACACATATACACACACATATACACACACATACGCACACATATGCACACACATATGCACACATATGCACACACATATGCACACACACACACACACACACACACACACACACACACACACACTCACACATATACACACACATATACACACACATATACACACACGCACACAGACGCACATCCGCACACACACACACACACGTATACACACACACACACACACATACACACACATATGCACACACATACGCACATGATGTATTCACATTCAGTGTTTTAGGCTGATATACACATTAATTAATTCATTGCGAGAACTGCATTTTAAATTAAAGGCAGGACACATTGGAATTCTCTACCTGGCAGTTAGAAACAAATCCAAGATTTTAAAATATTTTTGACAACAATCAAGTCCTAGCTAAAACTTGGCCAAAATTGTAATCATGACACCATCTAATTATTACTGTAATTCAGCTTATGTTTATTTTTTTATATTTTTTATGGTTGTTGTTGCTGTTGTTGTTTTCTGTCATTATATGCACTGATTTAAAACTGTAACAATGTAATTTTATTATTTTATTGATTGGTTGAACTATCAATGCCCATCAAGGGACTGGTGTTGGAAAGCTTCGACACCAGTTCTCTGTCCCTTACAAATAAACGAATAAATAACCACCCGCCTCTCCCTCTCTCCCTCTCTCCCTCTGCAGTATCGCAAGGGTTATGACAGGACTGTGCTGGAGGTCAACACACCACAGGTGGAACAGCTCCCCCTACTGGACATCAAGATCTCAGACTTTGGGGAGAGTAACCAGAAATTCGGCTTTGAAGTGGGACCTGTCTGTTTCCTGGGATAAAACACACACACACACACACACACACACACACACACACACACACACACAGATACATACACACACACTCACGCACACACATGCACATGCATGCACACGCACGCACACACACACACGCTACAGTAATACTATTTTTATACCGACATGCACTCACTTAAGAACACACCCAGGGAAAACATCTTGCAAAAACCAATGGACAACACGAGAAGAAGAGAAAAAAATAAAATAAATTGAACTCAAGCGCTCTCACGGTGAGGAAGAGGAAAAGATCGGTTTTGAGGAAGGATGATGAGAAATATCCATTCTGAGAATAAAACGGTGTGTTCATCCGACACAGCTGGCCCAGATGTTTTTCGACTTTTTTTTTCCCATGTCCACAAGAGCCCCCACCACCCCACCCATGACCCCCACCCAACCCCCGGTTGTTATGGATACGCCTCTCACCGCTCTCTCCTCTCCCGCTGTTTCTCCCTACCTCCCTACCTCCCGCCCCCCTCCCATGCATCGTCCAAGTGAAGCCCGCCCCTTCTCGTACCTCACTTCCTGTTCCCGCCTGATAAGAGGCAACGCCCGAATAACGCGGGGGTGGGCGGGAATCGACAGAAACAACAAAACCACAGAGTCAGAGCTGGAGATTCCCACTGGCGGCATGACTTTGGGGAACGCGTCATCCCGTTCGCCGCCATCTGAAGTCCAACGGGGGGTTCTGCAAACCCGACCGCGGCGATACGATGTCACTCGGTCACATTGTCGGCGAAGCCGTTCGTTAGGTCCTGTATCATTGTGGGAACAAAGACGAGAGCAACAGCAGATAGGAAAGTAGAGACGAAAACTGTGATCTTTATTCTAAGCCAGTTATGAACCGCTATCAACATTCCAGTACTGTAATAAATGGGTTTAAAAAACGGCAGTATTTGCTGGACTGTAGCTGTTTATTGGACAAATATTGTAGCATGCTTGGTTGGCGTTCATGTATAAAGGGGAAAAAGAGGGACTTGGTATTTGGTCCAACCCAGATATTATAGAATCAAAAGCCATAAAACTTGTAAAAAAATGTACTGAATTTGATGTATTGTACATGTATTTTAAACAATTAAAAGAACCAGTCTGGAAAACAGGTAACTATTTGTAGCAGAAGTCGTTACATGCACAATGCAGTGAAACAAAGTGTTTTAGAGCAAGTTTTTGGGGGCAAGGAGTGATGCAGATAATTTTAGATATTGTTTTTATTCGTTACATCTTTTTCTTTTTCTTTTTTTAAAGTCATGCTAGTCAGCACATTGTCTCTTTATGAAGATCAAAACATATCAGGTTTAAAGACGTGTATGAGCGTTGTATGTCTCACAAAACACAACAACCATAAGGCTTTGGTGCTGTATAAAAGAAAGTCTTTAAAAGAAAAGTATTTGGCTTCGTCCGTCTCTTTTGCCCGCGTGTATCATCCGTTCTCTGACTGGAAATTGTGCATTAGAAACCGTATGTACAGAAAAAAATAATTTATTTTATTTATTTAAAAGAAAAAAATCTCCATCTGAATATTCCAAAAAAATAGCAAAAAAACAACCAAAATGTGGTATCACTATTTTATTTATTTCCTCTAGCTTTTCACTTGACAACCATAGAAAATAGACAAAAACAAGTCTAACTTATCTGTACACTACCCCTTGTTCTATGCATGTCGAGACAGTTAACAAATGAAAAAAGGAAAATCCCACTTTTGTTCACCAGTGGTCATTTTAAATGATGTCATCCTCCAGGTAATTCGTTAACTGTACTTTTTTTGAGTTTTGCTATTATTGTACTGATTGATTAAATGATCCACAGCTGTCGATTTTCACTGCGGTTTCACTGTGACTTTGTGTTCCGTTCGGGGGGGCGGGCAAAAAACTCAGAGGAGGGGGGCAGTTTAGGGGGACTTTGAGAGGATATCAGAAAAAACATCTATGGGAAAATATATTATATTTTTTTTCTATTTCAAATTTCTTTTATGTGGGTGGTGTGGGGTGGAGGGTGGAGGGTGGGGGGATGACCAATAGCTAAACCCTTGGTGCTCCAAAGCTGTCCGTATGGCTTTCGCAAGAATATCCTTTTCTAGACCAGTTTGAATTTTTGTTTGGGGTTTTTTTTTTTGTTGATTTTATTTTTATTTTTATTTTTTTGGGGGGGGGGGGTTTGTTTGTTTGTTTTAATTAAAGACAAATTATGTTCAAACAAAAAATATGGTGCTGGAAAAAAAAAGTATTATTTTATAAATGTGTGTAAGTAAATTTTTTTTTAAAATTTTGTTTCTGTAATATATAATCTTTTTAAAAAGAGCCGCTTGACTCCCTCGTTTGTTCCTCCGCTTCATCCTCTGACTGGTGAGGATGTTTGTGCACGTTGCCCGGGGCTACATTCAAGCTTACACTGGTTTTAATTTTAACCGTTTCACTTCGCATATTTTTCCTTTCTCGCATCACACACAGCAGCTCTTATAGACAGATGACATGACACACCTTCACCTCTTCCTTCATCCTCTGAGCCGGGTGAAAACTCTGTTGCTGTCGTAGCAACGGACTTTTCCACTAGCTTATATGTGTCTGCTCCGGTTCTACAGCCACACCGGCGCTCCACGTCACTGGACACATGACCTTTGACCTCTGTATTAAAACTTTTAACCCTCTCTCTCCTTTATGCGGCCCTAAGTCTCGACTCTTCACTCGCAATCTTTTTTTCTTTTAATTTAGTTTGGGGTTTTCGTTTACCGTAAAGTTTAATGTCTTTTGGTTCGTTCTTGGCTTGTTGTAGGGTTTTTTTGTTTTGTTTTGTTTGTTTTTAAATTTGGGTTTTGTTTTTTTTGTTTTGTTCAAAGTCTCCCATTAAACCACGTGCCAATGCATTTTCTCCAAGAGTCAGTCACTGTGCTTTTAAACGTGTGCACGTTTGTGTGTGTATATGTGACAGAGCAGAGCGTGTGTGTGTGTGTGTGTATGTGACAAAGCAGAGTATGTGTGTGTGTGTGTGTGTGTGTGTGTGTGAGAGAGAGAGAGACAGAGCGTGTGTGTACTTGAATGCACATTTATCCATCTTTTTTTTTTTGTCCAACTCAACAACATAAAATGACAACTTGACACCAACTTTCATTAATTACGATTAATTCCATGTTTGCAGTTGGGTTGATATGTAGGCTACTTACGAATAATATCCCTCTTGGTTCTCAATGAGGAGTGGTTGTCATGTGAAGTCTTGTCTTCTCCAGGAAGATCTTTCCTGCACTGTCGTTGGACGTGACTCGTGGAAGCGAAGATCCTGGGCAAACACAGCTAAAGCGCCGACCCACTTTCAAACTCGGTCTGGGAATAGCGCCTAAGCTAACACAGGGCTAGCATTACACCACAAATTGACTGCACAGATTCCATAGACCAGTGGTCAGCAGACGCGCGCCCGCGAGCATTTCCGTGGCCGCGCGAGGTGTCTTGCGTGCCCGCGGAGCTCTTTCTCGATTAGTCTGCGCTCACGTCACGCAAAAAAATGCGAATAATCTATTACATAACTGCGTTCATGTTTCGATCATGACATCTCCCATATCGGACAGTCACTAGCCTGTTAAACTAGCCTGCAGCGTTAGCATACTTTATCCAGGAAGCTTACACCTTTTCATTAAATTATTTGAATTCCAATTTCAGTTCCAATTATTAATCACGCCCGTGGATAGATACATCTTATTTGCAAAAGATTGTCACGCGACTGACTGTGGACGCGCTGTACCGCTACGATAAAGTCAAGTTCATCAGTAGCTTAGCTTAGCATCAGCATAGCTGCTGTATCCAGCCCGATCACGGACGTTTTGCGAAGCGACTCACGACTCAAGTTAGGCTGCCATTTACTCATTTAATCAAATCAATTTTATTTGTATTGCGCTTTTCACAATTGAATTGTCACAAAACGCTTAACAGAGGGGGAACCCAGGCCTAGACCCCCACCCCCCCAAAAGCAAGCCCAAAGGCAACAGTGGCAAGGACCAAGAACCAGACCAAAAGGGGGGGAGCCCATCCTCTTCTGGTCGGCACAGGGTGTGTCCAAAAAACACTGTATCATGGTCAGTCCAAGGTGACTCAGGGCTGAATGACTTTGCGCCTCCCGAGTTAGGTAGTCAGTAGGGGGGGCTAAACCACATGAAGGGGGTCCAGATCCAGGAACTGGGTAGGCGTGGGGGTGAGGGTTGATGGGGGCAGCTCACACTTCTCGCAGGATCTAGGGCTCGGGGGCAGGTGCAGGCTACGTTTCCTGTCAACATTGGCACTGACTCAATCCACACTCCAGTGCTTCAGTAAGAGTAGGATCCAAGCGCCAGTGGTACAAACAAAATGTCTTTATTACTTGGTTTCATCTCAAAACCGGCAGGGGAAACGGTCTCTTTGTTATAGTGTGTATGTACATCTCTGTTGAGTATCTGATGAATCTAAAGAATCGTGCTAACTAACAGTCACCTCGCAGTTGCCTGAGAAACGGGGGGGGGTAAATGGGAAGTGTTGTCATAGTAACAGCTTTGTGACCCATCTCCTGCTAGGTATGTGTCCTCTCTGTTTTCCTCCCCCCTCCCCACTAATTACTCCCCAAGTCGAAAACTATGAGAAGACAAGTTACAAATATAAAAATTGTCATTTTAATTTGAATATAAAAACTTTAATTTCTGACACGCATACAGCTTTTGTAAAGAGCGCTTTTGACAGGCTTCACTGACTGGCTTTTCACTGACAGGCTTATGACAGTCCAAACTGACTGTTCCATCCCTCCGGGCGCCCGGCAGTCGCTCCTCTTCTCTGTCCCCTCGGTGGTGGAACGACCTTCAGCAATCGGTCAGGACCGCGGAATCACTTGAGACTCAAAACCCTACCACTGAATTCTGTACATCTAGCCAATTGTCATCACCACTGCCTACTTGTTCAATACTTTCTGTATATGTATCCCTGCTTACTCCTCATACATAAAAATTTAATAAAAAATAAATAAAAAATTACGAACCGTTTCCTTCCCAGTGTCACAGGTATGGTACACAGCTGCCTGCAACGATGTCTATCGCTGTATTACTGCATTGATCTCTTGCGCAAAATATGATTGCTCCTACCATGTATTAATGTACATCTTGTAAGTCGCTCTGGATAAGAGCGTCTGCTAAATGCTTAAAATGTAAAAATGTAATGTAATGCTTCTGATTGGGCGGTCTTCATAGTGGAGGTGGAGGCATCTCTCAGCCAATGAAAAGGCCTCCTGCAAATCAAACAGACAAACCTGGTTTATTTACCCATCCAGGGAAGGTGTTTTAAATAAAAAGGGGGCTGATGGGATGTGGAGTCCGGTGCCTGTGAAGCACAGTTCATTCTCAAGCCCTGGAACTCACCTCCCATCATGCTGTCTTTGTGACGTTTTAACCCCCAAGGTTTACCAACAGAAGTATTGGTGGGACTCAGACGATTCCGTTTTTTTTTACTAGTTAGGACAACAAACAGGAATCACGTCTTATTCAACATCAGTGCGTGGAAGTAGGATGCGAAGGCCACTCACTATAACCACATATTAATAAGAGTGCGCACAGAACTACGAATCCTACGAAGTGGCAATATGCTGCTGGGGTTTTATGGTGGCAGTTGAGCTTTTGTATGGCTCTTGGTGCCTGACATACTAAACGACTGTGATTGCTTTTCGAACGCAAAAGCAGTTTCTACAAGGTCGCAATGTCTACATCGGATTTACTAAACAGTCGCAATGGGTAAAATCGCTATTAAGATGTAAGGTTATGTCACTTTGCGACTTTCCTTTAGATAAATAGTTACTGTTCATGCATATGTATACCTGAGGCAAATACCGCTAAAACAGGGTGGAGATTTTGTAAATTAGGTTGATTAAGTATTCCGTCTGATTCACGAAAGTATGCCTTAATTGCAACTCTCCTCTTTGTTTGAGAATTTGAAGAACACCTAAAAACAGGCGGTATTTTGCTGAGTGCTGATATCGCCTGTAGGCATTTCACTGCGCATTTTCAGTATCGCGCTTTCCGAGGATGCTAAATCATCACAAATGCTGCATGTCACCAACTTTAGCGATGTAAAAACAAATCATCACAAATGTTGTTGCAAATGTCTACCAATCTGTCATCAGCTAGTTCATAAAAACGTTCTGAACTGAACAACTTTATTTTGAGAAATACCTGTATCTATAGACAGCGAAGTCCGAATTTTAAATATATTCTATATAGCATACATATGTTAAGAGGAAAGTTCTTATTTCGGACGCCGCCTTACTAGAACCTGAAATGAAAATGATATGAAAGAACGCAGGATACCGCTGGGCGTGTGTGCTGAAGTGACGGAGACCATGGACACCTGACTGACAGCGTCTCTGCGTTCGCTTCACTTTGCACGTCACTCTGGGCTATGCGCTCCGTGAGATCAGGGATGTGGCTGTGTGATGAGAAGCGTAAAAACGGGGCTCGCACACTGTTGACGCTCCAAAGAGAGAAGCTTCCGTCGAGCGACGGCATTGCCAACCCGCGTGGATCTGCCTGAGGTTCGAGACGTCGTCAAAGCAGTGTGTTTAAGCGCATCTTCTGCCTCATCTGCATTCACTCACACTCTCAGCCCGCCCAATTAAAAAACATCACTGCATTTACCTGCAGTTTCAACACTTCAGCACTGATGACATTAATCAGTTAGGGACTCATTAACCTCACAAATGTTGTAGGAATTACATGTTGGACCTCAGTGGACACAGTGCTGCCTGTGTGTGCGTGTGTGTTAGTGCTACCTGTGTGCGTCGGTGCTGACTGCGTTAGTGCAGTGTGTGTGTGTGTGTGTCAGTGTTAGTGCTGTCAGTGTTGCCAGTGTGTGTCGGTTCTGTTTGTAGTCTGTGTCTCAGGTGGAGTCACATACCTGTGACTTCAACACTGATGCCAGTGATGTAGCGACTGTCATCAGAGGCCAGGAATGCACACACATCTGCTACCTCTGCAGAGAGAGAGAGAGAGAGGGTGTGATGGAGAGGGAGATGGAGGGGGAGAGAGAAATAGAGGGAAATAAGGGAAAGCGAGTGAGAAGAATGGAGGGGGACGGGAGAAAGGGAGAGCAGGAGAGAGAAAAGGGAAGACAGGGCAAACATAAGAGGGACAGAGAGAGAGGGCAGAGGGAGGGAGAAAGACGGACAGAAAAGGGGTGAGAGAACGAGATGACAACGTCAGGGGGTAGTGAGAGGGTGCAATAAACAAAAAGCTCAAAGTTATACACACTCACCACTCACACTCACCTGCGGGTTCTCCCATTCTGCCCAATGGTATTATGGAGGTGATCTGCAGAGAACACACAATCTGTCAGTTCCCTGAACACTGTCCAACACACACAGTGTGTGCAGTAAACTAACTCAACCTAATCACCTTCACCGTTCAGTGTGTACATTTCTGCATTGGGGAAAGTCTCTGTTCAAATATGTAGGCTTCAAACATTCTGAGGTGCATTGTCCTAACCTTTACAGTGCAACAGTATGGGCCACAGAACACTGAACGCATGCATTTACATTTTACATTTTACATTTTAAGCATTTAGCAGACGCTCTAATCCAGAGTGACTTACAAGATGTGCATTAATACATGGTAAGAACAATCATAGTTAGCGCACAAGATCAGTGCAGTAATAGATCTGCACGCAAGCATGCCGTATACACACACACACACACACACACACATATATATATATATACACGCACGCTCAGGCACTCGCACACGCACACGCACTCTCACACACACTCGCAAGCACACGCACACGCACCTTACTGATAACTTTCTCTGGCACTTTGTGAGTCATTGGTGTGTTTATGAATCCAGGAAGCACACAGTTACAGCGAATCCCAAACCTGCAAAAGGAGAAGCCCACAATCATCAATCAATCATCAATCATCAATCATCAATCATCAATTTTGTGCTTGCTCGCTCGCCGGTGGAATGCCCTCTCTCACTCTCACTCCCAAAGGCACCTGGATGACCTGCTAAACTTGCCAAATTTACACAACCAGAGGTACCTTCCTGAGGTACTGTATCCCCTAATGTAACGTGGTCATCTTCAACATTCCATTTCATTAAAAATACAATAAAATAAGGCCTTGCGGATGGCGCAGCGGTCTAACGCACCACGCTTCGGAGTGGTGTGCGCTGCCCGTCAGGGACGCGGATCGAAACCCGCGTCTCTACCAGACCGGCCCTGGTCGTCAGCCCCGATCGGAGGCGGCATTTGGCTGTCCGCCTCTGGGGGAGGGGGGAGGGAGAGCCGGCACGAGTCCGTCGAGGAGAAGGTTAAGGAGTCCGTGGAAGATTTCCCGTCTCGAAAGAGGCGGGAACACTCAACCAGGAATCTGTGTCTCGATCCTGGAGGACGGGCGACGGACTCGTGAGGGTGGGGAATTGAAGTAAATAGAGGGTTTAATTGGCAACCAAATTTGGAGAAAAAACAGGGAAAAAATCAGAAATAAATTTTGTAAAAAATAAAAAAAAATAGCGGACATTTCTAGCGACGGTGACAGCGGCAACAGCGCCAGTGATTATAAATGTAACGCTAAGTATAATAGGGTTGTGTGCAACTTTTTTCAATGCAAATGTCATTGGAAAGCGAAAAAGGAAGACCAGTTGATCTGTGACTTGCCTCCCACCCTCCCTCCCTCCCTCCCTCCCTCCCTCCCTCCCTCTCTCTCACCTGCTCAGCTCCTTGGCGGCAGTTCGGGTTAACCCTTCCACGCCTGCTTTGGAGGCTGTGTAGTTCACCTGGCCAATGTTCCCCACCTGCCAGTGCAGACAGACAGAGTCACGCAGGGAATCTGCTTCCTCTCTCCACAGGAAGTGGGCCACAGATGAGAATGTCTAATAGATGCCCAGGTTACAGGACACCACCTCCTTACCCTCCATATTATAGACAGTGGGGGTGCAGTCGCTGTATTTACATCCCCCAAATCTCCTCCTCCACTTTCTTCATAGGAAATTATAACCTCCAGACAGTCGGGCAATGAAAATAGACTTCTGGAAATTGAGGTGCCCTAGCCATTAACACTGAAACACTGACCTTGAGCCCCTTTTTTAGGACATGGAACATTACAATACATGCCCTCATTAAAGATGTCTGACTCACCTTGCCCTCAATATTGCCCTCATTAAAGATGTCCGACTCACCTTGCCCTCAATATTGCCCTCATTAAAGATGTCTGACTCACCTTGACCTCAATATTGCCCTCATTAAAGATGTCTGACTCACCTTGCCCTCAATATTGCCCTCATTAAAGATGTCCGACTCACCTTCATTAAAGATGTCTGACTCACCTTGACCTCAATATTGCCCTCATTAAAGATGTCCGACTCACCTTGCCCTCAATATTGCCCTCAGTATTGCCCACATTAAAGATGTCCGACTCACCTTGCCCTCAGTATTGCCCACATTAAAGATGTCCACCTCACCTTGCCCTCTACATTGGCCACATTAAAGATGTCTGACTAACCTTGCCCACAATGCTGCCCACAGTGATGATGGAGCCCTTTGAGGAGCCACTGGCGACCAGGGCCTTTGAGACAGCCTGCGTGAGGAGGAAAGTACCCTGGAAAGAAGAGAGAAAGTGAGACACTGACCAGACTGACCGCTGGGAGAGTGGAGGAGTGGGCAGCAAGCAGCCCGTACCTTGAGGTTGACCTGGATGACCCTGTCGAAGTCGTCCTCCTCCATTTTCAGCAGGAACTCGTCCTGAGTGATCCCTGCCGCAGTGACACACACAGAGGGGGGCTGGAAGTACTGACGCTTGGGGGAAGCCCAAAATTCAGACATTACTAATCTATCTGATACAGATATTGCATATGAACGATTGATGAAGAGAACAGGCCATTCAGTGAGTGGGTGAGTGAGTAGAGGGTGTGAATGTGTGAGTGAGTGAGTGAGTGAGTAGGTAAGTAGGTCAGTGAGTCAGTGAGTGAGTGAGTGAGGGTGTGAAAGAGTGAGAGAGTCTGTGAGTGAGTGAGGGTGTGAATGTGTGAGTGAGTGGTGAGTGAGTGAGTGAGTGAGTGAGTGAGTGAGTGGTGTGAGTGAGTGAGTGAGGGTGTGAGTGAGTAAGTAGGTCAGTGAGTGAGTGAGTGAGTAGGTAAGTGAGTGAGTGAGTGAGTGAGTTAGCTGGGTGAGTTAGCTGGGTGAGTAGGTAAGTGAGTGAGTGAGTGAGTGAGTGAGGGTGTGAGTGAGTGAGTTAGCTGGGTGAGTTAGCTGGGTGAGTAGGTAAGTGAGTGAGTGAGTGAGTGAGTGAGTGAGTGAGTGAGTGTGAGTGAGTTAGCTGGGTGAGTCAGTGAGTGAGGGTGTGAGGGTGTGAGTGAGTGAGTGAGCTGGGTGAGTGAGTGAGTGAGTGAGTGAGTGAGCTGGGTGAGTGAGTGAGTGACAGTGTGAATGCGTGAGTAAGTGTGTGAGTGAGGGTGTGAGTGAGTAAGTAGGTCAGTGGGTGAGTGAGAAGGTAAGTGAGTGAGTGAGTGAATGAGTGAGGGTGTGAGTGAGTGAGTGAGTGAGTGAGTGAGTGGTGGTGAGTGAGTGAGTGAGTGAGTGAGCTGGGTGCCTCGCCCAATCACACCTGTATGGTGGTGACCATCCTCTCCACGCTCTCCCTTGATGACACGTCCACGCCCACCGCCATGTGCTCCTGCCCTCTGTGCTCACGCGGCAGGCTCTCCAGCGTCTGATTGGCCGAGCCCTCGCTTACGTCCGCGACCACCACCGAGGCCCCCTCAGCGGCGAAGCGCTGGCAGACCGCCCGGCCAATACCGCTGCCCCCTCCTGGAGAGACACGGTAACGCAGACACAGGAGGACACCTCGCGCATCACTGGCTCTGTTTGCGTCGCGCCGGCCGCTTGAGAAAGCGCTTAATGTTACTCAGCGCTTAATTACATTACATTACATTACAGGCATTTGGCAGACGCTCTTATCCAGAGCGACGTACAACAGTCTTCAGTCAAGAACAGTTTAGCTGAAAGCCACCCTAGTGGGAAGTACAGTTCCTAGGTGCTAGGAGCAACCACATAGTTAAACTAGGACCCTGTAGGTAGATCTGTAGCCACAATTCAGAGGTAGCAGTAAAGCACTCAATGCAGAAAATAATGCCTAAGCCTAATACAATACATAAACAAGTAGACGTGTAAAACTAAGCAACTATGTCCCTAAGTTAACAAAAACCGGACTACGGGGAGAGGTGCACCCTGAAGAGGTGAGTCTTCAGTCGTCGCTTGAAGGTGGCCATTCATTGATCGATTAAAGGAATTGGTTACACAGTTAACTCACTTCACCTGGTTTCTGGGGTCTGAATTGGGTGCTGATTTATGGTGAACACAAAAAAACTGCAGAAACCTGTGACACTGCAAGTACAGTAGTTTTGTTTAACATTGATAAGAATTAAAGGTGAGAATATTGCCAAATATGTAATATTTACATATCACCACAGACGTAAGATCGCTATTTCGTCACACCAACGTGTATCTATTTTAACTGACTTGAGAGATTGTTTCATTGCAGTCGGTGTAGCTATTTAAATTTGTCCACACGCACGGATTTTAAACACATAACCCGAACTAGCAAGGTAGCCGTTCTCTCTGCCCTACGTATCACATTTAGCTACTTCGGAAGATATTATGTAGCAAAACTGTGCAAGGCAAGAACCGAACTTGCTAAACTAGCTCGTGCTAGCTAACGTTAACGTTGACTACTTTCGAGATTGCTGTCATGAGCCAAAAACGACAACACCAATAGACACTGCTCGGTTCGGTGTAGTTTTCCCTTCACCCAATACATTTATCAAAGTCACAAGTGGCAAAAATAAAGACCGAAATTGAACTAACCTGTGACCACAGCCAGCCTAGATATAAGTCTCAAGGGCGCCGCCATGACAGTCGTCCGTGAGTGTTTACGTCATTTATGCTATACACTTTATACGCCACACGATGGCGCCAGAGGCCCATTTTCGTGCAAAGTTCGCCCGTAGGACTTAACAGCAATTTATTGTAGAGGTCTGCACTAACGGTTTGCATTCTAACGGTTGAGGGAAGCTCAAAGAGGCGCTGACTCAGCTCGAAGTATAGACTTCCTTTGTCGTCGTCACATAACTTCACTTTCAGTCGTATTATCCTGTCACCCAAAAGCGCATGCTGATATCTATCAAGTTCGGTTTTACAGCTTTGCTATGGAAACCATTTAATACCAGAGATGGGACTCCCCATGAAATGTAATGCTGTTTATATCTACAAGCCTTGCAGCTCACGGACTGTGGTTCTGCAAATCACTATGGAATAGCAAATCTGTTGTACGAAATGTGGGTCCTTCCAAATGAAACACACACATATATATATATACATATATGTATATGCCATTTAGAATCAATCCAAAGCGACTTACAGTAGTGAATGCATACATTTTTCAGTATATGTGGTCCCAGTGGGAATTGAACCCACGGCCTAAGGGTCATATAGTCTATATCTGTGGAGAACTGAAGATTACCTCTTATGTTGTTATTACATTACATTACATTACAGGCATTTAGCAGACGCTCTTATCCAGAGCGACTTACACAGTTTACATTTCTTTACAATCCATTTATACAGCTGGATATTAACTGAAGCAATTAAGGTTAAGTACCTTTAGCTCAAGGGTACAACGGCAGTGTCCCACCTGGGGATTGAACCTGCAACCTTAACGTTACAAGCCCAGTTCCCTAACCATCATACCACACTGCCTGTTATCAGGTTCAGAAGATTATTTACAGTAAAAATGGGTAACACCGTACGTCAACTTGACTGATAATTGTTGATTTGGGTATGTAGCCGACTTGGGCTAAATCTTTCAGGGCTACATTTACTATAAACTGGGATAACTGGGAGCTAGACGGAAATCTAAAATCTGCTTACAACTAGTTATTGCTGATAAAATAATAGACTGAACCAAAGAGTAACGTGTTGTACCTCATTTATTACCAGTTGTATGCACCTTTTAGAACAGGGGTGGGCAGACATGTGTCAGTGTCCCCGTCATAGCACTGGGGCATTGGCTTTCTGCTCGGTCCACAGGGAAGACTGCCCCCTAGTGGCCCACCAACACCATTTCCAGCAGGCATCCTTCGAAAAGCAGGCTACTTGTCAAACCCGTCCCGACATAGCTTCGGGCATCTGACAGGATAAAGGTATGGGTGCTGACAACCCCCATTGGTTTTGGTGGTCATTTATCTTGCCAACTACTATCATAACAGCCTCAGTCCCTTTTAAATATGAATTTAATACAGACCTGTTTCTTTGCATGTTGTAGCATTATTCGATCGCGAGATGTACAATTCATGGATGTCTGTACTTTTCGGTTACTTGAAGATCTATGAACTGCTGAGCATTAGCCCGGATAAATAGGTAGGCCTAATACAAAATATACTAAAAACAGCATGTACATTTTAGCATTTAGCCTCGAGCCATAGTCAACTCACAGATAAACAATGGCTGATGACACTGCTAACAAGCTAGCGATATACTGTATAGGCTGCATTTATTTTAGCTAGCAACTTACTAAGTTGCTTTTGTTTTGTTTTTTTGTTGTTCGCTGCAATGGCTTTGGCGCCAGGTATTATTCTGATTGGGCAGTGCGTTCAGACGGTGGTTGGATTTTAACAGCTAGCTAGCTACTGATATTGCATTGAATCATCAGTTAGCGTCGTTTGTTCATTGTCAATTGTATATTATGGCTTTAAGTCACCTATCATACACTTGATATTAAAATGACATTTTGTTGTCTGGGTTACAAACCGTTACATTTTTGAAAGCACTCCAGCTTACTCTTCATTAAAAAAAAAAAATAATGACTAACCTTTTCCTTCCCAGTGTTACAGGTATGGTACGCAGCTGCCTACAACAATGTCTATCGCTGTATTACTGATCTATTGCGCGAACTGATTGTTCTTACCATGTATTCATGCATTTTAAGCATTTACAACGCACATCTTGTAAGTCGCTCTGAATAAGAGCGTCTGCTAAATGCTTAAAATGTAAAATGTAATGTGTAATGCACTCAGCACAGCCAAAGTAGACACCCCTCGAGAATCGGGTATATTGGCTCCAGTTATAGATAGTAAAGCTGGCTATTCCTACTGCAGTTTTCTTCGTTACGAAGTGAGACGCTAGCTTTAGCCAACAAAACGTTCCTGTCTCGGAGAGATTGAAGTGAATAGCATAGCATGTCTATGTATTAAAAACAGTTTGCGCCGAAGGCTTGCATTTCACCAGGGCTGTGTTCGAAACCGCTCCCTATTCACTACATAGTACACTATATAGTAAACACTATACAGGGAATAGGGAACGAGTGAACGAGTGAGCGGTTTCGAACACAGCTCAGGACTACACCACCGGATTGAAATGTAGCTCTACTTCTTCAACTGTCTGCGACACTGAGAACCAATCCATCTTCGATGTATGCATATTTGCATGGTGACCACTAGATGTCGCTTCAGGACATACAATGAAGTCCCTCCCATCCCATTTATATTACCAGTCGGCGAGCACACTCTCTCTCTCTCGTCATCTTTCTCAGTCATTTTTGCCAGCCATAAGGCTTTAGCACATGGTTTATCACATCTGGCAAACGAATCCAAATCCGGTTCTGGTTTTCTTTTCTCTCAGGTAGGTAATTGAACAATTGGTGCATATTTCTTGGCCAGAGTGTCTTCACACCTGACTCCCAGGTAATGGGAGGGTGGAAAAATCCATTCCATTACATTCCATTAACATTACAGGCATTTAGCAGACGCTCTTATCCAGAGCGACTTACAGTTTACATTTCTTTACAGACAATCCATTTATACAGCTGGATATTTTTACTGAAGCAATTCAGGTTAAGTACCTTGCCCAGGGGTACAACAGCAGTGTCCCACCTGGGGATTGAACCTACAACCTTAACGTTACAAGCCCAGTTCCCTAACCATTATACCACACTGCCTGCCTGCAGTGCTTGGCCCACAAGAACCAGGGAGAACATGAAGAAGAAGCAGGGTGATATACTCGTTTTTTTAATGCAGAAAAGGCGAAACAATGGGCAAGGAGGTGGAGAGTCGGAGTAAGAAAAAGATGCAGAGACAGAGCAAGAGAGAGAGATTGAAGAGCTGGAAGGAGAGCAAGAGACCGAGATGGAGCTGGAAAGAGAGCAAGAGGAGGAGGAGTGAGGAGGAGGGCATTGCTGGCAAGGAGACACTTGTGACAAGTCCAGTTGGACCTCATGGTATGTCAATTCTCTGTTTTTACAAAATTCCAACACAGCAACATGCCTATACAATCAGCATTATGAAAAAGATCAATGTAAAACTACCTGCTATAGTGGATTTAAATCTAGATAATCTAGCTATGGACTATCTGCTATAGGTAATTTAACTTCCAGCCTAAGAGCAGTTTCTTTACCAGTAGCAGCCTACACTAATGGTGCAATCAGGTCAGGAGCCATGGTAAGAGTAAGGCCTAATCATCAGGCTTAAATATCCGGTTTGGGTTAGGATGGTTAGTGTTAGGCTAGTTGTTGCAGTCTTGATACAGTACTAAATAGGTACAGAGTAGAGTATAGGCTATAGCCTACTATGTTAGTGTGAAGTTTCACAAAATTATATATATATATTTTTAGATATATCCAAATTCAGAAATGAGGGACTGATGCAGCCACTCTTACAGGCATTCCCTAAAAGCTTTAAGGGGGGTGCAAAGAAAAGTTTCCACAGGGTCTGGCCGGGAGTGTCATCGGGGCGGCAATTGGCTGTCCGCCCCAGGGAGGGGGGAGGGAAGCCAACACAGTTCGCTGCGCACAGGAGTGGTTCTGGGGTACCGGAATTACGGTCGACAGCTCAGCGAGTGTTGTCTCGGAGGAGGTAGCGCTTCCGCCTTTGTCACTGCTGGTCACAGGGCTATGGCAACGAACTATAAGGGAGGGGATTGAACTAAGCACAGCGGGAGTAATTGGCTACCAAATTGGGAGAAAAACGGGGTAAAATTAAAAAAAATAAAAAATAAAAAGTTTCCACAGTGAGTGGTATAAGGCCCACCCATGGCTAGAGTATTTGCAGTCCAAAGATGCAGCATACTGCTTTCCTTGCAGACACTTTGCTCTTCCAGATGCCCCTAAGAGCGTGTTCACTTCCATAGGTGGGTACACTAATTGGAAGAAAGCCACATTTAAAGACAGTGGATTTTGTGTACATGCAAAATCAGAGAGCCTTCTGTGTTTTAGGCTATAGACTATTTAGGTTAATAGGCTGTACTTTACATGGAGACTGTTCCAGAGTATCTTGTATACAATACTGTAAATAAACCTCTGAGCAGCATTATGAAGACAGTCACACAAGTAGTAATAAGCCGTATTTAATATTAAAAAATTATTGGTCCATTCAGCACCACCCTCTCTGCCACCCCATGGGTAAGATCCTGGACATGCCATTGCTGGGGCGATGGGCAGGCAGTGTGGTATAATGGTTAGGGAGCTGGGCTTGTAACGTTAAGGTTGCAGGTTCAATCCCCAGGTGGGACACTGCCGTTGTACCCTTGAGCAAGGTACTTAACCTGAATTGCTTCAGTTAATATCCAGCTGTATAAATGGATTGTAAAGAAATGTAAACTGTAAGTCGCTCTGGATAAGAGCGTCTGCTAAATGCCTAAAATTTAAATGTAAAAATGGGCAAGTCACCAAGTGAATGAACGTGGCATAACTTAACATCACTAATACACTATCACATTTAATATCATGTCAAAAAGACCAAAGCCCTCTGGTGCCCAGGGAAGAAAAAGAAGAAGAGAAGAGGAGGAAAAACGGGACAAAGACAGAGCTAACGTGATGAAATAAACCGCTTATTGCATAGTAGTTACTGTTGGAGCAGAGCTGAGCTGTCCTCTCTATTGTTAGCTAGCTTTGGACAATAGTAACGTTGGATAATTTAATAATTAGCTAGAGTTAATGTCAGTTACTTCCTACTTAAATTTACGTAGGGAAAGTCGGAAAGACTAGTCAGGTGTTTGGGGAATAGGCTACAACATTTTTGGGAAATAAACTTTATTTTAAGCGTGCTGCACAAACCATAACTATTTTCAATTTGGTTTGTATTTTGTGCAATACCCATATTTATATTATATTTATAATTCTTGTTATATTTAGTGCATTTAGCACTGATTTCTTTAATATTGTTGTAATTCTGCGATTTTGTTTTTCTAAAATAAAAATAAAGTCTCAAAGCCATAAAGCTATGCAGTAGTTTCTGTGTGAGTGTATGAACACAGTGATTGGTGGTGGAATTGGCTGCGATGCAAGGGGCACCAGCTAAAATCTTGCCTAGGGCACCAAATTGGTCAGGGCTGGCTCTGCACAGACACACATACAATAACCCCCCAAAAAAATAAAATAAATAAATAAATAAATAATAATAATAATAATCTGTGTAGTTATGGCAAAATGTGGGAAGCAGTAACTTGTGATCGAGAGCATCTCCAAATTTAGCTGCACAATAAGGTGCTCTGTGCATGGTGGATAAGTCGCGCTTCCCAAACTGAAGACGAAGATGAATGAACAAAAGAAAGCTTATTACTGCAAATACTGTCTGTATTATAGAAGCACGCCACCTAATGGAAAATCTGAACACATTTCACACATTGCCAAAATAGGTGGGTATTAAAGGCCTTTTAAATGGCACAAGGGACATTCTGAAAGTAATTATTATATTTAACATGTATATTTACTTGAAGCTGGTAAAAATTAAAAAAAGCACCCACACAAGCAGACATATACACACACGAATGCACAAACACATACATGCACACACACACACACACTCACAAATATGCATAGAAGGCACACCCACATGCATGCCCACATATACACAGACATACAGACACACAAAGGCACTCACACATCTACCCAAATAAACATGCAAATGCTCACACACATGGGCATGCACACACGCACACACACTGGTTGTGCAGACAGAAGAAAAAGCTGACTGATTTGAAAGAGGATAAGAAGGTATCTGAAGTGTGCCACAGAGACCTCTCTGTTTGGGCAAAACAGGGCAACCCCCCACCACCCCCCACCCCCAAACAAAACCAAGCAACAAAAAACCAGGAAGTCCTTGAACTGTAATAACGCAGCGTGAGGATATAAGCTATCCCTGAAGCCTCTGTGTGTGATTACAGCTCCCTCCAGACCCTAGTCATGTGACCGGGGACTAGGGCGATTAATCCAGTCTTTACTGAGCCTTTTTTTATTTATAATTAATGCATTCTAATTTAAAACACAGTACGAAAATTACTGGTGCTATCAGACTATTGTACTACTAATAAAGTTTTTTTTAAGTTTGCCGTCCTAACGAGTGTGCCATATTTTCTCCTCTGCTCCTCTTGTACAACGTGATGTTGAAATCCAAGGTGACATAGTTTTATTACCCTTAAGCAGGATACTAAGCAGAACTAGATAGATATTCTATTGTTGGACCTAGGTATCCTGGTTGGCCGGCCTTTTGTCAGAGAGGGAGAGAGAGACAGAGATCTCACAAAGAGGCCCAATGGAAGGAAACTGAATCTGATTGGTTGTGGAACACTTCACTTTCACAGTGGCTGAGAACAGCTGTGGGACTGAGTTTAATAAAGACTTTGAAATACGCTGAGTGTGAATGGTCACTGTTATCAGACCATTAACACAACCACTCTGTTCCCCTGGGGGCACAACTGGATGGACCAGGCACAGCTGCAAGAGGAAAACGTTGAATTTTTGGAGTTTGTTCCCACTTCCCACTTGTTTTCACTTCACAGACATTGACTATATTCAATAGTCAAAAAGTGTGTAAACAAACACACAGACACAAATTAAGGACCACCTACAGACACATTTGAACCTTTTTAGTGATTCGTTACTTTTTAAAATACCTTGTCCTTGCTTGTCTGAGCATGAAAAGATAGCTTTCAGTTATAAAGCACCATTGTCCTGGAACAAGTTGTAAACAGTTTTTAAAAAAAGGATACCCCTGTCATCCTGGATGAATGGTTTGACCCATTCTTCTGTAACCAAGGAATGTTCTTGTTACTGTTTCAATCTTGAATGGCAATCACGTATATAGCACCCTCCAAACTGTTCAAAGATGAACAAAGAAGGCTGTATAAAATAAACAAATACATGTAATGAGCTATAGTTTATGTTCAAAACAATGGGAATGTATATCATTTAATACTAATACAATTGCTCAGAGAAAAATATTTTGTTTAACATGTCACATTTTTTCTCTTTGCGACATTGCGACAAAAGATGCTTATTTTTGTTGATTGCTCTCAATTGAGGCTTTCTTATGCCAACTGTTCCAAAAAGCCTATTGGCATGGAAGTGGTGTCTGATGGTAGATTTGGAGACTTTGTATCCCCAAGATGCAATAAAGTTTTGTAGATTGAAAAAAAAAATTTTTTTTAAATCCGATTTTACCCGGTTTTTTCCCAATTTGGTAGCCAATTAGCCCCGCTGTGCTTAGTTCAATCCCCTCCCTCGTAGTTCGCTGCCGTAGCCCTGTGACCGGCAGTGACATTGGTGAAGCGCTGCCTCCTCCGAGACAGCACTCGTCGTGCCGTCAACTGTAAGTCCGGCATCCCAGAACCACTACTGTGCGCAGTCCCTGGGGCAGACAGCCAATCGCCGCCCCGGTGGCAGTCCCCGCTAGAGCTGACTCTGGCGCGATGGGGAATCGAACCCCGGTCGCCGTGGCCAGCGTCGGACGTTGAAACTACTAGACCACGCGGGAGGCCATGGTGTTAATATTCTTAATGATTGACCTAATAGTGGAAAGTGGTATATTTTGTTCTTTATTTATTTGTAACCATTTTCTGACCTTGAAAGAAGGTTAACAACCCTTTGTCTTGATTCTTCTGGGAGTTCTTCGCCTTTCCCTTGGTGATAGATGACAAATGAATTTTACGTGTGTGTTACATCAATTTTATTCCCCAGTGAAACAGGAAGTTATGGGAGGCCACTAAGACCGAGGTTAGCTTAGAGAAGAAGAATGTTAATGCAGATTTATTTTATATTGGATTTTATGAAAAATGATTAGTAGGGGTGTGAATAATTGTGACACATATCTTCTGGGGAAAAATATTACTTGCTAAATAAATATTTTTCTCTGAGGAATTGTATTAATATAAAACAATATAATGTACCCATTTTTGAGCATATAAATACAATATAGCTCATTACCTGTATTGTTTATGTTATACAGCCTTCTTTGCTCATCTTTATCAAGGGTGTGAATCATTCTGGAGGGCACTGTACTTCATGCTGTTATTGTATTTTATGAAACCTTTAGTAAAATATTTTGTTTTGACGCTGCCTGTTGGTCAGGACTTCCTCGACTAGGAGATGTTACACCACCCTGGGGCTTCCCTGGGAAAATAAAAGATAAATAAGTCCGATTTTATTGTTTCTATTCCAAGGTTGCACCCTCACATGGTATTCAAAATGCTGCGCATAACAATGGAAGCCTCTCTTTCTCTTCAAATATTAACCGTGTCTGCTTGCAAAGCAAGAGATTCCTCGCAAAACAGTAGATTCCACTAACTCAGCAAGACGACCTCTATTAGCCATACATGTCTGTTGGGTGGAAAACACTGCACATCAAAGGCCAAACTGTGTGGGTACTGGGCAGAAAACCTCAAGACAGAAATAATGCATAAAATGTGTATTAAAAAGAGTTCAAGAAATGTCAAGCATTATATTACACATGCCAAAACATGGGTCATCTGTCACAACGGCGTAAATTATTCTTGCAATCATGCATGTCATTTTATGCGTGTATTGTAGAATATATTTGCGCATTTTATATATATTTGAGAATTTGGGACGAAACCCATCGGTAATCCAGTAACTTCCTGTGAAACAAGAATGGCAATTATTTTATTTAATTGTTCATTTCTGTGAATGCTGTGGATTTCTTTGTAAACTTGAACGTCCTTTGGAGACAACCTCAAACACAGTACTGTCTGGCCTTTGGTTATAAATTGCAGGTGATTAGAATTGGCAGTTTTGTTGTAGTCACTCACATGTATGGTCGTCCATAAAAAGATAATATGGGTGGAGGGAGCGGGGTTTGGCGATTTCTACTGTTAATGGAATGGTTAATGGTTAATATAGATGGGTGGATAGCAGTCAAATACAGTTCAAAATTAGGTCAAAATCAATGTCGTTCTTTCGAACGCAGGTGCCCAGACAACAACGTGGTAGATCGACGCAAAGCCGTAGGTGCGGAATGAAAAACAAGAGGCAAGAGCTAAAACGACAGCCAACGGTGAGTTTCCAAAATGGAATCACTGGAACCATGAATGCTAGAATACTTCCCTTGCTGGCTTCGGTTGTCAAGGAGCTGTTGCCAAGGATGGCCAGATTTTGAACCAACAGGTTGTGAGGGAGAAGGCTTCCCTGGCAACTCACTTCCGCCATTAAAGGGCTGCGCGACATAGCTCAGGCACAGACCCGCCGGGAGTCATTTAAGCGTGACTCTACTTGTGAGACTTTGGACAGACTCTGTATGAAGCACCTCGGTCTGTCACGTGTACACTGTGCACTTCATTACATTTTTAACAATAAAAATATCAACTGCCATAAAAATAAAATGAGACATTTTGCTTACTCTCAATCTCCAATGGGACAATCCTTATGTTACAGTCTTTATTTTTTTTAAAGATACATTTGTAAAAATATAAAAATTTTAAATATAATGTAATATATATTTGATATATGTCAAATGATACAAACAAAATAAATACACCAGCTGTAATTTCCTCAACATTTCACACATATAGTTTAACATATGCTGTGCAATCACATATTCTGTAAAATATGCTCTACAGTGTTTAAAATTGCAGACTGTGTACAAAAGTGAGAACATATATATTGAGTTTAACCTTCTATTGATGTATGACACATTGTCATATGTTAGGTACTGGGGAGTCCTACAGTAAGTAGATCTGCCTGGCATTCAAAGGAAATAAACATATATATTTGGGACCAATTTTACACAATTACCAATTATTAATTAAGCTTCTCAGACTTGGCAAGTCATTTCAAGAATGAAAACAAGCAGCAGAGGTAAAATAAAAATAAAAACCCTTCTATGTTTGCTTTAGTTATGCAATACGAACCTTTCGCTCAATGTTAGCTCCTAATCTACGTGCATTTGTGAGCTACTGTACACTGTCCAAAGTTATGAACACTGAACACTACTACTGAACACTGTCCAAAGCCTTTAAGTGTGTCTGTACATGCACACAGGCTCTGCAACGGAATGGAACTTTTAAGGGGATGGGTGACTTGCAGACACGTGCTCTCTTTTCTAATGACCGCGCGTGCGCAGAGCGTTTCTTCACCGCGATAGAAGCCATGCTGGCAGAAAGACTCGTTGCCCGAGGAGGGGGATAATCCGCTAGGGCATGGCTGTCATGCTCACATTTATCGAGAGGACACACACAGTTGGAAAATGCAGGAGAAGCCTACATTTCTTAACGAGAAACGTCGAAGGAACGCCAGGTTTTGACGTTGGGAGTACGGCAAATCGATTTTTTTTTCTGCAGAAAAAAAATCCTGTCGCGTCACGTGGTATTCTACCGCCCAATCGGTGCACTGCTGACGTCTCTGGAAAATGTCCTTTGTTCTGCGGCCGCCCAGGTTATCGAAAAAAGGTTGAAATAGCTTACAAAAACGAACATATGGATATGGGGAAGCGCGTTATGTTGTTAATACGTTGGTTCTGGATATGGCACATGTTACATTTGAGAAGGCGTTTGGAATTTTGTCTGCGCTGTCGTGTGCGGCAGTAACCGCACTTAAACCGGTCATGTGACTTCCCCTCCCCCACTCCGAGCATGAATGAAGGAAGAAGACAGACATGTTTGTGGGAAATGAGTTGTGGGGGAAAAAAGAAACGTGGTTTGTGTGGAAAAGAAGAAAAAGCGAGCCGTGCGGATTTCACAAAGGACATTTAAATCCTCATCTCTGTTTGGAATTAATCTTTTAGTGATGCACAGTTTCTCATTTTTTAATCAAGGATACTACATGGCTAATTAATGTTTTATTGTTTATTTGGTTTGTTTAAAAAAAACTAAAAACGTTTATTTGATTTAATGGGCTTTGCCTCCTCTTTTAAATGAAACTTAATTTTCAGTTCAGACCGAATTTGTGTAGCTGAGTAGGATGACATTGCTATCAACGTGTAACCTTGTAGGTGGGGGATGGGTGGTGTAACGTAGGTTAGTGTGGATTGTGATTGCTCGACTGACTGGTTAGCTAAGTAAATAGGCAATTTATAATCCGTCCTTTTGGGTTACAAGTTAGCTAGTTTTAGGATAGTTTTTTCCCCCTCATTAAGGTAGTGGCTAGTACTTTCTTTAGTTAGTAACGAATGTTGAATTCAAATGTTAATGTAGATGACTAAATTGCCAAAGTAGTTGGTTACATTTGTGTGGGATTTAACTGGTTTTAACTCGAGGAGATTGCTTTCCTACCTGTTGTGAATTCAGAAAAGTCTTTTGTCCATTGCAGCCGGGGTGTGTTGTTCGTTTAGCTACGACTGCACTTTCCAAATCCCCTAGCCTTGCTGTTGTAGCCTCTGTGTGCGGCCTGCATGGTTTCGGCACACAACACGGCTAGCCAGGAATATCGATATTAGTCTTTAGTTAATTGCCGAAATTGTACCGATCTTAAGAGATATTCGGTGCAAGCGTTGAATATTGTAGTAAACATGTTCCCTAACGTCTTGCTTAGTAGTTCAATCGAAACAAGTCTGAAAAATGCTGTGTCATTCTAATGGAGGACAGGCTTTTGTTAGGCGGTGCTGGCCAAGGCCTTTGTCTAAAGTTAGTTTGCAAGCCTCTACATTTGAACAAAATCCAAGACCGAATGTTAAGCAGAAATTTTGTATTTTTATAATGTAAATAAATTCTGGACTTTTTCCGGTGAATGGAACTGTGGCTTGATGGCCAATTTGCTAACAAATCGACTGTTATGCAACTGCGGCCTTGCGCCAGCGAGGCAGTTTGGGGTGGGCCTGCTTGCGTCAGGAAAAGTTTGATCACGAAGTTGCGATTGTCTGTGTTAGATGGTAAAACTGTTTGCGGTTTGGTCATAGCTAACGTTTGGTAGATAACGTATTAATGTTCTATTTTATTAGGACATCACTCTGTCCTGGAAATCTAGCCAATCAGTTATGTCAAACTTAAGCTCACCTTTTAAATTTCGTACAAATGTTTGTCTAGTTTTATATAATCAGTAAGACTGTAAAGTTTTTTGCGAGCTGCCTTGGTTTGCAAGATATGTCTGGGCTATAGCTACCGGGAGTGGTTCCTTTGTTGGTGTATTTAGCCAACGTTAGCTAAACGTTCACGTTTCTGAGCCTGGTCAATCTCGTGTGAAGCTCGACGTAATGGAAGATACACAAAACAGCCAAATAAGTTTGTATGTCATGCGCCGAATCCGTTGTGTGGTGTGCTTGTCACACAGGCGACTCCGCATACTTGTACGTTCCCTCTCTACAAGTTAAAATGGCGACTCTACTTCTGTGAGGACGAGACAAATTGCGGAGATCTAGAGCATAAACTGTCGGCACCGAGAAACGCAGGAGACTACCGTCTAGTACGCGTGAGGTATTCGACTAGCCAATGGCATGCCTTCAACCCACACTCGCTTGCCGCGCCTGAGAGCTAGTGGCCAATCGGAGCGGTCTCTTTCACAACATTGACGTAATGCAGCCGGGAAAGAGACTTTGGGGGCGGGCGCGTGGCATTTCTAAGACGGGCGTGTAAGACGACCAATCACAGTCGTACAAGGTTGGGCTTATGTGTCGTAAGCCAATGGCAACGTGAGCTTGAATTGACGGACACCCGTGGTATGCCAATTGGTTGGAAAGTCATGTTTATGGGGTGGGCTTAAGTAGAGCTAGGTGAAACTTTTTTGATGGATAGTACGGGTGGCCTATTGGAAGTCCGGGGGCGTGGAAATGTGGATGGTACTTCATCCAATCGTTGTATTGGTAGGTTTATAAAAAGCCGGGCGGAGGCAGCACGTCGCCATTTCGCTGAAGCGTTGAACTGGAGGAAGAGGGGAGGAATTGGAGGAAAGGGAAGGAGAGACGGAAACCACAGAGAGATCGGTCTTTAAACAGAATCCGGATCCATCCTGATGGAAACGGCCCTAAACCCGCCCATTGACAGGTACCAATCGGAACCATTGGTATTTTCCTTACTATCTGAAGCGATATTGTTGACAGTGGAATCATTTTCCCCAGGAATTTGTTACGAATTTCCGATGTGATCTAAGCAGTTCTCTAAACACCCGGTGGAGTTGAGCACAGCTATACGATACGTCGGCGAATTATATTTTGGATAATCATAGAAAAGCGGCGTTAGGGCCACTGAGTCCCTTAAGTATTTCCAATGGAGTTGTATTATATTTATTTTTGTTGTGGACGAGCTTCGCTTGCAAACTCGACTGGTTTAAGTGGGAATGTTTTGAATTGCCTGTGCACCCGCTTGCCAGTATCGTCACTGCACCGACGCCATTTTCCTGCAGACGGCTCACAAATTCACGGTCTAGTCGTGCTGTAAATTGGTACTTTCGGAGGGATTATCTGGTGCACGTATTCATGCATTTAATTGCCTATACAACCGAAATGGTTCATTAGCGGGGTCCTGCCGCCCCGGCCTGTGCGTTTACGTTTACCCCGGCTAGCGAGCTGTTGTGACCGGTTCGTATTATTGGCTTGCGATTGACATCTTCGCTACAAATATCGGCTGAGGCTTGGTGGGTCGTTGGCGTGTGAATGCTTCCTAATGTTCGCTTAAATCGATTAAATTTACTTAATTTTTATTGTGTGTTAGATTTCAAAATATGCTGAATATGAAATGTAAATGTTAAGATTTCGCCAGTTCGAAAGCGAAAGCTACCTGGCTAGCTGATCAAGTTGACTCTCCCAACTTGTATTCCGACTTGTCAACCTGTAAAATGTGACCGCGTTCCGATCAATCGCGGTGTTGTCCTGTGATCACCGTCGGGTCGCGATGTACGCTCGCGAGCAAACTGGGACGAGCACGTGAACTGTCGCTAAGACGCGTTGCCTGGTTTCACAGAGCCCGGAGTGCCGTTATTGTCGTTATTGACAATCGTAAGACAAATGGACGATGACGCGTGTGTGTTCCGTCGCCAATGTTATACGAACGGTTTAGCTAGCGAGCTAAAAAGCAACTTCTCTCGCGGCCGGTGGAGCTCAGTATCAGCGTTTTGGAATTGCCTGTGGTTTGGCGCTCTGCGTGGGATAGGGGTGGGGTGTGAAGGAGGTGGTGGGTGGGGGGGCGGGGTACGGTACTGTAGAGGGAGGGGGGGCAATGCGGTCGCCGAAATGATGAATGGAAACGGTTGATCGAGCTAATATTTTATAAACGAGCCGCGTTTGAGCATTAAAAGTTGATGTTTGTGGCCTTGCCTACGTCCATTGTCCCGTAAGTGCGATGCACGTGCAGTGGGCTGCGCGCGGAGTCTCTCCGTGGCGCGCCTCTGCCCGTGTTTACAAACGGGTGGACCGGCGAAACCCCACGGGTTACAAATGCAGCAGCAATGCCCCCGGTGCCTTGTCCCAACTCCGTACGTTGGAATACAGTCACTGTATAATACATTTTTGTGTTAGAGTTTTTTTTTTTTTTTGCTAATGTTTTAATTCCAAGTTGTATTTTTTGGGCGGTAAAAATCTAGGTACAGTCGGGTTACCAACTTGATCTGCCGGAGTGGCGCCCTTCCGTGTTTTCCCATGACGTTAATGAATGTTATGAATTTACCGATTTGTACAATTTCTCAAGTCAAGCCGTTGAGGCGCTGGTCTACGTGTTGAAATGTATATATAATTTTTTTTATTTATATGCCGTGTTTTGGAACAGATGCGTATTGTGTTACATGTAACTCCTGAAATGATAGACGTTAATTTCCTTAATTGGTTTAGTGTGCTGCACGTTGGTAGTCTTGCTGGGCAGCTTGGTTTCATGTTTGAGTCTTGTGCCTGATGTGTGGGGGCTTGCCCTGGTTTAAGGGCCTACCAAAACAACAATGCATAGGTCACCACCCACTCGGTGAGCAGGTGTAATGTAATGAAGGGGCTGCTTTAAAAAAACGAATGAATGAACAAACAAAAAGTTCATTGGACATGTCATGACATTTAAAAAAAAAAACACCAAAAAAACCTGTCACTTAATATTTAAACCTCTGGTTAGTTGGAAGGAACCCCTGGTTAGTTGGAGAGCACCTGGTTACTTAAATTACTTTTAATTGATCACTGAACCATGGAAGCCACTTCCATGAATAATTGGTGAGAACCGTCTAGTGGAAAATGCTTGGCAAACTAACTGGTCCCATTGGAGATGTCCTCGGTTTCAACTAGGACTGTGACAGCTATACCATTTAATAACGTGTTCAATGAAGTTGAACCGTTCTTCTGGAGGATTTAGTTTAACTGGAGTGCATGTCCGACTGTAGTGTGTATTAAGCCTGGTGTACCAAAATGATCGAATCAGGCAAACCATATTGATGCTTTACCATATTGAACCATATTGACGCTAAGTTTTGATGCTTTCGCCGTGCCCATTAGTGGCCGAGTGTATTCTGGTGTAACATACAGCAGATGTTCTTACCCCAGTAGAACCATGCCCCACTCCTGATTTGAATTTATGTAAATTGTTTTCTCCACGCATAATTTGACTAGGTCTGAATTGAACCCAATGTTGTTTTTTTGTTTTGTTTTTTGTTCGTGGATGTTTTCGGTAAGTAAGTTGAGGGGTAAATGACAAGAGCTGGGGGACCTTGTAGTTTTGTGAAAGTGCCTTTTTCTTCTCTCAATAAAATGCTTTTCTTAAACTGATACTGTTGTCTGTTTGTAAACCTGATCTGATCGCCGGTGTCAATTTTGATGCTGATAACCAAAGTTGCATAGCATGTACCTGCTGCTTATGTCCATGATGGATGGAGCGGAGGGCTCTTGTATTTTAGTCCCAAATCCCAACATGCCAACCGTTTCAATCAGAGGCCTTCATCGAGATGCTAAATTGGCTACTTCTCCTAAAAAAAAAAAATTTCAACAGCAGAAGGCTGTTAGTAGTATATTTGACCAGGTTGGAGTTTTCGGTTACATTTTACTTCTGTAAGAAACCGAAAAGGCAGATTATTGAACAATTTGAGTTACGCCAGTCTTAATGGGTTACTGGCACAAAGTGAAATGGTGTGAGATCGCTGCGTTGAAAAGTGACGGGGCTCGTGAAATGCAGTTGAAACTCAGAAGATGCATTGGCCAATAAGGACCCAGGCAAACGGGGCAGGTTGCAACTGAGTGGAGAGAAGTACAGCACCACTACAGCCCTAAAACCAATGGTAACTGGTGGCTTGACTTGGCGTGTCCTATGACCAAGTTATTTCCAACATGCTGGCCCTGTACGACCTCACACACGCATTTGCAGAGGTCTTGTATTTTGAGGCCCCAGCAGGTAAGATTTTGCAGGTGCGTTATGTAGCGTTCTCGGGGTGTATTTAAGTTTTGGAATCTTCGCAGCCTGTAAAGCCACACAAAAGGGTTCAAATACCCAAACAATCAGTTTAAAATTTTATTTTAAAAAGTCAGTTTGCCCCCTGGATTTTTTATCATTGCAACAAGTAGGACAAATGGTTCCTCAGAAGGGGCAGGTAAATCCACATGGGCGGAGAGTGACCTTACAATACAGGGTGAATTTATTGGATTTTTTTTTTTTAACCATGTAGATGAATACTAAAATGGCAAACACATTTATTTTCAAATAGGTTTTGTCAAAATGCATTGTGGCCGTTGTGCTCATTGAAACAATTAAGTCTTGTGAGTGGTTAATATTAGCCACTCTTTTCACTGTTTTTGAATGCCCACAGTGTTTTCTTAAAAATAAATATATATAAATAGAATTTTGGGTGGAAACGGGGCTCTGGGATAAATGTCAATTTCAGACCAGCACGCTCTAGTGCTGGTTAAAATAGTGGCCTTCCTTCCAGTATCGCAGTACAATGCAACTTGTGTCCATTGAGGTGGAAACCTGCTTCTAATTGTTTGTTTTTAGTTTGAACCTAGTGTAGGATTTTGGGAGCAGCACCTCTAGTCTTACCTGCAGCTACCACGCCCCTGTCCCGTTCTCCTGCCGCGGTGTCTCGTGACACATCAGTGGAACACATTTCCATTTCCTCTTCTGTTAATGGTGGTAATTAATCCAGCGCCCTCCTCCCATTTCACGCAAAATGGGAAATCTCGTCCTTTTCCCAGCCTTTCCCGAGGTTTGGTCATGAGTCACGTGAATGCGAAACGCCTTTCCCCACAATCAACCTGCAGGGCTAGGCGGGACGTACACTGCGAGGTTCATCAAGCCGGTGAAGTGACCTACGGGCTCGACTGTACTAAGAAAAGGAGGGCATTTCTTGGCATTTTCCTTGGCAATTTTTTATGAATGACCCAGTAACTTTGGCTCATTTCATTGCCACGTTATTTCGATACATTACTGGTCTATTTCACATTTAGTGCTATACTGAAAATGTCACTCGTGCGAGTTGCCCTTCCTGTGAAACCATCTTTGAACAAATCCCACATTATCCTGTTTCCTATAAATGTTGTAACCCCCAAAACCCCCCCCCCAAAAAAACCCACACCCCACCCCCTCTCCCCAGCTAGCAGTCTCTTTCCCTCCCTCCCTCCTTTCTCTCCCTTCCTCCTTTCCCTCCCTCCTCCCCTGGTGTTCCTGCCTTCCTTGATCTTTGGTTGTGATGTAAGGTGTGCAAGACTTGGAACCCTGTTGCATCATTAATGGAAATTACCGGCCCTAAACCCGTCCTCTTCACAATGAGCCCCCCCCGACGGTATATTAGTGACATCCAGTCCTTTCCTTAAGACCGTTACCATTTATGTATCGAGTCACTGAAATAACTTGAATCAAATAATTGATTTAGAAGGTGCTCGTAACTGCAAGCCTGTGTGTAGTCGGTGTGTATGCAAATTCGTGGCGAGAGTAAGGAGGGGGAGGGGGGCAGCTACGAGGCTTTCTGCGCAGGTGTGTTTGAAGGTCAACCTGCAGAGCGTGTTGCTCCGACCCTTCCCCCGCTCATTTCACACCTGTGTAACGCACACAAGCGGTATCGTCTAGTAATCGGGGGAGAGGGGCTTCCTGAACTCGGGTGGGTGGAGCTATCCCGTGTTATCAGTGACTCTGGTCTCAACGGATTGGAAATATAGATGTATTTTTTTGCTGTGGAGAGCACAGTTGTCCTTTTTTATCGGCTCAGGCCAGTCGGTGATTGACGGCACGTGGTGGCTCCACCCTAATTCCGTGGAGATCCAGACCCCCCCAGGTAAATCTGTGTTTTGGATGAAAGGACCTTTTAATAAGCCCCCGCCACACCCTTCATTAGTGTGCTCTCCCCCCTGAACTGCAAACGCACCGCTCTTCCTGTCTGTCCTGTCCTCCAGCTGAGCCATGGAGTCAGCCCAGCCCACTGCCAGGGGTTTGTGCTTCAAACCTGTTCTTCTGATTGGCCCAGAGCCTTTTCTTACGTGTGTGCTTAAGTGAGTGAATGTGTGTGTGTGTGTGTGTGTGTGTGTGTGCGTGTAAGTGTGTGTGTGTGCGTGTGAGAGATTGCGTGTGTGTGTGTGTGCGTAAGTGAGTGAGTGAGTGAGTGTAGTGTGCGTAAGTGAGTGAGTGAGTGAGTGAGTGTAGTGTGTTTGCATGCGCGCGCGCGTGTGTGTGTGTGTGTGAGAGAGAGATTGCGCACGCGTGTGTGTGTGTGATTATCTACGTGTGTGAGAGAGAGATGGCGTATAAGGCTGCTCATTGTGATCTCCAGGCCGCTGTAGTGTATGGGTACACACGACACGCTCACTGAACGGCCGGCAGTGGCCTTGAGTCCTGACCGTGGCGTTGGCCCCTGCCGCAGGCGGTATTATCAATGCCGGCAATGGGGGCGGTTGCTATGGTTATGCCAATCTGATAGCCAATGGGAAGTGATCCTTTGCTTGGTTGCCACGGGGATGGAAAGGAAATGTGCAGTAAAATGTGTGCAGGTGTCTCCCCCCCAAATCTCTTGTGTTCCCTTTTCCTCTCTGGGGCCGCCTGTGATTGGCCCATTACGGCGGGAGTCTGACTGAATTGAGGCTTGAAAAACAATCTTACTACGAATCAACAGGTTTACAGATCTGCCCTCTTACGGAGGGTGTCCGAGACTCATTATGGGGTGTATTTATTCAACTTGTCTCAAGTCGAACAAATAAATCAATATGTTGGAATAAAAGTAAATGAATAAATAAATGACTGAAAAATCCTGTTCTATTTTTTTTTGTCAGTGTTGTTGATATATATATATTTTAAAAAATTGTCTTAAATTTTACCGGATTGTTTGGTTCAAAAAATGGCTGAACGGATTGGTTTGGAGAGTTGAGTAGACAACAAATTTCAGCCAAATAGGCGATGAAACCGCCAAGATAACGATAGTAGATTTTTGTGGTTTTGAATGGGAGCCTTTAGTAGGGTTTTGTGTACCCTAATACTGCAAAACCCTGACACTTGCCAGTATGGTGAAAACTTTGTTCTCAAAATGGCATAGATTTTCTTAACAGTGGTCACAGAGCAAGGACAAGGGGACACACCCAGCCCAAACCACGACCACTTTGTGTGAAATTGTCATCCAGATCCAGGATCAGTTGCTACGAACAAAAAACGACAACATCTCAGCCTATGAACTCGCTCCGAATGTGCCAAACCTTTTGTGTTCTGTTGCTATGGGAACCATCTCCACCAACCCCAGCTGATACACTGCCCTTAACATACTCACCAGAAATTAACCACATCTCCTTCTATTTCATAAAGAATATATAGTAATTATTATTATTATTTCTAAACTGTCACCAGTTAATTTAAAATTCAATGCATATTGCAATTTGGTGATAAATTGGCAAACTTCTGAGACTACCAAACCTAATTCCCAGGTTAAGTAGATTACGTTTTCTTGACTGCACTATTAGTCTCTGTAAATCTTGCACCTGTAGAAACCATGTGTGGTTGCCCTGACGGCAACGTGTCATTTCCTGTTTCTGACTCGCTCGCGTCACCTGACAACGCAAATCTGGTGTGACCACACCCAGAACCCAGAAGCACTGCCCTACTGGCGCCAGTTGCACAGCCTCTGCTTGAGTCATCATGAGTATCTCTATATATATTAAAAAAAACTACATTACCCACAAACCCCCTGCTCATCAGAACCTCATTCTCTCTCAGGTGGGGCTTGGTGTCTCCGTTCATTGTGACGATTGTCCGTCAATTTGTACCGTATGAAGTGGATACCGTAGCAGGAAATCATGCTACTTTGAAAATGTACACAGCTGACTAGTTCAGGTAATTCCCTGCGGCAGGTGCAGAATGTAGTCCTCTTAGCATGGGATTTGTAGTCCCGGTGGGAAAAGGGTTGGTGAGGAATGGGACACTGCTCCCAACAGTGGAGTGGTGCCTTTGTAAAGTGGATCTTTGCTTTGGTTAAAACGCTTTCAAATTGGGTATATTCATTTACATTTTAAAGTGTTTCTAATTTATATTACATTTCCTTCTTCCCTTTCATCCCCTTGTTCTCTCTCTCTCCCTCTCTCTCCCTCCCTCCCTCCTCCCCTCTCCCTCTCTCCTCTCCCCCTCTCCCCCTCCCTCCCTACCCTCTCTCTCTCTCCCCTGTCCCTCCTCTCTCTCCCCTGTCCCTCCTCTCTCTCTTTCCCCCTCTCTCCAGGCTGATGTCAGACGGCAGCCCCTCCCTGGGCGGGGGAGTTGGGGTGCTGCAGCCAATCGGCGCCATGGAGCAGGGCGTCTCGGCCCCCGTCAAGCGGATCCGCAAGCCGTCACTGCTGTTCGAGGGCTTCGAGAGCCCGGCGCTCCCCCACGCGCCCCAAACGGCGCTCATGCAGCCCCCCGTGCGGGACCCCACCCGCCAGGGCCGGCTGACCAATCAGCTGCAGTTCCTGCAGAAGGCCCTGATGAAGTCGCTGTGGCGACACCACTTCGCCTGGCCCTTCCAGGAGCCTGTGGACGCCAGCAAGCTCAACCTGCCCGTGAGCACCTCTGCTTTAGCACTATTTAATGCATCTTTCAGCACCCCGCTTAACATCTTAAACCAATAAACATCTACCCAGCCTCATTCTTTTAAATTTTATTATTATTATTATTTATTTTTTCTTCCCCCATTTTCCCCCAATTTAGTACCCAATTAGACCCGCTATTTTTATGTCAATTCCCCCCCCTAGTAATGTGAGTTCGCTGCCGTGGTCCTGCGACACCGTGGTGACGAAGGCGAAGCAACGTCTCCTCCGAGACGGCACTCGCCAGGCCGTCGACCGTAACCCGGTACTACAGGGGCCACTCTTATGGGCAGCGAACGTCATGTCGGCTTCCCTCCTCCCCCTCCCTGGGGCGGACAGCCAATCGCCGTCCCTGGTGGCACTCCCGGCCAGAGCCGACTGTGGCAGGACGGGGAATCGAACCCCGGTCAATGTCAAACATTGTAACCACTGACCCCCAGGCCTCGTTCTCAGGATATAGAGCCCTGCCAGTGCCTCTCCTACCCCCAGACCTGACCAAATTGTTCGAAAGTGGCATGGACGCACCTGAAACCATGGTTACGCGACGACTCTGACTCTGCTCTGGATGTGTGATACGGATATGATGATTAAATGAATTATTCCCCTGCCAGGACTATCACAAGATAATCAAGCAGCCGATGGACATGGGCACCATTAAGAAGAGACTGGAGAATAACTACTACCTCAGTGCCAGCGAGTGCATGCAGGACTTCAACACCATGTTCACCAACTGCTACATCTACAACAAGGTGAGACCAACACACACTCTCACACACACACACACACATACACCATGTTCACCAACTGCTACATCTACAACAAGGTGAGACCAACACACACTCACACACTCACACACACACACACACACACACACACTCACACACTCACACACACATACACACACACACATACACCATGTTCAGCAACTGCTACATCTACAACAAGGTGAGACCAACACACACTCACACACACACACACACACACACTCACACACACACACACTCACACACACATACACACACACACACACACACACACACACACACACATACACCATATTCACCAACTGCTACATCTACAACAAGGTGAGACCAACACATACACACACACACACACACATATACACACATACACACATACACACACATACACACTCACACCGTGTTCACTAACTGCTACAAGGCCATCACACAGGGCTCCATCAGTTCACGGCGCTCCATTATTGATGTGTTTGACGGTAGTCCCGCCTGGGCCGCAGGGATCCCCCTCGGTGCGCTGCTGCTTGTCGTGAGGTGACCAGTTTGTGCGGCTCTTGTGTCGGCTCTGCCCCGCTCCTCCGCAGCGGCTCTCTCAAAGGATGAAGGGTGACGTCGAGCCGAGGCAGAGCGTGGAAAATGCGCCTCGATGGGAGGAGAAACGCCAACCGGGCGACAAAAAAACTCAGAAACTAAAACAGTCAAAAGAAAAGACAGATTTACAGAAGAAAAGATACAGATGTACCTACAGGGTCCTAGTTTAACTATGTGGTTGCTCCTAGCACCCAGGAACTGTACTTCCCGCTAGGGTGGCTTTCAGCTAAACTGTTCTTGACTACGGTTAACACTTTGTTGTACGTCGCTCTGGATAAGAGCGTCTGCCAAATGCCTGTAATGTAATGTAATAAAAAAAAGACAGAAATACGTTTTTTTAAATTCATATTTACATGACATAATTATGTATTTGTATAAATATATAATTTGATATTAAAAAATCTATATATATATATCAATCAAGACAAAGTTGTCATGTTGTTTCTAATCCCGCCAGCAGGTTTCAGTCCATGTAAGCTCCTGGGTTTTACAAGCGGATCAATTTGTGTGGATTTCTGTCGTTTTGCCCACTCATTATTAGCAGGGCTGAGTGGGATTAAATTCACTGATGCCATGGTAACCAACTGTCCCACAAAAGGGAGGGGGGGGGGGGTCCCTGGTGGCCCTATAAACGGCAGTGCTTGTTTACCGGAGTGATGCGCCACCAGGGGGCGCTGTAACTCTGTAACCCGAACCTAGACGGGGATTTGCGCAGCTTGCATGTTTCACACGCTGTCCGTTCCTACAATTGGATCTTTTCTGCAGAAGCAATTCCGGTTAAGCACTCTTTTTTGTTGAATGGCAGTGTCCCACATGGGATTTGAACCCCATATGGCCTTTCAGAGTAGGTGGGGGGGGAGATACCAGACCTGGGTCACATGATTATTTAATTTATTTTTTTCACCAATACTTCCAACTAAATTCTTCTTTCATATGGTTTTTCTTGTGCATGCGTTTGGTCACTACAATTCTCAAGGATCTGCAGGGAGTGTTTTCACATTTTACCAGCATATAAAGAGCTGTTTGGCTGCTGTTTATCATTACTGTATGTGCACACACTCAAAATTGTACAGAGAGAAAGCGCTGTATTTCAAATGCCTATTTGACCCTGGTCTGATCTAGTCATTTCTACATCTATACATATGTAGTCACACTCAAAATTCTACAGAGATAAAGCGCTGTATTTCAAATGCCTATTTGACCCTGGTCTGATGCCAGCGGTTGATCTAGTCATTTCAATATCTGCATGTCTGTAGTCACTCTGTCTTTGCTCCTCCAGCCCACAGATGACATCGTGCTGATGGCCCAGTCTCTGGAGAAGGCTTTCCTGCAGAAAGTTGCCCAGATGCCCCAGGAGGAGATCGAGCTGCCCCCACCAGCGCCCCGGGCAAAGCCGGGCAAACCGGGCAAATTTGGCAAGGGCCGTCGGGTGATGGGTGAGTTCCGCAGAGTCTGTCCCAGCACTGGGGGGGTGGCAATGGTTCATTTAGTTAGTGCATTCGGTCATTTAGCAGATGTGCTTAGCCAGAGCAGCTAACAAAATTTTGTATAGAATGTGTTTGTGTGTGTTTGTGTGTGTGTGTGTGTGTGTGTGTGTGTGTGTGTGTGTGTGTGTGTGTGTTGCTCTCTCCCCCTCTTTGTTTCAGTAGCAGGGCATGACAAAAATGTATATGTGTGCAGTGACACTCTCAGTAACAGGAAGTGAGTGCAGTGACACTCTCAGTAACAGGAAGTGAGTGCAGTGACACTCTCAGTAACAGGAAGTGAGTGCAGTGACACTCAGTAACAGGAAGTGAGTGCAGTGACACTCAGTAACAGGAAGTGAGTGCAGTGACACTCAGTAACAGGAAGTGAGTGCAGTGACACTCTCAGTAATAGGAAGTGAGTGCAGTGACACTCAGTAACAGGAAGTGATTGCAGTCACTCTCTCAGTAACAGGAAGTAAGGATTTGTGTAGTGATTCTCTCTCTCTCTCACTCTAACAGGCGGTATTACCACAGCTCACCAGGTCCCGGCGGTCTCCCAGTCAATGTACTCTCCCCCGACCCCTGACACCCCAAACTCGCTGCTCTCCACCCCTCCACAGACACTGCTGGCCAAAACCCTGCCCCCCACTGCCCTGCTAGGGCTACCCCCCACTCAGCCTACCACCAAGGTAAGGGCCAGGTACCAGGCTGTACCTGTCAAACCACAAGCACCACCTCTCTCTCCCTTTCAATGAAGCTTTATTAGCAGGACAACCGGTGTAGTATTGCCAAGGCATATACAACATGTATGACATACTTTCTCTCTCTCAGTTCAGTTCCGTTTGGAACGCTTTATTGGCATGAAATGCATCCAAGTAAATATTGCCAAAGTGTATTGTAGAAAGATGATAACAAATCACAAAACTATAGGAGCTAATGCACACCGTTGAGGCATTCCTATAATGTACGCTAACCCTCCTGTCTTTTCTCTCTTCCCCACCTCTCTCTTTCTTTGGCTCTCTTTCTCCCCCTCTCTCTCTCTCTCTCTCCCCCTCTCTCCTCTCCCCCTCCCTCTCTCTCTCCTCCCTCTCTCTCCCCCTCTCTCTCTCTCTCTCTCCAGCAGAAGAAGGGTGTGAAGCGGAAAGCGGACACCACCACCCCCACCACAGTGGGTCTGGGCCTGGCCCCGGGGGTGGGTGGGATGGGGATGGGGATGGGGATGGGGATGGGGATGATGATGGGCGGAGGCGGGCACCACTCCCCCTCCCCTCCCCTCCCTGAGCGTGGACAATCCAAGCCCGGGCTTTGCGCTGGGTTTCGGGGCGGGCCGGGCGGTGGGCGTCGGGGGGCCGGGCGGGGGCGGGCCGGCGGGGTCGAAGGTCACGGCCCGGCGGCGGGAGAGCGGACGGCCCATCAAGCCGCCGCGTAAGGACCTGCCGGACTCCCAGCAGCACCAGGCCTCGCGCCGCGGCAAGCTCAGCCAGCAGCTGCGCTACTGCAGCGGCGTGCTCAAGGAGCTGCTGTCCAAGAAGCACGCCGCCTACGCCTGGCCCTTCTACAAGCCCGTCGACGCCTCGTCACTCGGCCTGCACGACTACCACGACATCATCAAAACACCCATGGACCTCAGCACCATCAAGGTAGGGCTCCACCCCCTGTGGCCCCGCCCCCAGTCCTGGCCCTGCCCCCTCAACCCTGGCCCCACCCCCTCAACCCAGGCCCTGGCCCCGCCCCCTCAACCCTGGCCCCACCCCCTCAACCCAGGCCCTGGTCCCGCCCCCTCAACCCAGTCCTGGCCCCACCCCCTCAACCCTGGCCCCGCCCCCTAAACCCAGGCCCTGGCCCCACCCCCCTTTTGTGCACACTGCGTTTCTGTTCCCCGGCCGTTCCTTTTGTTGAAGTAACGCCCGTTCCCTCGCTCTCCGCCCCCAGAGGAAGATGGACGATCGGGAGTACAGAGACGCCCAGCAGTTTGCCGGTGATGTCAGACTCATGTACTCCAACTGCTACAAGTACAACCCCCCCGACCATGATGTGGTGGGCATGGCACGCAAACTACAGGTAAGCTGCCTTTCGCTCCGTGTGTCTGTCTGTCCGTGTCTCACAAAGGGATGCAGTTGCAGTGATGCGCCACTAGAGGTCGATGGCGTTCCGGGTGTTGGAGGATGAGTGAGCAGGAGGGTGTGGGGATGTGGGAGTGGGGGATTTTGAGCGAAGTGGTTGTGGGTTTGTGGGGATGTGTGGGTGGGTTACATGGATTACCGCCATGTCTCATGGGGTCATTCACAGGTCACTAGGGGGCACTGCAGCTATCCGGTTCAAACTGGTCAATCAAGCGATCATGGTCAGCTGGTGTAAAGCTTTAAAAAAAAAAAAATGTTTTAAATATGCCATTTAGCGGACGCTTTTATCCAAAGCGACTTACAGTAGTGAATGCATACATTTTATCAGTACATGTGGTCTCAGTGGGGATTGAACCCACAACCTAAGCGTTGCCAACGCCATGCTCTACCTACTGAGCCACACAGAACCACCTCTCCAAAGCTCTCTGGGCTGTGAGAATGTTTACTCAAAATACAAATCGGTGTTTTGTCCCACGCACGTATTAAGTGGCGCAGTGTTAGCATAATGGTTAGGGAGCTGGGCTTGTAACGCAAAGGTTGCAGGTTCGATCCCAGGTGGGGCACTGCCGTTGTACCCTTGAGCTAAAGGTACTTAACCTGAATTGCTTCAGTAAAATATCCAGCTGTATGAATGGATTGTATGTAAAGAAATGTGAAGTTGTGTAAGTTGCTCTGGATAAGAGCGTCTGCTAAATCCCTGTAATGTAATATGTAATGTAAGTGCCCCCCATCCCGTCTCCAATGGGCGCTCAGTTTATGGGGGGGGGACGACACACTGACTGCAGAGTTTTGAGCTGTGTCAGCACTGACGCCCCTGATCTCTCCCCTTCTAGGACGTCTTCGAGTTCCGTTTCGCCAAGATGCCGGACGAGCCGATGGAGGAGGTGCCCCCAACCTCCATGGGCATGTCCATGTCCTCTTCCTCGTCGTCTTCGTCGTCGTCGTCCTCGGAGAGCGAGCCCAGCAGTGAGAGCGAGAGCGAGAGCAGCCCCAGCTCGGACAGCGAGGAGGAGCGCGCACACCGCCTCGCTGAGCTGCAGGAACAGGTGTGTACCCAGGTATACTATCAACCGCCCAACCGCCTGCTCCTACACACACTGCACTGATACACTGCTCCTACACACCCTGCTCCTACACACACTGTACCCAGGTATACTATCAACCGCCCAACCGCCT
>JAINUG010000337.1:100000-107500 GCA_029706075.1 Aldrovandia affinis | reverse complement strand
GTCGTATAGGAGGTGGTGCTGAAGGGGGCTTCTGGAAGAGGGGGGGGGGGTACCCCGCGGTCTCTAAGCGGGCAGACGTTTCTCAGCACGGCCGTGTATATATACGTGTACAAATATATAAATATCTATTTTTTTCTTTTATAAAGAAGAATTTTAAGGCATCCCCAGAGAGGGACACAGAATGAAAGGGCATGGAGGGAGGGAGGGAGGGAGGGATGGAGGGAGGAGAGTCTAGTTTTTTTGTTTTCTTTTTTTGTGTGTAGTATTTTTCCAAAAATGATACAGGAAGTTGCTTTTGTGTGCGTATGACCTTTGAACCCCCATCTCTTGATTCTGACACACTCAACGCTCACACACACACACACACACACAGAAATGTGTAAGCCTCCGTGTCTTGACTACGGACTTATGGAAGTGGCATCTTCGCGTGAGAGAAGCACGCACGCACGCACTCACTCACACACGCACTCACACTTCCCCTTTCACACCCGCTCTTCTGTGGCGCGTTAACCACTCCTGCACACCGGCATGGCTTAAGCACCATTGTGATTTTTCCTACGTGGCTGTGCGCTCAGTTTGGTCTCGAGGAACGCGTACGAGGTGTGCCACGTGACCCACGTTCAGGCGTCGCAGTGTTCGAAACCCTCCCCTGGGAATGGAGTTTTGCATGGAGGGGGAGGGGGGAGCGACGTCCACTCTGATGTCATCAAACCGAGCCCGGCTTTCTCTGTGTATCGACTCATTAAAAAACAAAAACGGCTGCCTGTTTCACTTCCTGTCAGCATCACCCCCCTCGTGTCACTTCCTGTCAACATCACCCCCTCGTGTCACTTCCTGTCCTCTCACGGAGACTGAGGTCGAGCACCATGGCCGCCCGTTGGGAAAGAGGACGAGTCGTGGCGCGTATTTGTAGCTGAGCTGAGAACTCTGGGATACGAATACACACACACACACACACACACCTGAACTGAACTGAAAGAGGGCGAGAGGTGCAGAATGTCTTGGTCAGAACATAAGCTAAGCTCGCACTTGCTTCCTTCTCTTTGTAACACGGGAGAAGAAACCAAAGTGTTTGTGAGCGCCCTTTTCATAGCGCGGTTGGAGGACGGGGGTGAGGCCGTTAAACACAACGTCCAGAGCACTGCAAACATTTAGAAAGAAAATTACCGTTTTACTGGAATCCTTGTAAATATTTCTCACAGTTGCACACCATAGCATGTTCCAATCAAAGAGGTGATTTGTTTCCCATGTTCTTTTGTTTCTGCTCTGTTGCATTCGTTTTTGGTTTTGTTCCCCCCCTTTCCACCACAACCACAATGTGCGATCAGTTACTACTTCTCTTGTTTATTTTCTATGAAAACTACATTTACAAAAATGAAGAGAACTCACCGGGAAATGTCGGTCTCATTACCGCCCGCTCCGAAGGCTGCGTCTCTCAGAAACTTTCATTGGTGAAGCTGTACATAAATAAAGACAAACAAAAAACATTCTTTACATATCTCTCTGTGTCCGTTTTTTGGGGAGGGGGTAGGAGGGGGTTTGAAAGGGAATACCAATAGTCTAAATTCAGGGCAAGAATATTAGGCTACATTCTATTACAAGATTCGTTTTTTGTAAGTCGCTCTGGATAAGAGCTGCTAAATGCCGTAAATGTAAATGTATATTACGTTATTTGGGGGGGAGGTGGCTTGCGTTTTTACAGAGATTTAAGAGCGAAGTTGGCCGACCTGTGTATATATAAAGGCATTCATATAGCCTAATTATTGTTTCATTATCGTGTAAAATGACTCAGTTACAGTTTGACGAACTGAGTTACTTTTTTCGAGATCAGTTTTATGGGTATTTGCGAGTTGGCTGCTGCGGGATCGATCTGGGAAAACGAGTCATTCATCGCGTGGTTTGCTGTCGGGACAGGCTGTGTGTGGTGCGGGAGGGCCGAGTATGTTTGTGCTCTTATGCGAGCATACAAACCACTTTATTCCGCACCGGATTGATTGGACCGTGTACAAATATAGCCAGCGTACGTGGTCCATCGCGACACTGCTTTTAGCGTGGTTCGGTCACGCTGAAACCGAATCCAAATTTCTACCACTAGAGAATTGGCCAAAGCCACTTACTATGAGGCTCAATGACAAATAAGGTTTTTCACAGGGGAAAAAATAAATATTGCGCTAAATGGATTTAAAATGGATTTTGAAGTCCACAAGAATGTATTCTATACAGTACCATCAAAAGTTTGAGTACACCTGCTGGAAACTAGGTTTATCTCATAATTGACAATGTTTTACACTGTATACGTTTCTGTAAATACTTGAAAATTACAAAAAACGCATGTAACAATAAACAAAAGGAACATCAAAGCAATGTTCAAGAAAATTGAATTGAAAATTGAATCTTGGATTCCTCAAAATAGCCACCCTTTGCCGTGATAACGGCCTCACAAACGGGCCATTCGGTTAATAAGTTTTAGCAGGAAATCACCCAACATGTTTTCCCAGCTATCCTGCAGCAATTCCCAGAGAAACTTGTGGGTTGCTTTGTTTTGACTCTTCCTTTCCAGTTTGTCCCATACAAGTTCTATGGGATTGAGGTCTGGACACTGGGCAGGCCAGGTTTTTAGTTTGAGTTGTCGACTGGGCAGGCCAGGTTTTTAGTTTGAGTTGTCGTTCACATTCCTCCTTCACCAGATAGTTCTTACACAACTTCAAGATGTGTTTCGGGTCATTATCTTGCTGAAGAATGAAGGAATGCCCAATTGGCTGTAATCCAGATGGAAGGTGTGTCCAAACTTTTGACTGGTACTGTATATTAATATTTGTTTTATAGCTTTTAAGATGGCATTCATTATTTTTTTAACAAGATTTCTGATTTTATCACCCAAAAAATGTCAAATGGCGCAACTGTATATGAATTAAAAAATATATACTTTTAATTTATTTCCCACAACTGAGAACAAGTAAATATAATGTATTGTATATATACATAAATACATAACACATAATAAATTCCCCTTTAAATAGCTTATTTATGGTACTTTTATTACATTTCTTTGAAACGGACACTTATTTATGTTTTAAAAGAGCCAATTTCCTTTAGGGCCAAAGAAAACGTTTTTTTAACTGTAAAAAGTATTTGTATATATTATATCAGGTGTTATAGTTGTATTTATGACTTAACTTTGCAGTTCCAATGAAAATTATGCTCAGTAACAACTGATTATCACAAAATAATAAGAAATAAGTTAATGCATTTTTTACTGGTTTCATTTTGATTTTGATTTCAAACCTCTAAACAATTTATACTGCAAATAATTCATATGATTTCATTTAATTAATAAGATGTGCATTCTGAACAATTACAATACTACATGTATTGTTAACATAAGAACGTGTTCGATCATCAATTCATTAAAATATTAACTCTGAAACATCAAAAGTGTCAAGGAACATATTCCAATAATAAAACAAACTAAAGTGAGAAAGTTACATTCAAATGGATGATTTCATTGGTTAAAATACAATTATTTTCAAATGTAGATCAAAATCATTGTTTTCATGAAACACAAAGGCATTGCTTTCTGAAGACACAAATAGTGCAAACATCTTTGAACATATTTTTAAGATAGGGTTGCTACGTGAAACGATTTTATAACCCTGAATATAAATTCTGTGTATTAGATACATGAACCATCAACCTGTGAATTATATACATCAACCAACAAACAGTTTCAAGTACAAGCTCAAGCACTGTGGCTTTATGGCTCATGAACTGGAGGTTCACAATGAGATGCTGTTTTAGTTTTTTTACCGGACCCTGGAGGTCAATGTCCCTAACTGACTGACTGACTGACTGACTGACTGACTGACTGACTGACTGACTGACTGACTGACTGACTGACTGACTCGCTCACTCACTCACTCACTCACTCACTCACTCTCCATTATTGAAGCACATGCAAAAGAGGGTTCGACTGAACTAGTCTTGCCTAGTGTTGTGCCATTTGACCTTATTGGTTGTGCCACCTGAGTTTTCAAACTCAATTCAAATCTAACAGGCATTAACCTGGACACCTATAATAGCTTTTGGCCTTGAACTCAAGTTTATACATACATTTTTATAATAAATAAAATCTAAATTGTTACAAAATAATTTTCATAGTTTTCCAGGGGTCATACCATTTGACGTGAACCAAGCTCACCATGTCTCAAAAATATTTGTGAGAGACTTACTCACGTTGTTGCTGCAGCACAGGGGTCAGTTGGGGTGCTCTTTGTGATGTTAGGTCCTGTTTAGGGTTTTCTCAAAGAAATATTACATAAAAATGCTTTCTTTCGTTGGTGGCGCCATTTGACGTGTGGAGAAACGCATTTTTCGGACAAACGTTTTTTAAGTAGTAGAATACATTTAAAATAGCTCTGTTTCACAACTTTTCATCATTTATAAGAATACATTTACATACAATTATGCCAAACTATTTTATTGAGGGTTTTATTGAGTAAAATAGCCTTTTTACTACTATTTTGTTTTCTGAATATGTGTTCGGACGGTTGCACCACTTGACATTTCGGGGCTTTGAAACACCAAAACTCCCAAAATGTATTATAGTTCCAATAAAATGAAATTGGTTCCCCATAGAGGAGATATTATATAATAATTTGATATATTATATGTATTTATTTTTAAAAATCTTTAAAAAGAGAATGGCTTCGGACACAAAAAATGCACGTCATGTCATTGACCCACAAGCCAGCTAGCCTACTTGTTTGTATGAGAAAGTGGAGCTGAATCGCGGCTGAGCCACAGGGTCCCGTTGCCTTCTCTTCCTGGTGCGAGGCTATTGCTATGACGACGCTCCAGATCGCGTGAGGTGCAGTGGCATGTCCAGACTGTTTTGACTGGGGTGGCCCAAGTGGGGCACTGACTTATGTAGGGGTGGCATGAAGTACAAATGTGCACATCGGGGCGGGGGGCACGGAATAGCATTAATTTACCATTTTTGTCTGTACTACCCATATCTACTTTAATTACTAACATTACAGTGTCTTACATTTCTGTGTTTAATTTAAAAGATAAATAAACCTATAGCCTACCAATCACAACAAAACAGAGTGGCACCAACATAGCCAATCATAGTTTAGCATCTGGGGTGGCCAATCAGATTCCAGGGGTAGCACGTGCCACCCTAGGCCACCCCCTAAACACGCCGTTGGTGAGGTGACACCTAACAGCTAATAATATACGCCATTTAGCAGACGCTTTTATCCAAAGCGACTTACAGTAGTGAATGCATACATTTTCAGTATATGTGGCCCCAGTGGTGCGGCACGGTGGTGCAGTGGATAGCGCTGTCGCCTCACAGCAAGAAGGTCTCGGGTTCGAATCCAGGCCGGGGGCCTTTCTGTGCAGAGTTTGCATGTTCTCCCTGTGTCCGCGTGGGTTTCCTCCGGGTACTCCGGTTTCCTCCCACAGTCCAAAGATATGCACGTTAGGCTAATTGGAGAGTCTAAATTGCCCGTAGGTATGAGTGTGTGAGTGAATGGTGTGTGTGCCCTGCGATGGATTGGTGACCTGTCCAGGGTGTATTCCTGCCTCTCGCCCGGAACGCATGCTGGGATAGGCTCCAGCCCCCCGCGACCCTGACCAGGAATAAGCGGCTTAGATAATGGATGGATGGATGGATGGTGGCCCCAGTGGGGATTGAATGTCGCGCTCCCAGCGTGGAGACGGTGTTGAATTCTCCACGAGCTTCATCAAACATCTCTTTATCTTTATTTGTCCTTTTACATTTTTTGTAACTTCCCTGCAAAGTTGCCTTTAAATCTCAGGATAGGGGAAAATAAATATACAAATCCGCTGTAGACAAATACACGGATGACAATAAGACCAACCTTTAACCCTTTGATGTACAAGCCCTCCACACCCCGTCTAACGCACAACATGGGTCAAAAATGACCCGTCATCAATAAAGACATACTATAATAATAATTTCATAATAATTTTGTTAAAATAATGATTTTAGCAGTGATTTGGTCTACACAAGAACCATTGATATTTGAAATATGTTTTTTTGTCACTTTTCAGCACATATACACATATCTGATAACTGTCAATTTACAGATTGAAAATCTTCCCATTGCCTCTGTAATATGCTTTGGGGGGTAAAATCTGGGACGACTGGGACCAGCCATGCCAGCCCTCTGGATGAAGAACATCAAAAGCACAAAGATCAAAAGGTTCCTTATCAAAAACAAGTTACCTGGATTGCTGAGTGATAAAATACATTTATTCCAAAGATATAGCAAATAAACACTCAAGTATGCATAAACGTACATAGGAAATGAATGCGGGTAATTTTTGACCCATGTTGTGCATTAGAGGGGTAGTAATACAAAAACCATTTTTATTCAAAAAGTAATAAAACTGGCTCCCCATCGCAGCACGCATCAGATTCAAGTCACTGGTGCTTGCTTTTCAAGCGGCCAGAGGTACTGCTCCCCCATACCTCCAGTCACTCATCACTCCCTACACCCCGTCCAGACCCCTCCGCTCCGCCTCCTCTGGTAAACTGACTGCCCCATAAAACCCACTAACCTTTTCTTTCCCAGTGTTACAGGTATGATACGCAGATGCCTGCAATGATGTCTATTGCTGTTTTACTGCACTGATCTTGTGCGCTAACTATGATTGTTCTTACCTTGTATTAATGCACATCTTGTAAGTCGTTCTGGATAAGAGCGTCTGCTAAATGCTTAAAATGTAAATGTAAAATGTAGTAAGAAAGGAAATATCAAAATAAAGATTTGTGATTATCAAAAACAAGTTAATTGAGGAATACCTGGATTGCTGAATGATGAAATTCATTTTTTGCAAAGATATAGAAAATAAACTCTCCACCGGGTCATTTTTTACCCATGTTGTGCTTCAAAGGGGTAAAAGAGTAACCCTCCCACAACCCCCACCCCTCCCCTCCCCCACCTCCCCACCGCTCCCCCACGCACACACACACACTAGTTCTGTGTGTCTCAGTGGGTAAAGCATGGCACTGACAATGCTTAGGTTGTGGGTTTGATTCCGATTGGGGCCACATATAGGCTACTGAAAAATGTATGCATTCAATACTGTAAACCGCTTTACTGGATAAAAGCGTCTGCTAAATGGCCTAAAGCACTTCCTCTCTTCTCTCTCTCTCTCTCCCTCTCTCTCTCTCTCTCTCTCTCCTCTATATATATATACATAATCTTGTAATGTGAAAATGTGTTGACAACAGTGCGCACTCTTGCTTTCAGTAAAGCGAGATAAAAAAAAGACATTCTCATTTAAATTGGAATGTATCGATGCTGAAATCTGCACACGATGCTAATGAAACCTGTTTGAGTCACTGAATCCTTTGGTCCTGTTCAACGGACAGGGTTGTCCAGTCAGAAAAGCACACTCCGTGGTCGGACCATTCAAACTGTCCTCTCAATGATAGTGTTTTAACTTTTCCCTCAATGGAATTTC